>JAXCMG010000006.1:4223086-4321241 GCA_034642415.1 Podarcis siculus | reverse complement strand
TATATATATATATATATATATATATATATATATATATGGAAATAATTTTTATTGAAGATTTTCTTGAATTACTAAAGAACATGCAACGTCACTTTTCTTTTCTTTTTCCCAGATCATAAAATCCCCTTCACACCATAGATTTAAATCTCTTGGCTTCCCACAGAGAATCCTGGGAACTGTACTTTGCCACTAACAGAGAGCTAAGGTTCCCAATACCATTAAACTACATTTCCCAAGATTCTCTGGGGGAAGCCATGTGCTTGAAATGCCTGATTGTGGATGTGGCCTAAGCCTCACGGTGCTGAACGAGTATGAATGGAGCTCGCCCTGCTCATAGCTTGCAGCTCTGTGTTGCATTCAAGCGGTGCTGCAGCAATCCCTGACCTCCACTGACTTTGTTCAGACCTGATGATACAGCACATACTGGTTTGTCAGCTGCTGCCCGGGGCAGATTCACCCATCTGTATAAAGTTCAGAGGAGGAGTCAAGTACTGCTTCCAAAGGCCGCCTGAGCTAATTTTATTAAAATCATTAACATGCTGCCATAACAAGTTCATCATTAATTGTAATGACTAGGAGGCAAAGGTCATAGAAGAAGAGAAATTGGATATCCCTTTGAAAAAAGAAAAATGCTGATCACCAAGAGGAAGCTTTTTGAGTCCATTTTGTCCTCCAGGCTCAGTTGTATGAAGGGTGCAGACGTTTCTCCCAGGTTCAATAGAAGGAATATAGCGTGCTCCTTATTAATATTTTGTGCAAAGAGGAGCAGCCCCTTCTTGCTATAGCACCAAAAGCCTCTGTTGACTGGATTACTTGTCCTTTCCAAAGTGCAGAGGAACATGCTGATAATAAGAATAATTTCTTATTTATACCCCGCCACTCTGGCTGGGTTTCCCCAAGAGAATATTAAAAACTCGATAAAACACCAAACATTAAAAACTTCCCTAAACAGGGCTGCCTTCAGTTGTCTTCTAAAAGTCAGATAGTTGTTTATTTCCTTGACATCTGATGGGAGGGCGGGCGCCACTACTGAGAAGGCCCTCTGCCTGGTTCCCTGCAACCTCACTTCTCACGATGGGGGTGGAGATGCTCCTTCAGGTATACTGGGCCAAGGTCATTTAGGGCTTTAAAGGTCAGCACCAAAACTTTCTTAGCACCTTCTTGATAGAGTTAGGTGGAATCATACTTGCAACTCTGGTAGCAGGTGTATTGATCAAAACAAGGGTCAGTTACACAGCTCTGGAAACAGCATAGCAAGTGGTTTGATGGTGTGTGCCTCAGTTTGTGCATGCAGTGAAACTGCCGTGTAGTTGCGTTGCAGTTATTCAGTCCTCCTTTGAGAAGAACCATAGCTCAGTGGTGGAGCACATGCTTCACTTGCAAATAGTCCCAGGTCCAGCCCCCAGCATCATTTCACATAGCGCTGGGAGAAACTCATGTCTGAGTTTGACAGTGGAGCCATCATACTTGGAAGATGGTGGACTCTCCTTCCTTGGAAGTTTTTAAGCAGAGGTTGGATGGCCACTTGTCATGGATGCTTTAGTTGGGATCGTTTCCAACTCTACAGTTCTGTGATCCCACGATCAGTGGCACTTACCTCTGTGTAAACATGCCATAGGATTGGGCTGCACAACACTTTGCTCTTTAAAGGTTTGTCATCACTGTTACTATTAAGGTAGCAGCCACAAATGATGAAAACCAAACGATAATGGAAATAATTATAATGAACGAACAGTAAACTTTGTGACGGACTTCCTTGCAGAACGTTTGTTCAAAGGCCACATTCAGAAGCATTTCCCTCAAATAAATCATAACACATCTGAAACATATACAGGAAGATGTGGATCACAAGGAACAGGCTTGTGATACAATCTGTTTGAATCAGAAGCTGATATATTTCACATACTGAAATAACCAAAAAGGATAAAAATAAAACATGCTTCAGCTCTAATTCAGTGGTTAATTTATATGAGAAGTGCTAGAAGCCTCAATCTTTGATCAGAAACTGCCCCCCTCCCTTAATCCTAGAGAGATGTAGACCTGCTGTGGTTAACTCATTGGAGAATTAAAGTCACTCTGCACATGTGGCATTTTTGTGTGGCTTCAGCAGGGTTTCATCCTGTCCTTGATGCTGCTTAACATCTACATGGGAGCAACCATTAAGGGATTTAGAGCAAGGTTCATTGGTATGTTAACAACAGCCAGCATTGCTTTATCTTCTGAATCAGGTGTGCCTGTGTGGATGTGCCTAGACCAGTGATGGGTGAATTAGCACATGCATTGGGGGCGGTCCTCTTTTGTTGTGGTAATAGCCATTGGAGGAAAATTCAGAGGCCATAAACACCTCCTTCCTCTGCCTCAGAACAAGATTTTGTTACAGACTCCCTTCTCATTTAGCGTTTCCATTAGGGCACACAGCGTTTGCAGCAAGACTGTTCACCGCTGTCAGTAGGTGTCCTCTGGGCTAGTCAGGCCATGCTTCCTAAATATGACCTCCCCAGCTTTTCAGCCATCTTTCCTGGGAAGCTGCTCCACATTAATGTCAAGCGTAATTACAAAATTTCTGGCGCTGTCACATGCATCGCCGCAGGGAACGCATACCAGATCAGTAAAATGGTTCGCTGCCTCCTAAAATCGGTTTCTCGGAAACGAGTCTGTACTTGGAGTCAAACATTCGCTAATGCTGTGCCTCTGCTCAGTGCAACATCTTCTCCTGCAATCGCTAACTAATAGCTTCCAATATGCTAATTTAACTGCCTATATATCACTTATAATTTTGTTGAGAAGTCAGTACAGGGTTGTAGATGTTTTGTGCCCAGAATTGCTCTGTTTGTAATATGAGCTAGCCATCCACCCACTCCCCATGCCAAGATTGTTTTCTCCTTCCACCCACATGAATAGGTCAAATGCTGAAGCTCTGTGCTCTCCATCTCTTTCTATGGAAGTCTGTGTCATTACTGAGAAAGCCATCATTATCTGTACTAAGAAGGGCAAGCATGCATTTGCACCATGTCTGCTGTGCAGTGTGCCTGCAAGGACTTTATGTTAGCTTTATAGATTAGTTGCTCTAAACCCACAAACCTTTGCATGCAATCATTAATAGGTGTCAAAACCCCATTCAGTTGGAAGTCGGCTAATAATGGGCTGACATCATCCATAATGGGACGTCCATTTTTGCGGTCACATTGACATATGAAGCTACCTTGCATTGTTCTGTTGAGCTCAGTATTATCTATCCCAGCCTTCCACAGTCTCCAAATACTTTGGACTACAGCTCCCGCTGGCCCAGCTGTCAGGGATGATGAGACCTGTATCCCAACAATAATATCTGGAGGCCACAAGTTGGCAAAGGCTGATGTCCATAGAATGGCAGCAGCCATGGGAGTTTGAATTGCCTGCCTGTGAAATTGGCCATTCACAGGTGGGCATAGGTGAGCATCACAAGGAGGGCAGAGCCAACTGGAAAGCCACCAGGGTTTTCACTTGAGTACGTTCTCCAACCTTATAAAAGGGCCCAGCTCCTCGCCCTGGCACTGCAGTCTGTGGAAACGTGGCAGCATAGTTGAAAGAAATGAAAATGTTGTTTTTTCCCATAAAAGGCCAAAAGGTCACAACAGCTAAGCAACCGCCAACTCGCTTAGAAGCTTATCTTTAGCAGGACTTGTGGTTAGAGAGCCCGAAAACAGGGTGTCTTGCAGTTGAAATGTGGTTTATCTATACGCTTCAGCAGACATAGAACCCGTGTTTGCCTAGGGTGGTCGGGCTATAGCATTATCACTTGAGTCAATGTGTCAAAACCTAGGAGCATGGACCAAATAAGGATGAAAATAATCAGAAGTAGGTGGTGGGTAAATTCAGAGTAATGGAAGATGTCAAGAAAGGCGGAGATTTTATTATTTTAATTAGGCGATTGTGATAGGCTGTGAACCTTGACGTACCCAGCCAATGGGGAAACAGGGGAGGGAAAGCTTGTGTTTTGCTAAATTTGGATGTGCTTGCTTTCAGACACCCATTTCTTGCAAGAACATATGTAATCAATAAGCTCTTTGCTGCTTCACCAATTTTGTTCAGATTCTGTCTGTAGGTTCCCAGGACCCAGAGTCTTGGGCCCTGTGTTTTATACCTAACAGTAGTGTAATGTTACAGGTAGGTAGCCATGTTGGTCTGCCATAGTGGAAACAAAATTTTAAAAATCCTTCCAGTAGCACCTTAAAGATAAAGGTAAAGGGACCCCTGACCATTAGGTCCAGTCGTGGCGGACTCTGGGGTTGCGGCGCTCATCTCACTTTATTGGCCGAGGGAGCCGGCCTACAGCTTCCAGGTCATGTGGCCAGCATGACGATCCAGAGCAGTGCACAGAAACGCCATTTACCTTCCCGCCGGAGCAGTACCTATTTATCTACTTGCACTTTGACATGCTTTCGAACTGCTAGGTTGGCAGGAGCAGGGACTGAGCAACGGGAGCTCACCCCGTCGTGGGGATTCAAACCGCCGATCTTCTGATCGGCAAGTCCTAGGCTCTGTGGTTTAACCCACAGCACCACCCGCGTCCCTTAGAGACGAACTAAGTTTGTTATTAGTATGAGCTTTCATCTTCAGATAATGGTTAGAGTGTTGGAATAGGACCTGGGAGACTTCAAATCCCCACTCAGCCATGAAACTCATTGGGTGACCTTGGGCCAGTCACCATCACTTAGCCTAAACTACCTCACAGGGTTGTTGTGAGGACAAAACGGGGAGGAGGAGAACCATTTATACCACCTTGAGTTCCTTGGAAGATAAAGGTGGTATATAGATGTAATAAATGAAATAAATAAACTTAAGATTGGGAAAATGTGCAGAGGCAAAATGGTCTGATTGATATGTACAGTTGGCCGGGAACATCTGAGGCATCAGGATTCAGCATTTTTATTGAGCTATCCAAATTCACATCACTTTAGAAGCATTGCAGTTTCTGATCAGTGTACCATGATCTCATTGGTGGCATAATCAGGAAATTAAATTCTTCAGAATAATAATAACAATAAACTCCTTCAAATTTATGGGAGGAAGGACGTTAGCATGGGAAATATGCCAGAAATTAACAGAGCATCAGAAAGAGACCAAAGTGAAATTATATGAAATACAAGGAAGTAAATCAAGATGCACCTCAACAGATTTAACACATCCTACTGTATAATTTTCACTTCTGAACAGGATCCATTCAGCTTCGCAATGAATTTTTAATTGTGAGAGGGAATTTCTGCTTTCATCTACTGTGGTTTCCATTGAGTATAAATACAGTACGGCTGGTCTGTTTAGCTCTAGGTTCCCTCCTAGATGTAATAGCCTCAGGAGAGAGAGACTGCACATCAGCAAAAAATTAATTGCATGCCTTTCGGACCCCCAGGCAAAAGAGTTTCAGTTTTTCCTACTGTATTTGGGCGGGGGGAGAAGCTTGATACAGGAAAATGACACCAATTTCCCATGTTGATTTATCATGACGATAATTGTTTTGTCTGTGATTATCTGTAACTACACTAAGCACACATCCCTTGCGGTTATGGGAAGAAACTGAAAGCGCGTCAAGCCAGTTTGAAAACCAGCAAGACTGGAACTCATGCAGAAATAGCTCTTCATTTCACGCATATTTCCAGTTAGCTTAAGACTGTGTCTTTAGCAAATCTCGAAACAATGAATTACACAAACCAATTTATTTTGCAGCTTGAACTTCAACGGAGTTCACCTGGCAGCCGCTGGGCAGTTCAGCGATTTCCTGGGCAGCATGGGGCCTGCACAGTTTGTGGGTCGCCAAACCTTGGCTACTACCTCCATGGGTAAGCAAGAGAAAACCATTGGTTTTTTTATGAATGTGTTTTTGTGTTTGAATAGTGCTATCAATGCACATGATGCTTTGCAAAGAGGAGGTTTGCCAGGTTGCCCTATCCTAAGGGGCTTACAAATTTATAAGCAGGGAAAAATAAATGAGGGTGCTTAGATTTGACCTCTTTATTGTGCATTCATCCTGATGCACAATAGATTAGATGAAGTTGGCTATTCAATGGGCATTCACCTGGATTTCTTTGTGGGGCACCAAAGCAAGTGTAATCTCACACTTTGCAATGTATTTCCCCACTGCTTTCCTTATCGCAAAAAGTCTGCTCATCTGGGGATGCGGGTATGTTGCGCAAACCTCCCAACCAGCTATAATTGTCCAACTTGAGTTTGCTCGTCTGTGATTGAAGCACCCACCTCCTCTCATCCGAGTAGCTAAGAAAAGATGGAGTTGCTTGTGTAAATCAGAATGTGTGAGATTCCCTTAAAGCAATGCACGAACTGTATTTTGTGTGGTAATGCATGGACATTAAAGATAAATCAAATTACTTGAGGGAAAGGTCTTGATAAAAACAAAGATTGCTTTGAAACAGCCAACAATATTTACATTATAACAAGATATAGTAGAAGAGCGTGCAACATATTAAAAAAATCCAAATGGTGATAGCTGTAATAAGCAAAAGCAAATTTCAGAATAAAAGTTTTCTGAGGCTTCCTAAAAGGTTAGCCTTTCTTTGGAAAGTCTTAGCCAAGTGATCCCTTTGAGCATGTGGGAAGGAAGAAAAGAGAAGAAGCCATAATGATGCTGGTCACTAAGGTATCAAAAGCCTTTTGGGAAAAAAATTGAACTGTGTCCAATATTTATACCCAGTGCTTTTTTCTTAAAAAAAATATGTTTAGGGGTACTCTCATTTTCCTACTCATATTGAAATATTGCCCCTCAATGAGGCCAAACTTAGATTCACAAAATGTTTAGGGGTATGTATACCCCTGTGTACCTCCAGAAAAAGTACTGTTTATGCCCTTTAAATTAGATAGGTCAGCAATAATCTCTCTCTCTCTCTCTCTCTCACACACACACACACACACACACAATCATCATTCTTGGAATTCTCTGCAGTCTAGTTTTATCTTCTACACATAAGCATTTCAAACACTGGACTTTAGGTCCTGCTGAGTTCCGTACCTCCATATAACTGCTATCATGCTGCAGAAATATTTCTACTTGTTCATCTTGTCATATTTCCAAACACATATTAACCATAGTAGCTTAACAACGTTCCTTCCCCTTAAGGTCATTCTTTACTCTTTCATGGATCAAAATTAAGCTGGTGAAATGCAGGTGAAGTTTTATTCCACCGTTTTCACTATACACTGTGTGAGGAAGTACTTCCTTTTTCTTGTCCCGGAATTGCCTACCCTTCAGCTTATTTAGGGGGGGAACAACAACTTCTACCTTTTCTCTGCAACATGCACAATTGTATGTACCTTTATCGTGTGTGTGTCCCATCACTAATATTGGTGCTCAAAACTTCTGAATGCAATCTTCTCCTGATGTCAAATAACATTTCAAGAGATCATTCGAGGAAGGGCACATAGTTTGGAAGTTGTAACTTTGAAAGGCTGAGTTGATTCAAAGGTTCTGGCAGTTAAAATGCCTGGTGGACCACTTTGAGACAAGGAAGACCAGTGCCTTAATTCCATACTAGTCAGTAAGTTCTGTTGCCATTTTATCCCCATCTTTCTTGCCTCTAGATAATCAACTTGTTGCAAGGGGAAGCCTGACTTGTACCAGATGATAATCATTCTGCAGTTTCTAATGTTTAAGAGAACTTAGAGCAGTGAGCAGTGGTTCATAGAGATCTTTTTGACACTCACTTACTTTTCATTTTGCTTGCTGTCCAGGTGATGTGGAAATTGGGTTACAGGAGCGTAATGGACAATTAGAAGTGGACATCATTCAAGCCCGAGGACTGACTCCAAAGCCTGGCTCCAAAACCCTGCCAGGTAGAGTGTTTCAACCTCTTTGCCTCTCCCAAATCCTGGGTAATAGCATTGAAAAAGGATGCTTGTTTTTTACAAGGGAATAACTAATAAGATGGTGGGAACTGGAAGGGGTGGGAAGGATGGTGTGGTGTGTGCCATCTGAATTTTGCAAGCATTTCTTACGAGTTATCGCAAGGTTCTCACATTTTTGCAAGGTTCGGATAATTTTTAAGATGAGCAACCAGTTCTTTGCTCATCTCTAACAGGCTGCATATACACCATTCCCTGAAAGTGCATTTAAAGCATGTGGGTCAACACACACACACACACACACACACACACACACACACACACACAATGCTGAGAACTGTGGTTTGTAGAGGGAGCTGGGAATTGTAGTTCTCTGAAACACAGTTCCCAGGATTCTCTTGGGAAATAAGTGTGCTTAAAATCAATGGTGTGTACACTGCCATAGATACAGGACCTCGGAGTGAGGTGGCTACCTCAGACAGCAGGTGCTGGGATGTGCATTGAGAATGGGGCAATATTGGCAGCCCATCCAGGGATTCTCCTGTACTGGAGGTAGGGATGGGGGAGATATTTCATTCAGTTTGCATTTATCAAATTTGCACTTTCCAAAACAATGTGAGAACCGCAACAAAGCCGTCCTCCAAAATTTGCATTTACCTGAATTTTGTGGTGCACTTCTTCATCCAGTGTTTACAAAAACTGATTATAGTATGTAAAAGCGTGGATAAAAATGAATGCGTTAAAACAAATAACATACCAAAAAATGCATTGTATTAGGAGAAGTTCCTTGCAAAAATGTGTACATTAGTCAAAACCACATATAAAATTGTGCCTATTTAGGAGAAACTTGAACTAAAATCCTGAAGAATTTCCACAAGGTTTTTCTAAAAGAAAACCTGCAAATTGTTGCAGAGATGTGGAGAGCTGAATTTAAGACTGGGAAAAAATGAGAAATGGAGAACACCAAAATAGATAGATCCTGTCATCCTTAGTGGGAAGACAGAGCTCTGTGTAGCAAACAACCCACCTTGCTCCCACTAAGCAAATCTGCTGTTCTCAGGTGTGAAGGAGGATAGCATCCCATCACCAGTGTTGAAACAAGATTTAACTTCCTGCCCAATCAGCTTCTGTATGTGGAATGGGAGTTGCACCATGTTGTCCCTCACTTTTCGGGCAGCAAAAAGTCCTGATGTGATCCTGAATAGATACTTGCTGTGTATGTGTGATGATGGCTAGAGATAAACAGGCCAGTCACAGACAACCTCAGCATCACTCAGACACCAAGCAAGGCTTGAAAACACCACTTCCAACAATATGTTGGAAGCTTTTCTCTCAAAACAAACTTTTCTTTTTTAGTAGCTTCATCTGAGTAAATGGATGGTGGTGTTCGTGGGGGCCCCCTGTACTTAACACGGCAATACAACCTTTTACCCTGTGTTATTCTTCCAGCTGCTTACATCAAGGCCTACCTACTAGAAAATGGGGTGTGCATTGCAAAGAAAAAGACCAAAGTGGCTCGCAAGTCCTTAGATCCGCTGTACAACCAAGTGTTACTTTTCCCAGAGAGTCCACAAGGCAAAGTACTGCAGGTAAGATGGACCTGTCTGAGGCCTCCTGGCAGATCTCACAGCTAGGGTTAGGGTGGCCTGTGTGGTCAACTAGGATGTAGCATTCGTAGGGAGGCACCGCACAGGGAGAGGAAGTTGTTTGTGCTTTTGATGAGTTGCCATGTGTCCTACTTTGCAAAGGACAGCCCTGTACTTGAAGGACTGTCGAGTCTAAAGAGGAAGAGCTGAGAAGGGAGAGCTGGAGGACCATGTAACTGTCCATTAATAGCACCCAGAGAGCAGACTGGGCAGACACAGTGCTAGTTCTATAATAACAACCACCACCACAACAACAACAACAGCAACTACAACAATTTATACCCCGCCACTCTGGGTGACTTCCAACAGATTATTAAAAACACGATAAAACATCAAACATTTAAAACTGCCCTAAACTGCCATCAGATGACTTCTAAAAATCAGATAGATGTTTATTTCCTTGACATCTGATAGGAGGGCGTTCCACAGGGCGGGCGCCACTACCGAGAAGGTCCTCTGCCTGGTTCCCTGTAACCTCACTTCTCGTAGAGAGGGAGCCACCAGAACGCCCTCGGTGCTGGACCTCAGTGTCCGGGCTGAATGATGGGGATGGAGATGCTCCTTCAGATATACTAGGCCGAGACCCATTGAAATTAATAACTTAAAGTAGTTTACTTAAAATAGTTCTTTTAATTTCAGTGCCTCTGAGTATATTGCATGTATTTTATTTTTATTTTACAAATTAATGAAGTTTTGAAAAAAGAAAAGGAAATACAGCGCAATTGACTTGACTCTCCCGTGACCTTCACCTCAAGTCCTTCCTTGGTCTTCTTCAGTATCATTCAGATCATTAGCTGTGCCAATGCTTTGCCAAAAGATAAATTCCACGCCAGCCTCCCATCATTCGTGTGATATTGCTTGTGAACTAAACATGTTCCCCACCTCTCTTGTTTCCAAGGTGATAGTTTGGGGAAACTACGGACGCATGGAACGCAAACACTTCATGGGAGTCGCCCGGGTTCTTCTGGAAGAACTTGATTTGTCAACTTTGGCAGTTGGCTGGTATAAGCTTTTCCCAACCTCGTCAATGGTGGATCCTGCTACTGCTCCACTCTTACGCCAATCCTCGCAGCTTTCCTTGGAGAGCACAGTAGGACCTTGTTGTGACAGGTCTTAATGGGCAAGGAAGTTCCAGGGGGACTGCTTCTGTTTTTAAAATCATGCTGTCAAGGTTTTGTTTGCCAGAACGCTGTCCTCAAGCGCATTGCATCTTTGATCAGTCCTTGGAGGAACCTGAAGGTGAGGATAGCCAAGTAACCTTGGACAGGAACCAAGATGGAGGCCAATGACCTTTCTCCATCCAAGTAGAAAGAGCTGCAGGGCACAAGTCCTAATTATGAAATGACACACACACACAAGACATACTTTTTCGTTTCCCTTTTTCCACAGTCATCCATGCACCCTTGCTTCAGATCAGTGTAAAACCTTGAAATGTTGCATCTTTTTTAAAAATTGGGGAAGATGTTTTTCTTCTTCTTAACGCTATTTTACAAATTGGGGAAAGAAGAGAGAGAGAGAACTTTTAGAAAATTCTTAAATATTCAAAAGCAAACATCTGACCTAAAGAAAACAGCAGTTTCAGGGAAACTTTGTGGGTTTTGTAAACTTTCCCCACCCCCTTTAAGGCATGGGAGGGGTGGGAGGAACTGCAGCTACTACTTTAGAACAAGTTCCACGGTTCTGTATGATGTACAAACGCCGCTGTATTTTTTACACTGTGCCAAATTACCAGCAGTGTCTTCTACTATAGGACTTAGGCCAACAGTACTGCTGACGCATTTTTGTTGGAAGAACAAGAAAACACACTTTGGTTACACCAGTCGGTTCTAACGCAGAATGCATAGCAAGCCAATTAGCTGGAATGTTGCACAGAGAATGTTGCTGAATGCAAAATGGAAATCTGGCAGAGCTACTTGCTAGCCCATTGTTAGATATGAACATTGCAAAACACACACACCATACCTTACCTCAGCTTTTGCTGTGCTATCCCCCTGTTGTGTTTTTTGCTTCCATAACGCTAGTCATGCTTTTGGGATTTTTAGTGCATATCTGGTGACGTGCCACTTTCCTCTGGAACAGGGATCAGTTTGAGGTAGCAATACTTTCTTCTGCCGTTGCAAATGAAATGACAACATAAAAAGTCTGCACATTAAAAAAAAAAAGAGGTGGGGGTGATCAGAAGATGGAGTTCTGTTTGTCATGCAGGAGATTATTAAACCCTGCGCTTACAGAAAAAGGAGTGTTGCATTCAGACAGCTGTATTAATACCCAAGTGGTGTGAAGCAACATGGAAAACTCAGGCACAGAAGGCAGATAAGGACTTATTTAAGGGTGTTTCCACAAGTGACACTAAAAGCACCTTCCAACCTTTTGCATGGTTTGTGTGCACATGTGAATGACTGCAATGCACTTTTGAATGAGTGTGAGGAGGAGATTAATGTTGGCATTTGAACTTCCACGTGGCTTTTTGTGTGTATGTGTCGGCCTGCCTGTATATATGTGTGGATGTTCTGAGCGGATGTTCTCTACTCATAATGCTTTGTTGACCCTCCATCCACCATTCTTATTGCCACAAAGCTCTATACATTCCAGGTTCGGCAAGCAAGGGTGTGTCTTCTGCTGTACCATGAGCTCTTATTGGTAGTCAGCAGAAGTCTTGCTTTTGAAGAGAGTTAAATGTGATTCAGCTGGAGGGTTGATACCGGCATGAGTTTCCGAGTCACTTGTGAAACTGACCTGGTCACTGCAGATAGGCTTTGTGGATTGTTTTATAATGAACAATAAATAAATAAAATAAAAGGTAAATATTTTATGTTCGCCAATAAAAAGATAGCTATAATATATATATATATCTATATTCTGCATACAGCTAAGACGACAGCAGATTGTCAACAGAGTCACCTTCAGTAGAGTAGGTTAGTGGTTTACCAGATAGAGCAATTGAACAAATGCAAAGTGATTTACCTGGTCACAGCCATGTCTGGAGGCTTTAGATTAGAGAGTAATTTTAGGAAGTAGGCCAAGACGCTCTATCTGTATTTAGATCTACCTTTTGTACATTGCTAGGTGTTTTGTTTCTGTTCTCATTTCTAATGAAGATTTAATGATTGCTATCTCAAATCTGTTTTCCTATTAGGATGTCAAGAGCTGATTTTGCTCCACGGTTTCTGGTGCCAAGTCCCATGTTAGCATTTAGGAACCATCTCAAAATGGCTTCCTGGCCTGTTGTTACGTCACAGAGTAATAACAAGGTTTCTACGTGGACTACGAACTAAGCATGATTAAAGCATGACTTACTATAGAATGAAACATAGACAGTCATATGTTATAGGTAGTGTTTTTAATGGTTTGGGAAATAACAACCAAATGACTAGAAAAGCAGTAGGCCCAATAATGAGCTCTGCTAGAAGTAACCTAATATAGATAATAGCATAAGGAAACATTGAGCATATTAAAATCACAGAAGCTCCAGAGTTTCAGATTGATTATCTTAATTTTTTCTATGCCTGTGGTTTCAAGTATAATTCCGTTTCCAAGTCATATTAAAGATTTTCTGTGTATTGGCTGAAGGGAGGTAGTTGCATGCTGGTCAAAATATGTTGTGACTCTCCTTTCCCCCCATTTATTTAAAAACTCGCTTAACTATATTTCAGACTGAATCCTCTTCATATTTGTGTATAGTAGGTACTAGGCAATATTGTACAATATATGTATGGACTAGAATAGATTGGGTTAGATTTAGTGATTGGTAGCCATTGACTCTTTTAATAACCTTGTCGTAAAAAGGACTGTGGAGAAAACAAAAGACATTCCAAAGCTGGGAACCGAAGAGCAGTCGTTGATGCTTTATACATTCAAAGATTTTGCTTATGTTGTTTGAACCTGTAAATCAAATCAGGCGTTTTTTGTATGTATCCTGCAGCACAGCTGTCAATTCTTACCCAAATGTTAATAGGGGAAGTGGGAGCCAAAATGCTGGAAACACAATCTTGGCTTCCTAATCTGTTGTTAACAGCACAACAGACTTAACTCTAAAATGTCTGGAGCTGCCTATCTCTGTTAAGTCAAATGTGAAAGGATGTGTGAGTTGGGTTAAACTGAAGGACTCAGAACAGAGAGGTCCATCCCAAAGCTGCTTAGAAATAATTTCAACGGGGCATAAACGTCAAAACACTAAAAACATTTTCATGTTGATTCTATGTGTTTGTATACTACCCTTCAACCAACTGATTCCCAGGATAATTAGCAAGAGAATAAATGGCAATGAAAAACAGTTTAAAAAAGCAATTCTTTTTTAAGCCCAGTAACGCCAGCAATTAAAAGCAACAGATTAAAAGTGTTAGGGGCTTGAGAGAATGCAAAAGGGTTTTGCTTAGCAAGAGGATACTTATTTCAAGCTATTTCCTTTCTTCCCTCTTTGGTGCAACCCTTTGGATCCTGGCAAAAAAACCTTAGTTACAGCAACTTTGAGCTAGGCACACATGCAATCCAGTTTTCTATTTTTAGCAAGCAAGTCTGCATTACTATGAATGCAAGATTATAAATGATCTACAAAGGCTGGATTAGAAGGAACAAAATTTACTTAGCAATCGAAACTAGTCAGGTGGCCCTGAGCATCCTTTCCCTGCTAGTCTCACCCAGAACTGACCACGCCTTATGACCCTTTCTAAATAACATCAGTTCCTATTTATCTATTTTATACATCCATTTCAAGTATTTATATACCACTTTGCATCATAAAAGATCACGAGGTGGTTTACAAAGAAAAAGCGAAAAAGAATGCGCAAAACTAAACACAGTATGGAGAACATCAGGATCCATAAATAATTCAATGTATGAAACATGAAACTTCATCACATAGAATTCCACGGACTCTATACACTTATTCAAAATCCACATCTTCTAACACACCTGTGTCTCAACCAGAGCGCACCTGCACACATTCACCCACATACTCTGATCAATTACGAATCCCAATAACCCCCTGTGTGGGCTGCACTATGACACTGGCAGTCTAATGCCAGGAGACTAAAATCACCTTACAAAGTCTAAAGGGCCCTTGTGGTCTTGTGTGCACCCTCTGGGTACATGGATGCAGCGGCCTTGCTAAATCCTGACCCACAAACGCAAACAGAAATCTAAAACGCAAACCTGCTTTTAGAGCACCTCGCT
Source organism: Podarcis siculus (assembly GCA_034642415.1). NCBI lineage: Eukaryota > Metazoa > Chordata > Lepidosauria > Squamata > Lacertidae > Podarcis > Podarcis siculus. The sequence continues at coordinate 4,306,593 of JAXCMG010000006.1, read as the reverse complement.
TTCAGCCCACAACAAGCAACGTCCAGATATGATACATTGCCAGCTTAAAGCTGTTCTTCTCGTTCTTGTGAGAGCCCTTATTCTTGAGAGCAGCGGTGGGCAAACTCTTCTTCTATCAAGGGCTGCACTCCCTCAGGGGTGACCAATTGGGGACCACATGACTGCAGTGGGCACAGCCAGAGACAATAGTGTTCTGGATTAACTAATCTTGAACAATGGCTGCCCTGTTTCAATTTCACCATGGCTACCTCGAATTAGGATTTCCAATCCTTTGTAGATCTACTCAGAATTAAGCCCCGCTGGTTTTGATAGGTTTTGATACTTATTCCTCTCAAATAAGTATAAAGAGGATTTTTATTTTTTACTGAGGACAACAGACCCATACAGTGACTGGAGGGCCAAGTGAAAGCGACTCTTTTCTAACTTTAATGTGCTTAACGCGCACCAACCACAGAGGCAAGAAAGGGGAAGTGATGAACAGGAAGGAAGGAACTCTGATGAGGTGGAAGAATGAGGCAGCTTCCGAGGGTGTAGGGGCCACAGACTGGCTACAAAAGAGCAAATAAGTTTTGCATCTAAATTAAGAGGCAGTTCTTCAGTAGATGCAGGTGTTCTGCTCCTGTGCACACCTTTTTACTAGGTTGTTGTTGAAAGCTGGGTCAGAAATCCACAAGTGATAAAGAGGTACCATATTTTTTGCTCTATAAGACTCACTTTTTCCCTCCTAAAAAGTAAGGGGAAATGTGTGTGCATCTTATGGAGTGAATGCAGGTTGCTCAGCTATCCCAGAAGCCAGAACAGCAAGAGGGATTGCTGCTTTCACTGCGCAGTGATCCCTCTTGCTGTTCTGGCTTCTGAGATTCAGAATATATATTTTCTTGTTTTCCTCCTCCAAAAACTAGGTGCGTCTTGTGGTCTGGTGCATCTCATAGAGCGAAAAATACGGTAATTAGTATCACTAGGCTTGGATCAGCTCCTCTTGTGTAAAGACCAGCCTGGAGCCTGTTTTCTTCCACATTAGATCGCATGATACCTGGTTATGATCCACTGCCCCTTTAGGGGCACATACCAGAACATCTCCCTTACTCTCCCCACAACCCATAGCTGTTTTTCATGCTGAGTCAGAAGATGTTTCTGAAGGCACTCCCAAGAAACTTACGATGAAGCCTTTATAAATAATAATAATACTTTTCATGAAAATAGGCCTCATAGGCCTAAGTTTCACTTCATCATTTTGGATTTGTAAAGCAAGTGTTTGCATTTTGAAACCTCATCTCTTGCTGCCTTTTAAAAGCTTAAAATAGAATCTGTCTGTAACTTTTAATGATTGACTTCTATGGGGAAGTAGAGGAAGAGTTAGTGTGTGTCTGAGAGGTAATCATTACCTCTGTGGCTTGTCTGCTTGTTGTTAAGCTGAGGAGCGAAGGCTCGGCCTCTCTCCATTTTATAGCCTCTTCAAGCACTTTGAATTTTGGTTAAAATGACTGACAACTGCATCATATCCACATCGTGCGCTGAAAGCACATTGCTTCCCCCAAAGAACCCTGGGAAATGTAGTTTAGCAAGCATGCTGGGAATTGTAGGTCTGCAAGGAGCCAACTACAATTCCCAGGATTCTTTGGGGGAAGCCGTGTGCTTTAAAGGCGCTTTAAATTTATGACATGGATATGACCTAATAAGCAAAGCAGCGACCTCTCAGCCACAATCCTAGGAACACACGAAATATTGGCTCTGAGCTTCATTGCCCTATTCTTTAACCCCCCAAAACAGGAGAACCATTCTATTGCCACAATTGTTTTCAGATGCAAATGTCATATTTTTCTGGGAGTGCTTTATGACCCCACGATTCCTAATGGATATAGTAGAGAGGACAAATCTAGGTTTTCTTAGCTCCTGGAGTGCCCATGAAAGTCCATTTACTAATAATATACAAATAGAATGAAATGTATCTTGCCAATCAAAATACTGAAACAACGTGTAAAAAAAACGAAACAATATTATACGTCAATGGCCTCCAAGTCACAGCTATTCTTGTTTCACAGGAAGTTCCCAGGTTCGTACAGGAAGTCAGTTTTTAGAGTAAGGAGTTGAATCTGGACTTCCAGTGCCTCTTAAGCACCAGATCATTCTTCCTCTGTATGCAGAGTTATTTTTGAGGATCGGGAATTAAGCAAAACCCAGCCTGCTGTTAGCTCAACCAACGCTCCCTAACTTTGGGGCAAAGGACTTTTGAAGAAAGAAAAATCAATTTGTGAATGCTTCTGTTGTATATAATTATACCTTTTTAATGTTTTTAATACTGGATCCCTTATACATGTACTTTTTTGTTTTTTTAAAGTAGGTCTCTAGGCAAAAGAAATATCATAAATTTATGTATACAAAGAAATTATGTAGATGTTGAGGCAGTAAGAATCTCAATGAAAGCATGATTAGTAATAACCATCTTAGATAGCAAGACTTTTTAATGAAGTTTATTTAAGTTAGTTTACTACATGCTATTTAATAATTTTGACACTGGAGGAATATTTTATTTAAAAACAAAATGTGATACTTTTTTTCTAACAGATTATATGATTTAAAGTGCAATCTTCCGCATGGTTACTCAAAATAAATCCTTCTGTGTCCAGTGGGGCTTATTCCTTTGTAAGCATGTTTTGGATTGCAAACTTAACTTTTTTAAATTATTTTTTAAAAGTTTTATGTTTGGTACAACCTGTATTCTTCCTGATCTGGAGAATGTTAGCCATCAGCTCCATTGAACTAAATGAACACTGGTTAGTCATGACAACTAGTTAGCCATTGAATTCAATGGGACTTCAGCAGAGTTCCCCTTCTCTGGATTCAGGCCTTACTGGTTTAGTGTTAGATGCTACATGTTATCAACTTACTGTTTTTCCCCCAAAAAATGAAAAAAAAATGTTTTGTAAATAGCTACCAGGAAATAGTCCTATAGAAATTTCACTTGAATCTCTCATTAAGTTATTATTACTATTAATATTGTGTAAGAATATTTGCAGTTGTTCATTACATCTCTGCTAAAGATCTTAGCCTAAGATCTAAGCCTTTGTTGAAGGAATCAATGTCGTATTTTCAAGATGAAAAAACAAAAACCTTAGCTAGTTTGTCATAATCCTGTATTCTGTAAACAAACAAAAGAAGCCTTTTTATAAAGAGAGTCTACATAGGCTTACAAGCAATAATATATTCCATTTGGTGTGGAGAATGTGATGTGCAGATGGCAGTATATACCATGGATAACAATATGTGATGACAGATTTAGTTTTTAGGGATGTCAGGTTTGATTAGGCCATATTAATATTGGCTATTTGGTTATTTTTTAAAAGGGAAGTTGGGGTAGGTGCCATACTGTTGGTTCCGTTCTACCTACTTGTGTAAGTCCAATCACTGACCATAAAATATATGTAGTTGACTTTCATGCTACAATTGTCAAAGAGTTTCAATATAAAGCTCACCAAATGTGTCAGATCTCCTTGTTTTCAGATAACTGTTGAGCATTTGTCACAGTTTTTTCAGACACCGCCACTGCCAGTGTTTTGTATTATGAATCTGATGGCAGCTCTGCCCCCTAACGGGCCTGTTTGGCCAAGACACCTCGTTGAAGTTAAAGGGAGGTGGGCTGTATTTTTCTTTTTCTTTCCTGAGCTGCTGTTCCATCCTTTATTACTGTACATGACACCAAAGCAGGGGAATACATGCACCTTTGTCAACGACAAGCACAGATTGATGTGCAAAACAGAACGCCACAATGCTCGACTGCGCTGTCAAATAACAGCAAACAGTATTAGGAAAAGTGTGTGGATGTTTCCGCCAAATGGCAGGAACGGAATCTGCTCTTCATCCGTATTAAATTCAGTCCAGTGGATAAAATAATTAGGCTGCAATCAGTGCTAAAGTTTAGCTCCAGCAGGTGGGAGAGGGAATGAGCAGGCAAGCTCAGATGGAAACTCTCAAATTGTAAAAGCGCTCCCACTCCCAGGGCTAGTGCTTGGTTCGTAAAAAGGCCCTTCCCCTACACTCCTAAGAAATCTTGCAGAAAATTAATTTCCCTTGTTGATTACAGATCGGGCAACCAGATACGTTTGCAATGCTAAACCTGAAACAGAGGTCAGCAACTGATGCTCATAGGGCCACATCCATTATTGTGCATGGTTCCATCTCTCTCCATTGCTAGTGAGGCCACTGCTAATCCCAGAAGCAGAAGATGAATGTGGATGAACATTCCCCAGTCAGCACAATTGACCAAAGGCCTATGCTGGTCACACCAGGGCTGTCATTCCAAGTCTGGCAGTGTGTGAGTGGATTGATGGGAGACCTTTTTCCTTTTGCCTCTTCACATAGCCACAGAAAATAATTAAAGTATGGAGCTCGCTATGACAGGATGTGGCATGCGCCTTCCCCTTACATGGCCTTTTCAGACAGGGCCTAAACCAGAGCACATTTGCTTGGTGAAAGGGCATGACTATATTCAAGATAAGCTGATGTGGAAGGGGAATTCCTGAAGCCACTGTACCCCCGCACATCATGCATTCATCTGATGCTGAAGTTCACTGGTGTGTCTGATTTTATGACTGCTTCCACATCCTAATTTGATGGATGCACCTTGGCCAAAAACCCAGTCTGCACAGCACATGTTGACTTGCAGTTACATATTATGAATTGCATTTGCCTGTGTCCTGCTTCCCTTTCCACATGGGCATTATGTTTTTACACACCAAACGTAGGAAGTTGCCTTATCTCAAGGCACAGCATGGGTCCATTCAGCTCAGTATCACCAGCACAGGCTCTCCAGGGCAGCTCTCCAGGGTTTCAAGTTGTAGTCTCTCCTGGTCCTACCTGGAGATGCTGAGGATCAGACTTAGGACCACCTGCATGGATGAAGATGCTCTACCACATAGTGTGGTCCTTCCCTTAACAGAAAGCCAAAGCCTAGAGCCAAGAGAGGCTTGAAGGCAATTTAAATCTCGTGTATGGAAATGTTTTTAGATGTGACTGACTTTCACAGGGACTTAGTGAAGATAATCTTTTACTGTGCTGTGCCCTCTATCCCTGGGTGTTAAAATAGCGCTACCTGCTACCTGTCCTCTCCCTTGCCATGCTAATCCTCATAACGCATGAAGTTTGCAAGAATTTAACAAAAAGTGAAAACAGGTGGGCAACTAGATAATTATCAACTGCATGTTACCTGGGTCGGTGACCTTTTTGGAACACATTGCACAGGACAGGATCTCTCGTAAAAGACCCCCAAATCCAAGAGAAGGTCTCATTTCTAACAAACCCCACTGAAATGTTCATAAGGTGCATGAACTTCCCTGTTTGGCATCTTCTGTGGCAGGTTGCTCTGTAACAGTGCTGTACATGTGGCAAAGTGTGACTTAGCACATAGTGTCCAGCACCCATTAATGTTGGATGCTGTCTTTTGTCTTTAAGGGAAGATACGGATGCGCTGTTTTCTTTGTCTGTCAGTTTTATCCAGACAATACAAAAAATGGTTGGGTAATTTGCAACTTAGTGTTAAGCTACTGAAACTGTTGAAAATAAACATTCTTCATTTCTTTTCCTAAGTTGAATCTGAGCCTTTTCATTGAATGCATTTAAAAAAATAATAATAATACATATGACGATGATTTATTAAATTTCTGCCCTGCCCTTCACCACGAACAATTAAAAAAATAACAATATTAACATCAGTTAAAGCAAATTACAGTCACGAGAATGGGGTGGGTACCAGAAATAGAGGTCTTGGGTGTCCAAGGTCCGGGTAAAGCATCTTCAGCGTACAACAAAAACTGGGTAATGAAGGTGCTAGATGCATCTCTGTAGGAAGGGAATTCCATGGCTTCAGAGGCTGGCAAAGAGAATGCCCCAAACTTCTGAGGACAATGGAAGCATCAAGAGGGACCCCTCTGTTGATCAACTCCATTAGGAAGGAGGGAGTCTTTCAGATAACTGGGGCCTACATCACTTTGGGTTTTAAACCCTAATGTGAGCACCTTGAATTGGACTTTGAACTACAGTGGTTACCTTGGTTCTTGAACTTCTTCTGTTCCGGGACTCCGTTAGACTCCCGGAACCATTTGAAAACCAAGGTGTGGCTTCTGATTGGCTGCAGGAGCTTCCTGTTCGTCTTCCGAAAAACATTCACAATCCAGAACACTTACTCCTGGGTTTGTAGCATTCGGGAGCTGATTTGTTCGACAACTAAGCCGTTTGATAACCAAGGTACCACTGTATTTTCCAGGGACCTTGAAGTTAGGGCACCACACTAAAACACATCGAAGAGAAGATGTGCCTTTCTTTTTACCACTGAGTTGCAACCAGCTGGGATCAGGGTGTCACAGAGTGAGTCAGTCAGTAAATCACACCTCTTTACTAGCAAAAACACAATCTTCACAGAACTTGTCGAGTGTCGGACCTAATGAACACAGCAGTTCCTTCCCTGTCTTACTCCAGGAAATCAGTTACCAAGACTAAAGGTCTCCCCACTGCCGTCTGTGTCTCCTCCCCCCCAGGCTTTCCCCAAGCAATCAGAGACTGCACCTGCACATCTATCTAAGCTTCTCCCGTTTTATGCCTCTTTTGGTCCTGGGAAGAGGGAGGGTATCTGCCCTTTGCTTTCATGGAATAGGCTGTGATCCTAAATAATTGGCTTGTGTGGAACCATTTACCATTTTCTAAGCACTCATACAATCAATGTTTTATCATTCTTCTACCCCCCCCATCACTCTGTAAGGGTCATATTTGGCCCCCAGGCATGTAAGTCCACCCAACCGAATCTATGATTTTGGGTTCTAATTCATTAGGAAAGTAACAGGGCTTATGATTGGTAAACACAGCATTTGGCTTAATTCCAAATCACCCCAGGATTCATGGGCTTTATCAGAGAACTTGTTGCATTGACCAGATATTTCAAGGCTAAGTTTTTTGCTCAAATTATGCCTCCTGTTAAGCTACAGTGGTGGAAGACAAGGGCAATCAAGTAGGTTGGGAGGAGAGAAACTAAGAGGGAACCCCAGGGTATAGAAATGGAATGGCAGACGACGAGAAGAAGTGCCCATAAAACTTACCCATTGCTCAAAAGATGTTTGTTTTTTTAATGTAACCAAAGCAGATTATGGAAAAGTCACCATCAGTTCCCCCATCACCAACTTCCAAAAGGAGCATCAGCTTCTGGCTGTTGCTAGGCAACTGGTGCCCTCCGCATATCTCCTAGCAACCCAAGGACAGTGACAGCAACAAATAATAAACAAACAGGTGCCTTGACTTGATGGCTTCTCACATTCTCTATGAATGGCAGCCACCCTGTTTGTGAAACAAACGCTCAGCACTACAGATGTCCCAGTTCATCATTTCCTGCGGGGTCCCTGGCATTACTTTCTGCACAGTTAATTTGCAGCTTTTGTGCAAATCTGTGACACAGGCTAATCAGACATGGTGAGCAAATGTAGAAACCAGCCAACAGAAAGTGAAGGAGCAATCCAGGGCCTGATCCTGCTCTCCAAAGTTTCTTTGTAGCTGCACTTTGGTGCTGAGCTTTTGTTTCCCAGGGCGTCTAATAAGTAAGGCTAACACCCAACTGAAGAAATCTGAAGTCCTGGTCTACACCTGTAGCAGCATGAGCAGGAAATGAGATGGCACAGAACTGGTGGTGGACGTATGGGTGGCACCACTTCAGGCTGAAGGCAGGTGGGTATGGAGATCATCTTTAAACACCTGTAAGAAAGGAACCCACCCTACAATCACCCTACAGCAAGGAAGGCAAGGACCATGTGATTCTTTATGCTCCACCTTGGTCACCAAGCTCCTCAGTTGGGGCATTTCTGGTGGTTCCCCAAACACCTGAGGTTTGGTCTGATGATTTCAGGTAGCTTCCTTGAACACATATTATTTTTCTTAGCGGACAGCACCAGGGCAATTCTGGGAAGGGGTGATGCAACAACAGCAGAATGTGAAAACACCAAGAGAGACACAGCAAAGAGCTAACTCTTGCTGTTGACAGCCAAATACCACATCACGTGACACTGGGGCAGGGAAGGCACCCAGTTCCCTTTCCCTTTCTCCACCAGTGAGCCAACCACTGTATCCATCCTGCCTTTGGTTTCTGCATATGCTGCCTCACGGAAGCCCTGAGCAGCAATCAATGTTAATGATCTCTCAGGGATCCCAGGACTTTCCTCCTACATGCATGTAGTCCTGAATCAAATCTGGATCGTTTGGTTTTCTTTACACAGACTTCGAAGGTGGTAATTTGCAATAAAGATCTGGCTTCTAACGCCACTATTTCATAAGCCCTGTTCTGTGATGCATCTGACCAATCCAGGATAGATAGATAGATAGATAGATAGATAGATAGATAGATAGATGATAGATAGATAGATAACATTTATATATTGCTTTTGTTCCACCATGGAACCACATGGAGAATCACCCTTCCAGGCACTGAGCAGACCCAGATCTCCTTAACTTCAGTAAATTGGGAGCCTCATGTGTCTTCACATGAGAGCCAGCGTGGTGTAGTGGTTAAGAGCGGTAGACTCGTAATCTGGGGAACCGGGTTCGCGTCTCCGCTCCTCCACATGCAGCTGCTGGGTGACCTTGGGCCAGTCACACTTCTCTGAAGTCTCTCAGCCCCACTCACCTCACAGAGTGTTTGTTGTGGGGAAGGAAGGGAAAGGAGAATGTTAGCCGCTTTGAGACTCCTTAAAGGGAGTGAAAGGCGGGATATCAAATCCAAACTCTTCTTCTTCTTCTTCTTCTTCTTCTTCTTCTTCTTCTTCTTCTTCTTCTTCTTCTTCAAGACCATATCCTGGGATGTAGAGCAGGGCTGGAGGATCCCTGGTCCTCCAGATGTTGTTGGACTCCAACTCCCATCAGCCCTAGCTAACATAATCAGTGGTCAGGGATAGAGATGCCACCAGTTTTTCTACTTTTTCCAATTTTTCAGATACAAATAGGCCGGAAAAAGAAAATTGGAGGAAAACTGTTTCTACCCCGTTTCCTCCAGATGTTTCCAGGTTTCCCCCCAAGCTTTCACATCTCTAGTCATGAATGATGGGGGCTAGAGTCTAGCATTTAGAGAGCCTCAAGTTTCCCACCCGTAAATCTAGGGGTGATCAAACTTTCCAGATATCACCTGTGTGCCGAGAGGCAGGTAGTTATTCTTGGGGCTGTGATGCATGTGAGTCCCAAGGTATGGACAACAGCTACATTGGCACTGGAATGCCAGTCCCCTGGGGCACTCATTCCCATGTTCCCTCAAGGCACGAACCGAGGTCTGCAAGTGATTACGTTAGAGCTAAATCTCGAAGGGTTCACAAACTATACTTTGGAAGGCTTGTTAAGGTAGCCACCCTTGTTTCTCCCTTGGACTCTGCTGCTTTTTATCAGAGGAACAAGTGTACAAGAAGCATACAGGGAGCCCGTTTCCAAACTCACAAGAACATTCTCAGCACCCCGTTTTCGGACCTTTGCATACCTCATTTCTGATACATTAAGGAATTTCTCCTATCATATCTCTTGGCAAATACTAAAAGCTGGTGAGTTCACCTCTAAGTAAGCACGCATAGGATTGGAGCTATGCAGCGCAATCCAGAGCATATGTACTCAGAAGCCGCTATCTTCAATATGGCATTAGGTAAAGGTAAAGGGACCCCTGACCATTAGGTCCAGTCGTGACCGACTCTGGGGTTGCGCGCTCATCTCGCTCTATAGGCCGAGGGAGACAGCGTTTGTCCGCAGACAGCTTCCAGGTCATGTGGCCAGCATGACTAAGCCGCTTCTGGAGAACCAGAGCAGTGCACGGAAACACCGTTTACCTTCCTGCCAGACCGGTACCTATTTATCTACTTGCACTTTGACGTGCTTTCGAACTGCTAGGTTGGCAGGAGCAGGGACCAAGCAACAGGAGCTCACCCTGTCGCGGGGGATTCAAACCGACGACCTTCTGATCGGCAAGTCCTAGGCTCTGTGGTTTAACCCACAGCGCCACCCGCGTCCCTAAGTATGAGTGCTTAGAAAATGGTAAATGGCTCCACACAAGCCTAATTATTTAGGATCACAGCCTATTCCATGAAAGCAAAGGACAGATACCCTCCCTCTTCCCAGGACCAGAAGAGGCATAAAACGGGAGAAGCAAAGGGACCGAGCAATGGGAGCTCACCCTGTTGCAGGGATTCGAACCGCCGACCTTCTGATCGGCAAGCCCTAGGCTCTGTGGTTTAACCCACAGCTGGCAAATACTAAAAGCTGGTGCAGCTTAGAGTGAGTTCACCTCTGAGCTATGCATTAGATTCGTGCTATGCAGCGCAATCTAGAGGATATGTACTCAGAAGCCGCTATCTTCAATATGGCATAGTCCCAGGTATTTGTGCATATGACTCCAGCTTATGTGAGCTTTGATCTGCCTTGTATTGTGGCCTTCAAATTCTACCCTGCATTAAAACAAGAGAATTGTTCATTGATTTACTTTGGATCATAGAGTTGGAAGGGACTACAAGCATCATCCCCCCCTTGCAATGCCACGAATCCTTTGCCCAGCATGGAGCTTGAAGCCATAACCCTGAGGTTAAGAGACTGTGGGTTCATTTTGCCTTGTGCTCAGGACATTCAGTTTCTCCTTCTGGGTCCAGATGAAACTCAACCGGCTGATCAGTTGGGCAAGCATGAACCCCAGAGTGTCATTGCTGAATGGTGCACTTCTCTGTGTTGACCACAAGATGGCACTCATTTGTGCCAAATGAGGACGTTTTCCAAGCCCTGAAAATGTAATCTATTTTCTATCCTTAGCAAAGAAAACAAGGGTGTCGTCGCCCTTCACTTGCCATGCTGTAGTGCATATTTTTGCATGCACAGTTCTCCTGCAATACACACACAGAGGAGATTGTTCCTATTCCTGGAAACACATCTCACACTTTCAAAATGCAACTGAAGAGATGTGGCGTAAAGGAAACTCAGATATACTGTACACAGAAACTCAGATATATAAGCTAGGCACCAGATGGCTCCTTAAACCAAGGTTAGAGTTGCCAAAACAAAATGCCTAGTTGCCATTTTGGGGGGAAAGATGGCTCTGAAGTCTTATTTTTCAAAGGATGGACTGACTGATTGATTCTCTGTTAAACATCTGGCAAGTTCAGATGACAACCTTGAACTAGGTTAAGAACTTTGAGATTTTAAAGAAGAAAAGTCACTTGATCCACATATATATTGGCCTATTCCTACCTTTTTTCTTAATGGTGACACAGACCATTCATAAGGCAAGAACATTCTTCACAACTGTGAGCAGGGCAGTGGCATGGGGTAGACAAGCTGCAACAATTAACTGAAGGTGACCCAGAAACTACAAGTAATCCAGAATACGGCAGCTAGACTGGTGACTGGGAGCGGCCGCCGAGACCACATAACACCGGTCTTGAAAGACCTACACTGGTTCCCAGTACGTTTCCGAGCACAATTCAAAGTGTTGGTGCTGACTTTTAAAGCCCTAAACGGCCTCAGTCCAGTATACCTGAAAGAGCGTCTCCACCTCCATCATTCTGCCCGGACACTGAGGTCCAGAGCAGAGGGCCTTCTGCCAGTTCCCTCGCTGTGAGAAGCCAAGTTACAGGGAACCAGGCAGAGGGTCTTCTCGGTAGTGGCGCCCGCCCTGTGGAACGCCCTCCCACCAGATGTCAAAGAGAAAAATAACTACCAAACTTTTAGAAGACATCTAAAGGCAGCCCTGTTTAGGGAAGCTTTTAATGTTGAATAGGTTATTGTATTTTAGTGTTTTGTTGGAAGCTGCCCATTATTATTATTACTATTACTATTACTATTATTATTATTATTATTATTATTATTATTATTATTATTATTATTATGCTGTTCACTGCTACTGCTCAGGCTACTCAGAAAAAAGCATTTTGGTACCTGAAATTCACTCCGATTGTGTAGATAAAATATCATGGATAGAATTCTACAGGATGTGGTATTAGTGTGTGAAAACAGTCCAAATCCAAGCATAGCCCCAGGCATTCATTTCCAGATGGTGGAGATGTCAGGCACCATCTTGGCACCCAGACATCTTCACTTGGTCGCAGTTTCGAACACTGGTTAATTAGCAAGCAAGATGTTGCACCCATCGGCTGATGCAGACTGCCTGCCGCAGCCTTTTCCGACCTGATGCCCTCCAGACGTCTTGGGAGTGGTAGTTCAAAATATCTGGGAGGTCACCAGGACAGGCTGATCTACAAAACACAAGAGAGGGGAGCTGGGGCCCCATGAACCTATACATGTTGCAGCACGTAACACAAGAGTCGAGTTGATTTTCACTGCTATCAGGAGCAGAAAACCTGGCACACATTTGCAAGGAGCACACGCCAAGCCCTATTTTAAAGGGCTGGAACTGTCCCCATGAGAGTGGGAATGTCCGGGGGTGGGGTGGGGTGGGGGGGTGAGGTAATTGGAGGGAAGGTACTGTCAGCACATGCATGTGTTATGCAGCCAAAGTGACAGGCAGCTGCTAGAAAATTATTTGCCAGGCTCATCAACACCTTTAATTGGATCACTTCTGCTCATGAAAGTTGGCTGACTATACTGGTATCACGTTACCAGCTTCCGGTGGCTTAAAAAAACTACGGTCTTTTTATAGAGCTTCTTTCTTCCCACACCCGGCTAAATGCTGCCTTCTGCCCCAATACACTTTTAAAACTGGCACGGTGACATTGCACAAGGAGCAGAATATTTTCATGTGTTGCCATTATGGATTAAAAAATCAGCAGTGGAAAGCCAAGGATGGGGAAACTGTGGCCCTCTGGTTGTTGATACCCCTGGTTAATGGCCACAGTGGATGGAGCCAATACTAATCCAACACAACAGCCGTCACATAAACACACCCAAAGGTAATAGCATGCTGTACAGTTGTAAACAGGTTGAGCGATGAGCCAACTGTGGATCTTCAGACTCGCCCCTCTGGCCAGATGTACAGCCTTCCTCTGGAAAGCAAGGAGGCCTCCCAGTTTCGAGAAAATCAGGCTGTGCAGAATGCTGATTGGCTGGGCATTGTGATAGTCACAAAGCCACTTCCCTTCCTCCCCTCTTATCTCACTGGGCAGAGTGCTGATTGGCTGGGCATTGTGACAGTCACAAAGCCACCTCCCTTCTTATCTGGCTGGGCAGAGTGCTGATTGGATGGGCATTGTGACAGTCAAAAAGCCACCTCCCCTCCTATCTGGCTGGGCAGAGTGCTGATTGGCTGGCCCTTGTAGCAAATACAAAGCCAAAGCACTTCCTCCCAAGTCTAGTGTTCATTCCTTTTTTAAAAAAATAAAATAAAATCACAGCCTGCCTAAAGTCCCCACCCCCTCAAAACACAGCTTCAGGAATAGGCTTATGTGTCATTAGAAGAGCAAAGATGTGGGGAGCGGGAGGGAAGCAGAGCTCCCCCCCAGAATAAGAACAAAAAAAGGGCACTCAATCCTGTAGGACAGTGATTTTTCAACCAGTGTGCCGTGGCACGCTGGGGTGCCTTAAAGGATGGTCCAGGATGCCGTGGGCAACACTGGCCTCTGTCCCTCTTTCCCTCCTCTGATGCCCTCTCGCATCTCTGCCTCCCCAAGGCTTGCACAGCTGTTTGTTGTAGCAGCCCTGGCTATAAGATCCCCATGCGGATGGTGCTTCTGGGGCTGGCCAGAGGGTGCTTCCTGGTCCCCTGTGGGGCAGTGTGAGGAGGCACCTCTCTTTGGGGCAGCTCAAAGACCAGGGGCAGCAGCTGCAGTTGCCCAGAGGACTCTCAAGGAGAGGGGAGAAGAGAGGAGGCTGAGGGAACCCTCCACAAGGGATGGGTGAGGGGCTGCCAGCTCTGCAGGCAAGGGGTGACATAACTGGACTCCTGAGCCCCACAGGGGTGCCGCAGAAAGAATGTAGTTGGTCAAGGGAGCCGAGGACTCAAAAAGGTTGAAAATCTCTGCTGTAGGAGGTACATCTGTACACTCCTACAGTTGAGGGTAAAGCCAGGACAAACCTAGAATGCCGGCTGCAATGATGTAATTGAGCATTATCTATGTATTTTCCCCTGAGGCAATAATTAGGGCTTTCTGCAGATGGCTTGACAACTTTGATGCACTGTGGGGTTCTATTATTTAAGTCCCCTAAAACACTTAGCTTCTCCTGCAATTGTTGTGACATACTCTGTTGCTGGGAGAAGCTATTTTCCACGACTCCTATTTTATAAAAGCAGTGCTCAGGCAAGTGCATTGTGGAGCTGGCAGCACCGCATGTTGGTAGCCATTTTGGGACGTGCCTGCAAAGGAAAAAGAAGAATAAAGGAGATGAAAAAAGGCAACCAGAACAACCCGGCGTCTCAGTTAATAATTTATCATCAAAAGAAGTTCGGGAGCAGAACACAGCTCAGAGTAATAAAAAAAGAAGTCCAAAATGAGCATGCACGTTTATCAGATAGACTTCCTCCTCAGCTGGGAGTGCTCCCGGCAGCTGGGACTATTGGACGACAGAGTGCTCCGGGGGGAAGACAAGCCAGTGTGGTCCTTACCGCCCAGGGAGACTTCCATGATTTTGTAAGAAATGGAATTGTAATATACAAGGTTGGTGTGGCAGTTGAAGGCCTCTGGTTGGGAAGGAACTGGGCTCCTGTTTAGCCGTGGCCGGTAGCACAGGCAGTTGCAGAAGGAAGGGACTCTCGTGGTGGAGCCGGAGGACTTGCCCCTCTGTCTCCCGGCCTCTTCTTGCATCAACGGCAGGAGGTTCATCTGACTCGTCCCGTCTTCGATGGGGAGCAGGAGGTCGTTCCTGCCCCGGTTCTCCTCCCGGCTGATGTAATTCCTGGCCCTCCTCAGAGACGCCCTTTCCTCTTCGTCCCGCCGCTCATCTTCCGAGTTCATAATCAAAAACCGAAAGACGACCAAGTTGAGGAAAGCCCCGATCACCGTCAAGCCCACCAGGATGTACATGAAGCTGAAGGCGACATAAGGGGGCTTCTTCTGCAAAGCTTCGTGCTTCTGAAGGGCCACAAAGTCTCCAAACCCAATGGTGGTCAAGGTTATGAAGCAGTAGTAAAAGGCGTGGAAGAAAGTCCAGCCTTCAAAATAGGAGAAGGCGGCTGCTCCGATGCCCAGTGTCCCCATGCAGGAGAGGAAACCCACCACCACCATGTTCTTCATGGAGACAGTTGGCTGCCTCATTCCCAGGCACCTCTTTATTTTCTTCAGCACCATTCGGACCAGGATGTTCATGCGCTCGCCAAGGCTTTGGAACATCACCAGGGTGAGGGGAATGCCGAGGATCGCATAGAACATGCAGAAAACTTTGCCAGCATCCGTTCCAGGCGCGGCATGTCCATAACCTGTGGCAAAAGAAGAGAAAACGTAAGCATTTCTCTAGATTGCCTATTAACGCAATGGAGAACCATGTCAACACAATCCTTTGTCGCAGAATTATTCCCCACCCCCCAAAAATTTTTTATTTAGTCCATTTCTCCAAGGAGCTCAGGATGAAACACAAAAGCCCATTTTTGATCTCACAACACCCTGAGAGACAGCAAGTGGCCCCAGCATACCCAGAAAGTTTCCTGGATGAATAGGGAGACCTGAACCCAGGTCTCAGGAATCCAGTTCTGTATCTCTCCTCTGATTTCGGGGGGCGTTATTGTTGCTACAGGTCATTTTTCATCGGTACTGCAATTCTAATCCATTTTAATTTGTATGTTGCCCAGAGAAGTCAGGTTATCAGCTGACCCAAAATATGAAATAAGTAAATATTTGCTTTGATTTCATTATAGAGGTTCTCAAGCACATGTCAGTCTGATGACCCCACATGTCCTAATTTTCAGCAGTTTTTCATATCACCCACTTGAGTTGCTTCTAATTTAGTCAAGTGTAAGCGTCACTCAGTGTACTTCAGTTAGTATTGCCTTTGATGTGCATCATCACTGAATGAAACAACTGCTCCAGGAGATAAGGTGAGCCATAGGGAAACCTGAGACTGCAGAAGGGGGAAATGTTAATGTTTGTCCATCGTCAATAGCAGCTTCCTGGGCCCCATTTTCAAAACAGTCAGGTAAACAAGGAGAGAGGACCACACCAAGGTGGCTGCAATAAGCCCAACAGCACTACAATTCCTCATGGCAGTAGTTCAGCTGTACAAGTCTAATGGAAGCTGGTAACCTCAGTGATACACAGAGGTAAAAGAACTGGTAATTGGATGGACCATTACACTACAACCTGCTGTAACTGTTGTGGACAGAAGAGCCATCAAAAGCCATATTCTAGTCCCAGCAAATGCAAACTCTACCATTTAAGCCTGTTTACACTCCACGAGATTAGCCCATCACACCAAACAGCCTCCAAGTAACAGATCAAAAGCCTGACTCATTAAAGAGCAATCATCTATTGCTGTTGCCATTTTGCTGAGTTATGGGATGGAAGATGTTTAATAGTAATCGACCGTTTCTTTTATTCTGAAGATTTTTGATGTGATTTCCATTGAGCTTCCAACAGATTGTTTTAGATCTCATAAACTTGCCTTGGACACTCTTCAGTGGAAATACAGATGACAAACTTTAAAAATAAATAAGGTTTAAATCATCCCTGGAAAGTCTATGACACATTGTAGCATATTTCAGTATATGAAAATATTTCTGATCCTGTATTATGATTCCTTCTGCCCTCGTAGAATCTAGCAAGTCATTAAAAGCTATAATAAGAAAACAGCAAAAAGTAGTAGAACAAACAGGTCTCTCCCTCTTGAATAATGTGAAAGAGCCAGATTTTTGTTGCTCATCAAAAGACAAGCAGGGACAAGGCCAGGTGGGCCTCTTTGGAGGGAGAAAGAATCCCACAAACAAGGATCAAATGTTGTGTATCTGCTTGCTGTTCCTCATGCAGCCATCTCATTCCTTTCTAATGTAAGCACCTGCCAAACTTCAGATGATGGTGGGTAACAGAGCTCCACCTCTTGATGCTGACCTTAATTCCCGCATACGTTAGCAAACCATACATCTATGTAGGGGAAAGGCTGTCCATAACATAGCTGTCAAATATCTGATGCTAGACAAAGGCTAAGTCCAGGAAATGGTTTAAAGCAGCCTTTCCCTACCCTGGTGCGCTCCAGTTTTCTTGGACAACAATTCCCATTTACCGCAGCTAGCATAGACAATGGTCACAGATGACAGCAGTTGTAGTGCAAAGCATTTGAGGTAGCCTAGTCTAGAAGAATGAGGGGCCTCTGCAAGCCCCTATAACTATCAGCCTTACCCATATCGTTGGGTTACACTCCCATCAGCCCCAGTCAGCATAATCAATGGTCAGGAATGATGGGAGTTGTAGTGGGAGGGCCACACATCAGCCACACTTGCTGTAGACTATCTGGATGGAAGCCCACCTAGAAACCACATGCAAGTTGTTTTGAGTTCAGAGGATGAGTGTGGAATAGGTGTAATAATAGGCGTGGTGCACTTGGCCGCACATAGTATCCCTCCTGCATCTATTGCCATGGTGACCTAGTAGTCACCAGGAAGTTTGTCTGGAGGAAGACAAGCCATGAAACCAGGTTCAGATGACAAAGCCAAAGCATGGCTTGGCTCACAGTGGTGCAGGAGCCCACACTTTCAAATGATGCTGTAGTTTGGCTTAGCATTATGTGCAAACCAGCTCACTGGGCCAATGTTTTCATTGAGCTGTCCACCATGGTCCCAAGATCTGTTAAGTCTCACCACCAACACAGACATGAGTTATTTCTTTACAATATTTATTATTTGCCTTTTGCTGCTCATCAGAGGACCCTCCCCCCCAAGCCAATATACAGTCACTAAAGATATGCGCATTTGGAATTTGGGGCCCAGTGTGTATCGCTTTACACTTACATTAAACATCACCTGCCATTTTGTTGCCCGCTCACCCAAGTTCAGAAAGATCCTTTTGGAATGCTTGTAGTTTTTTCCCACCACTACCCTGTGATCTGCAGACTTGGCCACTTCATGTTAACCCCCAACTTAAGACCACTTAGGATTATTAAACAAACAAACAAACCCTGGTCCCAGGGTTGGGAAAACCCCAATTCTTGTTGTTGTTTAGTCATTTAGTCGTGTCCGACTCTTCGTGACCCCATGGACCAGAGCAGGCCAGGCACTCCTGACTTCTACTGCCTCCCACAGTTTGGTCAGACTCATGCTGGTAGCTTCGAGAACACTGTCCAACCATCTCGTCCTCAGTCATCACCTTCTCCTGGTGCCCTCAATCTTTCCCAACATCTGGGTATTTTCCAGGGAGTCTTCTCTTCTCATGAGGTGGCCAAAGTATTGGAGCCTCAGCTTCAGGATCTGTCCTTCCAGTGAGCACTCAGGGCTGATTTCCTTCAGAATGGATAGGTTTGATCTTCTTGTAGTCCATGGGACTCCCAATTGTTACAGCCCTCAGTTAATGGACCTGTCCATTTATTCCTACTCTCATCTTCCCTTTTTTTAAGCCAGTTACCAATCCATAAAAGGCCCCATCCTCTTATCCCATGACAACAACATTTGCTCAGGAGCCACTTCCCCTTTCCTCATGGCAGGAACACCTCTGGGTGCCAGTTTCCTACAGCAGGGACAGTCAGCAAGAGGACAAAAGGTTGCATGCAGATGATGAGAGCATCACGCACAGCCGATGGGAGTGACACACGCGCCACAGCAATATGACGACAGCATGGCATGGCCATTTATTATGCCAGACGTCTGCAGGTCCAAAGCCATCTGCAGCAGGACACTCTCCTGTTCCTTCTGCTTTACCTCGCCCCTTGTGGGAAAGTGCCATCACTGATGCTAACTGTACTTTGCAAAGAACAGGCAGTTCAAGATGAACATCCTGGATACAGACAACGTAGACAGTATTTATATTTGCAGCAAATGGAGCAATTGCTTTTATAATGGGATGAGAGGGGACCTGCTGTTGTCCTTTCTTATTGCAATATCTAAAAGGTTCTTCCTCTGCTGAGGATCAATAAAGAACTTCATAGTTGCTCATTAAAATGAGTATTCAGCTCCCCAGACAGTGAATGGCATGATTGTCAGTGACCCAAAAATGCCAGGGAAACAACAGGGACAGGTCTGCCTGCTGAGTTGTTTGCTCCCTGCAGCAAGCACCCATGGGTGCTTGTTATCCATCTTCATGCCCTTAACTCTTCACCGGCTACTAGCCATAATGGCTATGTTCCACCTGCAGTCAGAGGCATTGTGCCTCTGAATACTAGTTGCTGGGAATCGCAGGTGAGAAGAGTGCTGGTGTGCTCATGTCCATCTTCACAGGCTTCCCACAGATATCTAGTTGGCCACTGTGTGAACAGGAAGCTGGACTACATGGCCCATGGTCCTGACCCAGCAGGGATTGTCTGGAGTTCTTACATACTGACGCCACATAATGCAGAGAGGCGAGGAACCTGAACCCCTATAGATGTTGTTGGACTCCCATTGGGCCAGCGGTCAGAGATTACGAGAGTTAGGTGCAGAAATTATAGGTGGCGCAGTGGAAAATGCAACAAAAGTGACCATGAGAGGATCTTGGTTGCTTTTAATGTGGCTCTGGAACTGCCAAACCCTGTAGACACTTGGTTTTATATGGTGGAAATTTATGCTCATCTCTCAAGAAGCAAAAGTGTCCTTAAATTCACTTGATCATTATGTAGTGGTATTGATGTGCTTGAAGAGGGTTGGATACCTGCTGAACGGGCAGTGCTGGGTCTGAAGCTTGGCTGAGAAATCATGTACAGT
The DNA here is from genome assembly GCA_034642415.1 of Podarcis siculus. Classification (NCBI taxonomy): domain Eukaryota; kingdom Metazoa; phylum Chordata; class Lepidosauria; order Squamata; family Lacertidae; genus Podarcis; species Podarcis siculus. The sequence goes on along the minus strand of JAXCMG010000006.1, from coordinate 4,286,840 downwards.
GGTACTTCGGGTTAAGAACTTAATTCGTTCCAGAGGTCCGTTCTTAACCTGAAACTGTTCTTCACTTGAGACACCACTTTAGCTAATGGGGCCTCCCGCTGCTGCTGCCGTCGCACGATTTCTGTTTTCATCCTGAAGCAAAGTTCTTAACCCGAGGTACTGTTTCTGGGTTAGCGGAGTCTGTAACCTGAAGTGTCTGTAACCTGAGGTACCACTGTATTTTGCCAAGAAAACTCTGCCCCCAATTTCAGGTGAGAGAAAGCTAGCTGTGGCTACACAGTACTGGAGACAAAGCACTCGGTACGTACTTGCAGGTGCCCTTCACTGTATTTGCTCCATGTAGGGCTGAAGCCCAGGTTGAAATTTGACCCTGCTGATGCCCAGCCCATGTGGACTGAAGATAGCTCGGGGTCTCCTGGAGGACCCACTGATCAATTTCTGCCAGAACATCTAAAGCTTGTTGGAAGTTGGCTTCTTGCTAAGAATGATAGACTAGATGGAACTTGAGCTGGTCCAGCAAGGAACATCTTATATTCTTAAAACGAGAATGTTCTACTCATGAGGTCTTTCAACATGTTTGGAAATGACATTAAGCCAGATGCGTGGAGAGGGTGCAAGATGGCACACACTACTGCCACTCCTGATCTCCTGGGCATTCAAGGGCTCTCTAAGCACAGTCTACACATGCACAACCTGAGCACATGAAGGCTGCCCCTCCCTACTGCATGGACCTTACAAAATGTAGGTTGCAGATCTCACTATGGCAAAATGCATACAACCTGCATGTACATATACTGGTTCACACACTGAGCCAATGAAGGGATGGAAGTTGAGAATCGACTTCCCTTCTGCACATTTCAGCCCAGCATGGTTAACTCTGGTGTAAAAATGTCTAGGTTGACTAGGTTGATACAGGTTAAGTCTTTACTGATTGCAAAGATGAACCCCTGCATTGTACATTTAACACACATCAGTGGACCGCGATGGGGATCTGGGGAGGTGGAGAAAGGGGTCAAATTGAGCAAGGTGGAAGCAAGCCCACACCGACTCCTGGTCCAGAAGTGGGAAACCTGTGGCCTTCCAGATGTTGTTGGACTGGACTCCAAGTCCCATCGTCCCTGGCCATTGACTATACTGGATGGGGTTGATGGGAGCTGGAGTCCAAGGACCTCCACAAGCTCTCCTGTCCCTGCCCTGGAGAGTGGCAGAAGATAGCCCGGCGCACCCAGCGATGGGTTGCTTTGGGGATCGCGCACTCACCGATGGTGGTGATGACCGTGATGGCGAAATAGAAGGAGCCGGCGAACCTCCACTGCGTGCCTGCTCGGTGCGGCTCGGCCCGCAGCGCCAGGCGCTCGAACTCGCGGTAGTCCTCGGCGGTGAAGCGGTACTTCCTCCGCAGGCCGCTGCGCTTCTGCTCCAGGAGGCGCTTGTGGCCGATCTCGGCCTCCGACTCGAGCGCATCGAAGACGGCGGCGCCCACCAGCAGGTAGGAGAAGACGCACACGATCAGCGACAGCGTGCGCAGGTTCTGCCGCTTCATGGCGAGGCCGGCCGGCCGGGCGCCCCTGCCCCGGGCACAGCGCATCAGCCGCGGGGGCGCCGCCGCCGCATGGCACCGCCGCGCGGGGAGCTGCCGGCCTCGGCGGGCGACGGCCTCCTCGGAGCCCGGGGCATTCGCGGCGCAGCCTCTCCCCGGAGCCCGCCCACCCCGGCTCCCGCTCACATCGAGGGTCGCTTCTCGTCGCGCAAGCGGCGGCTACCGGGAGCGCCCCCACTCCGGAGCCCCGGTTCCCGCGAAGCTCCGTTCGTCCTCAGCGCCTCGGTGCAGCTCCCTCCTTGCGCCGATCGCAGCCACGCAGCTCCGGAGGCGAGGAAGAGGAGCCGGCGCTGCTCCCGCCGCTGCTCCCCGCGTGCTCCCGCCGCAGGGACTCGCCGGACCCGGCCACGCCTCCGCTTGCCAGCGCCGGCTGCGAGGAGGAGGGGCTGGCGGCGCCCGGGGCTGGCGCCGGGGACGGGCCACACCTACCTACAGCGCGCCCGAGGAGAAGGCAACCGGATCGGTACTCTTCCCACGGCCGCTCTCTGAACGACCCCCTCGCCTTCTGCTCCTTTGCGCGATGCTCTTGCAGCGGGGATTTAAGGCTGTCGAGTCAGGAGGAGGACAAGCCCAGAAACGGGATAAGATCCTAACCTAAGAACAGCCTTCTTCTTTCTTCTTCTTTGGCGGTCACTCGTAGCCGAGTAAGATTGTCTTCCATAAACACGGTTTTAACAATGAGACCGTAAGTGACTGTGGAGACCAATTCTGGATCCACACCTCCTTCCACAGTGGGGACATTGGTTTCTGGGCGGGAGTTGATCACGGTGTGGATTTGCCAAGCATGCCTTCCTCTTAGCACGTTTCTCCCTTGTATCCTGAGTGTCTTCAAGCCTATGACACCTTTGGTAAAGGCTGTTCTTGGTCTGGTCCTCTTGCATCCTTTTAGGAAGCAGCCTAGAGGATGCAAGAGGACCAGACCAAGACCCAGACCAGACCAAGAGCTCATCCTGTTCTCAGAGCCAGATCACAGAATCATAGAATTGGAAGGGACTTGAGGGTCATCTCGCCCAACCCTCTGCAATCCATGACAGATGGCTAGCCAACCTCCGCTGAAAAACTTCCAAGGAAGGAGAGTCCACCACCTCTCAAGGGAGACCATTCCACCTCTGGGAAACCCGGAAGGAGGACTTCCATTGGTCTCTCAGTTTGTGATGCCCAGCATCCTGCCTCCAACAAAGGAGGTGGAACAGAGCCATTGTGGTTAGTATCTATGGATCACATTCTCTGTGCCTTTGGCTAATACTCTTTTAAAGGCATCCAGAATTGTTGCCGTCATGAATGACATCTTGTGGATAGCTCAGTTGCTTAGAGCTTGGTGCTGCTGATAACACCAAGGCTGCAGTTTTGATGCTCATATGGGAAAGGCGCATATTCCTGCCTTGGACTAGATGATCCTCAGGGTCTCATCCAACTCTACAGCTCTATGCTTCTATGCCCTTGAGTCCCTTCCAACTCTATGATTCTAATGTTGTGACCTTTTCCAACAGGGGGATTTGCTGTGACCCCTTGACCATTTTGGTTTCCCCTTTCTTACCCTTTTCCAGCTCCGCAATATCCTTTTCAAGGTGAGGCAACCAGAACGATACACAGTATTCCAAGTCTGGTCTCACCCTAAGAACATGAGAAGAGCCCTGCTTGGATCAGGCCAACGGCCCATGTAAGCAACACTGTGTTCTCAAAGTAGTCAACCAGATGCATATGGGAAGTCCAAAAACAGTAGCTCAGTGCAACAGCAGTCTCCCACTTGTGATTCCTTTCAGCCGACAAATAAATTTGCACAAAACATTATGGGTACTGGCAGTTTATTATAAGTCCCTTTCCCAATGACTACTGTCATGAAATTAACCTTTTCCACTGCTGCCACTCATAGGGTCAACATCAGCAGTGAACTATCCTAGTCAGTCATGGCTGGTTCATGTCCTATTAGTGTATTTATTAAATTAGGGTGGGTTTTTTGTTTTGCTCCAATGTGCATTATTTTACATTTGTTTACATTTGCCATTTTACTACCAATTCATTCAGTCTGGAGTTCTTTGCAATCCCTTTCAGTTTTAACCACCTCAAACAATTTTGTATCGTCAACAAATTGGCTACCTCACTGATCACCTCTTAACTCTGAATTATTTCCGAACAAGTTAAAAAGCATAGGCCCAAATGTCAATCCTTGGGGGACACCACTTTCTACACCCACCCACGGACAGAACTGTTCATTTATTCCTACTCTCCACTTCCTATTTCTTAACCCTGGAGGGAAGGACCTGGCCTCTTCACCCTGCTGCTGAACTCGCTCAACTTCTGAACTCACTTTTACCTTGATGCTTTGTCACTGGGATTGAGAGACTGCATCAGCTGAGGCACCCCTCTTGCTCATGGAATGGACTCCTTCACTCAATTGTTTTTAAGTTTATAACCCTAGCTAGCTTTCTCCAGCTGCTAAGGCAACTAATTAGATCAGGAGGTTCTTGTTTGAAAAGCACAAGGAGGTGTGTGTCTCAACAACAGGGCTCACACAAATTCCAGTCAGGAGGAGTTTGATCAGAAGAGGTAATGAGATAAAAGAAAGTGCTTCTGTCAGTATCTTTTTTTAGCCCTATGCAGGTGTTCTGATCATGTGCAAAACTGATACATCAGCAGAGATGTGCATGCTATTTTAGGAAACGAGGACATTGCATAAATACTACTAATAAAAAATACAGTTTACCCACTAGAATGGGTAGGATAGCTCCAACTACATCTTGAACTAAGTGAACTCATGCTCACATCGCCATCTAAAGAGCTGCCCCACTTCCTTAAGACCATTAAGTCCAGAGTACCTAAGTGCATCATTGTATCCACTAAATAAATTAGGGTTGGGTACACAATCCTCTCACTTCTTATGTGACAATAACTGGGGGGCGGGGGGCGGAATATGTTTGCAAACAGGTTCCTCCTAATTATTTTCCCAGTTATTGTCACATAAGGCCTGGGGAAATGTGAGTTACTATGGTGTCTGGAAGAACAAAGCTTACTCTCCATTTCATTGATATATCAAACTAAGTGGCATCTAATGATTTTAGCCCAGTAGCGAAGTTACCAAATGCTATACTAGACTTATCAAAAGCTATACTAGAATCGGACCGCACTGCTTAACATGCACCGTTGAAAAGGGTGCTAATTTGATTCATTTGAATCAAAGCCAAGATGGTGTCAGTATAAATTTAGCTCCCAGCTATTCTTGCTGATAGATAGCCCACTATCGTCCACAGCCTTCTCATACTCCCAAGCAAGGCTGCCAAGAGGTTGAAGGGTACCCCAGCACAAAAGGTTGCAGGTGGCACTGTGGTCTAAACCACTGAGCCTCTTGGGCTTGCCGATTGGAAGGTCAGCGGTTTGACGACGGGGTGAGCTCCCATTGCTCCGTCCCAGCTCCTGCCAACCTAGCAGTTCGAAAGCACACCAGCACAAGTAGATAAATAGGTATCGCTGTGGCAGGAAGGTAAACGGCATTTCTGTGCGCTCTGGCTTCCATCACAGTGTTCCGTTGCGCCAGAAGTGGTTTAGTCATGCTGGCCACATGACCTGGAAAGATGTTTGCGGACTAATGCCAGCTCCCTCAGCCTGAAGCAAGATGAGCACCGCACCCCATAGTCGCCCCCTTGAGGGGACTTAACTGTCCAGGGGTCCTTTACCTTTACCTTTTTACCTTACTCCAGCACAATCCACCATGTGGTTAAACCATACGCCCACCGTGTTTGGTATCTCAGAATGTGAGGGTTGATAACTTTTAGATCAATATTTTCCCTGCAGTTCCGTTTCTGTTGTTTTATAAACCATAATAGAGTAAGCAGATGGCTAGCTCTGGAAGAGGGGGAGGGGAGAGCCACTCTTCCATTTATAAATAGAGCTGGTTAAAAACCACCATGTCTTCGTGCGCAAAGGGGGGGGAAAGAAAAAGTAACCTTCCGAACAACATTTTGATATATTAATATATTTGATATATTGATAAGCTGTATTTTAAGCCATATTTTAATTAACCGTTTGTTTGTTTGTTTGTTTGTTTGTTTGTTGTTTTTCTATTTTGTTTTATTGTAATTCATATTTGGTGTTAGCCGCCCTGAAGGGCGGGATATAAATAAAAAATATTATTATTATTATTATTATTATTATTATTATTATTATTATTATTATTTAGCAGCAAATCCCATTACATTCAGGACTTTTTATTATTATTTTAATGTAGAACGTCTGAATTTCAGTGACACCCCTCCTCACACACACACACTGGATGTATGAAGATTGCCACATACACTCAAAGGGCAGTGAGGCTGCAGCTCTGGCCCTCTCCTGAGGTCATGCACCTGTCCCCAGTGTGCTCATAGAATCATAGAGTTGGAAGAGACCACAAGGGCCATCGAGTCCAACCTCCTGCCAAGGTGTGGGCACCTACGGGGGGGGGGAAATAACACCTATGACCATGGCAGATTTGGGAGAAATCATAGAATCAGAGAGTTGGAAGGGACCACAAGGGTAATCTGTTAGGATATAGTTCCGTTCCACCTTAAAAGGAACAGGCATGACTGTTGTGTGTCACATGCCTGTTTACTTCCAGCACAGTCTGCTGGGAACTTCCGTTTGTATATTGCTTTTGCTATACTTCTGTTGTGCTTGGACACAAAGGGAAGCAGACATGTTTTTTCCTTTGTTCCTGAACTATGCTGAATAAACACCTGTAAATAATGCTTACACATGTCTCTGTCCGCCACTTCTATTGTGAGAAGTTATTCACTCTGCTGACTAGAGCGTGCCAAGTCTCTAAAGGTATCTGAGGCTTGTGTCGCTGTTTGATGCTGTTCTGAGGAATGGAGATCGCCCGGCTGCTGGCCGGTGGCTGGAGCCAGCTGGGGGCCTGCCAAATGCCCCTGTCTCCCCAGACGCATCCCAACATAATCTAGTCCAACCCACTGCAATGCAGGAATCTTTTACCCAATGTAAGTCTCGAATCCACGACCCTGAGATTAAGAGACTCATGGTGTTCCGGTTGAGCTATCCCTTATGTGTATGTCCATGAACACTGCTATTTAAAATCAAATCAACAGATCCAGGCTTGAGCCACTGTAGGTGCACCTAAAGGATTTTCAGGGCTTCCTGTCTAACTGCACCTGTAGAGTAGTATTGAGCTGAGGCATAGAGGAAGGATGAGTAGCAGAGGTAGGGAGACTATCAGGGCAATCGTGAGCGGCATCTGATTGGACAGCAGCTGCCCCCTTTCAATTCCACATCTCCCGCATGGAGGCAGAAGCAGAGTCAGGAGAACAGAGACCTTCAGCTATCATGGGTTCCATGGGCAGTGTTTGGCTAGAGGAGGAATCGAACTTGGGTAGAGGAGGTTGGAAGATGGTGGGAATGGTGGATGTGACATGCGACTCCTCTGTGTTTTCACTTGTCCTAATGAGACAAACAGAGGGGATTTAATTGTGCAGAAAGGAATATCTAAGTCGTTGCCAAGAGAGAGAGAGAGCGAAAGAGAGGAGAAAGGATTGTGTCTCTCACCTAAGGCTTTGCTTAGAATTCAGCAGAGACACAGGAGGAAGCAGAGCTTTCATATCTGCATCTGAAATGCACACCCCCTGCCAGCTGACAAGCATCAGCCTAATTAGGCAGGGGAAGAAACCAGGCTGAGCTCCTTCCCTTAATGAGGCCAAAACTGGAATTTAGTTCCATCCCCAGACTGCATAGTCTTGGAAGATGGGAAAGGGAGCTTTCGTATCTCCGCACAAACTCCAATTTTGGATTTTTTTATTCCTCTTGGAAACCAGCTCAAAGATGCCTGCAAAGCATCATCGGTCAAGTCCTTAGCTGATGACAGATGCTGATTCAGGACACCCACGCCCTCACCGGGATCAGCAAACAAGTCCCAGAGCCGGGCATCATCTGCATACAGAAAACACCCCCACCAACTTGGAAGACTTTAAAAGGATTGGACATATTCATTACAATCTGCAGCCTTTTAAACTGTGCGTGGGGTGGGCCTTGTTTTCGCTTGTTATTATGGTGTGTACTTTTGCATTTTTATATTGTAAACTGCCCTGTAATCTTTGGATGAAGGGCGGTATAGATATTTAATAAATAAGAAATAAATAAACACAAGGCTATCGACGGCCCGTTGCTGGAAACTGCTTGGGCTACGATTAGGGTGTTAAGTTGTGAGTGAACATATCAGACGACACAGCGATTCTTCAAACAGCTCTTGTTTATTCAGAGGCCAGAACAGAACTGAGCTGAAGGGCTCAGCCAGCCTGCTTATATAGAGCTCCAGTACAACGTTACTGTAGCAACTTTCTAAAACTATCCAATCACTGAACGTCACTTTCAATCCTTCATTTGCATAACTATCTACAGTATCCCTCTGCTGGCCCAGGGTGAGAACTTCAGTACATAACATAGGGGTTTCCCACAGGCTTCTGGTTGGCCAATGTAAGAACAGGATCCTGAACCAGATGGGCCATTGACAGGCTGCTCTTATGTTCTTCGCATTAAGCAGCATGGGAGATAAGATTGGATTTGTTTGTTTGTTTAATAAATCACTTCCCATGAAACAGACCCAAGCAGTTTCACAAGAAAAGCACCAACCATAATAAAAACCATATACGCATAGATAGATCTTTGTTGGACCTTGCACACCCTAGGCCTGTTATAATAACTTGGTTAGGAACCCTGGAAGCTGCCTAATACTGAGTCAGACCATTGGTCTCTCTAACTCACCTGCAAATGCCAGGACTTGAACCTGGGACCACCTGCAGATGCTCTACCACTGAGTGACAGGCTGTCCCCAGAGTGGCTGATGGTGTTCTTCTCTGTTTCTTGAACAGCTTTGCTGGCAGATTTCTATAGATCAAGCTGCTGTAAAAGGTATACAAGCAGGCCAGGTCGAAGGGGTTTTTTGCCTGGTCAGTTGGCAACCCTACATCGAAAGTGCACACACCAACCCATCACAGGGGGTTGGACTAGTTGATCCTCAGGGTCCCTTCCAGCTCGACAGTTCTATGATTCTTTCTCTTTTGGTGCCCCAGAATGCTTGAAGTGGTATGCTCAGGCACTCTGAGAGTTCAGAAGTGGAAATAAGGGTCCTCCACTTACAGCATGACTTTCTCTCAGCAAAGATCACTACCTGTACATTTACCCCTTAACGTTAAAATGCTTTTATTTAAAATATTTCTATCCTTTCTTTGGGCAAAGCCTCAGATGATGATGATGATGATATAAAAAGATTAAAAGCAAAAACAATTAAGCAAATGTAATAAAACAACCTCAGATTAAAAACAATGGGGGGGATTAGATTAAGGAAAATCTCCCTGGCATTGTTTAAAGCTGGGAGTTCTGAAGCCCTCTAAAGCCTACACCTACTTCAAAAACACACCTACTTTGCAATTTTGGTGGAATCTACACACATATAAAAACCGTTCTGAAAATGCTTTTTTTAAAAAAGGTGTTTTTTTTAAAAAATACATTGAATTTTCCATAAGGCTCACCATCACTATCTAGTGTCACATTGTATATTGCACTTAAAAAACACTTAAAACGTTTTATTTGCAACTGACTCCCAAATCTCTCAGTTGCTCCCAATCTAGAGAGTTCTGTTGCTGGCAGACCAACCTTGTTCCTCCCTCAATACCCTGAAGATTGTACAGAATCCTGGCTAGTTATCAATTCTGTTCACTCCTCATGCCATTCAGCAATGTCCAGAACCTTCTACATATGCCAGAATCTGGTTGCAGGTACATCCTTGGTATAAATTCCTCTTTCTTGCTGAAATTTACATACAGTGGTACCTCAGGTTAAGTATTTAATTCGTTCTGGAGGTTCGTACTTAACCTGAAACTGTTCTTAACCTGAAGCAGCACTTTAGCTAATGGGGCCTCCTGCTACTGCCATGCCGCCGGAGCACAATTTCTGTTCTCATCCTGAAGCAAAGTTCTTAACCCGAGGTACTATTTCTGGGTTAGCGGAGTCTGTAACCTGAAGCATATGTAACCTGAAGCGTATGTAACCTGAGGTACCACTGTATTTAATCCATTCTAGATGAGTGACAGCCATTTCCAAACATTCCCTATGCAGTTCTAAATAACTAGAAGAGGTATTACAGGAAGGCTACGTTTTCACTTTGATTCATTTTGGCTTTGCAAAGACCCCCAAGAGCATTTTATGGATTTCTGTCTATTCTTTGCATTGTTTAGGTTCTAACTGCTTTTTCTTGATATTGCACCCAATAACCCCCCCCCTCCTTTTGCTCTTTCTGCACCTTTTACTATGGCATTCTGGTTTCATTTTGAAATGTTAGACATGTGCTTTAAATGTGTGGTGTGTATGCGGGTCTTCTGGGCTCACAGAGCTTCTGTTTATTCCATTCAAAAATCTTCCCGATGCTCACAGAGCCTGTGACACAGTTTGCAAATGAGCAGAGTTATATTCCTTTTTACGTTGCTCATGGTCCGAGTTTCTCTGCAGCACTTCAGTCCTCGTGTCATTGGAACAGAAAACATTTTCCGCTCCTCTTGGAGTGGCCAGCCACCTCCTCTGGGCCTGTCACAGTGGCCTGTTAGCAAAGTGGTAAGCAAATAATGAAAAGGACCCTACTCAGCTTTTTCCACCCTCTGCCCTCTCCCTTTCAGAAACTGATGTATTGCACCTATTAGCGGAATTAGAAGCACCAAGACAGTGACATAAACCCTTATCCCGCCCCTGAGTTAATGGAATGGAACTGGAAACCCAGTGAAGCAAGAATCCAATGTCGTCTTGCTGCTTCTATTTATACTTGGTGAATACGGTAGGACCAGGATGTAAAGCATTTCGATTCTTCGTGCGAAGTGAATGCGAAAAAAGAATAATTCTGCACCTCCTCCTTTTTTGCAGGGAGTCAACAGCAGGTTCCTATTCACACTTGAATACAGAGATTCTTCAAGGTCATTCAAGATTCGTGTTATTCCTGGAAGGGAGGGAGGGAGGGAGCACTGTTTATACATCTTTTCTAGAAAGTCACCTTTCCAGCAAAAGGAAGATATTATTTCCCCCAATAGTTCATCCATTGTTATTGCAATTGCCCCACATAAGATAAAAACGTAAGATGAGCCTGCTAGATTAGGCCACCTGGTCCAGCCCCCTGTTCTCACAGGGTAAAAGGGGAGGGATGCAAGTGGCGCTGTGGTCTAAACCACTGAGCCTCTTGGGCTTGCCAATCGGAAGGTTGGCGGTTCAAATCCCCATGATGGAACGAGCTCCCATTGCTTTGTCCCAGCTCCTGCCAGCCTAGCAGTTCGAAATCATACCAGTGCAAGTAGATAAATATCTCCCCAGGTGGGGAGATAAATAGGTACCGCTGCGGCGGGAAGATAAACAGCATTTCTGTGCGCTCTGGTTTCCATCACGGTGTTCCGTTGTGCCAGAAGCAGTTTAGTCATGCTGGCCACATGACCCAGAAAGGGAGATGAGCGCCGCAACCCCATAGTTGCCTTTGACTGGACTTAACCGCCCAGGGGTCCTTTGCCTTTGCCTTTTACCTTTTCACAGGGTCCAAACAGATGCCCACAAGCAGGACCTGAGCACAAAAGCCATCTCCCCACATGCAATTCCCAGCAACTGGCATTCAGAAGCTTTACTTCCTCCAACAGTGGAGACACAACCTTAATATTGTGGCTGGTAGCCACTGATGGATTGATCCACCATGAATTTGTTAAATCTCTTTTACAGCCATCCAAGTTGAATGTGATCGAGACTGTACTTTCTGTAAGAGCAGGCAATCGAGCCAGCTGCAGGTTTGAGAAAGCTCTGAACAAAGTGTCCTCAGCACCTCAGATAAAAGTGCTTGATGTGGCCTAGAGACCTACAGCAGGTGGGGAGATGGCAGAAACAGGTCCAGCACCCTCCAAGTGTCCCTGTTTTCCAGGGACAGTCCCAGATTTACAGAAGCCATCCCAGTTTCTGATTTGATCCTGGAATGTCCTGCTTTTCCTTAAAGGTAAAGGGACCCCTGACCATTAGGTCCAGTCGCAGAGGACTCTGAGGTTGTGGCCCTCATCTTGCTTTATTGGCCGAGGGAGCCAGCATACAGCTTCCGGGTCATGTGGCCAGCATGACTAAGCCACTTCTGGCGAACCAGAGCAGCGCACGGAAATAGGATGTCCCTATTTTCATTGGAGAAATATTGGAGGGCATGGAGTTATGTGCCCCCCCCCCCAAGCCTAGGAGATAGCTATACAACCTTTAGAAGACATCTGAAGTCAACCCTGTACAGGGAAGCTTTTAAAATATATATTAATGGTTTCTTTTCTTTTTATATATGTTGGAAGCTGCCCAGAGTGGCTGGGGCAACCCAGTCAGATGGGCAGGTAGCAACAACAACAACAACAACAACAGGATGTCCCTGTTTTCATCAGAGAAATGTTGAATGGTATGCTAGCGACCAGGCAGGTTGGGCACAGGCCAAGGTCTCCAGGGTTCAGAAGGACCCCTCACCAGCTCATTGTGCCACACGTTCACCACTACCCAACCCACGTGGCCCTCTGTGGACACCACATGGTAGCCAAGCTCAGCACCCATCTGCAGCAGCTAGCTGGGTGCCCACCTTCACCTCCCTGCTGCCTTGCCTAGGCTCTGAGAAAGGGCCCAGGGGATCTTCCTTCTCAGAGACAATCTTTCTGGGCAAAGTCGCCAGGAAAAGTCCTTCAAAACTGGAACCTTCTGCTAAACGCATCTTCTGTAATCCAGCTGCTTTGGCATTATATCCTAGTTCCGCTAATGCAGGTAGTATCTCGCCACTAGTTACTGTTGTTATAGTTACTGTGGCATTTGTCCTGCTCTCCCACACAAAGCAGTGTTTCGTCTCAGAGTCTTTACCGATAATAATAAAAAAGGCTTAGCCATCTTAGGAATAAGGCAGGGGTCAGCAAACGTTTTCAGCAGGGGGCTGGTCCACTGTCCCTCAGACCTTGTCAGGGGCCGGACTATATTTTTTTTGGGGGGGGGGGGAATGAACAAATTCCTATGCCCCATGAATAACCCAGAGATGCATTTTAAATAAAAGGACACATTCTACTCATGTAAAAACACGCTGATTCCCGGACCGTCCACGGGCCAGATTTAGAAGGCGATTGGGCCTGATCCGGCCCTCGGGCCTTAGTTTGCCTACCCATGGAATAAGGGAACAACGATAACGATAACGATATCTTTATTGTCATTGTCCCATGCGGAACAATGAAATTGAAAAACTACATAAAATTACATAAAACTACCACAAAGCTACAGAAAACATTTTTAAAAACCCCTAAAAACTCTAAAACCCCATTTTAAATACACTATACTATAGAGACCCCTTATGCTGCGTTTAGAACCTTATAGTACACAGACTGATGGTTAGTTTCGGTGTGAGACGTTTACATTCAAGTCCTAGCATAAAGATTACTAGGGTGACCTTGAGCAAATCACCTCATAGTCACTTTGTGCACTAAACAGAACTGTAGAAATGCTGTAACCACAAGTCCCTCCAGCCTCTGCATTTCAATTTGTTTTTCCCTCCTGCTCTTCCCACCCCACCCCACCCAGATCCACTCTGAAAGGCCAGGAGAACCTTCAGGACCACACACTGGGATGGGGCAGCGGTCGGAAGATCATTTCATCAGGCAAGCTGAAACACTTGTGCTGACCAGTCAGTCTTCTTAGCATTGGAACTCCGCCCTCTGTCCCCATGTATGGGAATACGGCCACCCATGGCATTTTTTTGCAAGGACGTTTAGTTTGTCCATTAGATCTGTTATTAAAGCTTCCTGCAAATGTACAACTCTCAGCATCCGTTGTTGTCTAGAACAAGCCACAGGCCTTGGAAGTCTCTGATATGGTGACATATTTATAAGACCCACCTGGATATTGTAGCAATGCCGATAACCCAGTTGTGCTTAACGAATGAGGACTATGCAGCCAAAATTTCTGAGGTAGGTGGGGAGTTTTGTCAGGATTAGATTTCAGCTGAAGGCCATTTGTTTCATGTCTCAGGCAGGCTGTACATCATTTGTACAACTGAGATTTCCAATATGCTTTTGCTTGTCTCGCCAACAGCCATTAAATGAACCTTAAGCTGCAGAGAAATGATGGATTCAAGGAGACTCAATAACTCATAAGGCAGTCACTGTTTGTGTTTCCATTCATGGTTTGAATAGCTGACCTTCTATTTAACAACTCCTACTTAATCTGAAGTCAAAATAGCACAAGCATTGAGGGTGTTTCACATTTTCAAAGCCTTTGCTATTCTGCCTGTGCAAAAACAACAAGAATGAAACGCATCTGCTAGGTTATAAATGTGCTCAAATGGTCCACTAAATCTGATATTATCTCTTTCATAAAGATGTGTTTTCTTTAAAAGGGAACAGGCTGCCAAACTGTAGGATGGTCCTAAAGCCATGTTAATATTTCAGTATCCATTCAGAATTCCTTCTTGCACACAATTCCCTTTGATAGTGTGAGACCTAAATTTGATACCACATCTGTCACACTCCAAATCCCACCATCCCCAGCCAGTATGGCCTCCAGCTGGGGATGGTGGGAGATGTAGTTCCAGCAACATCTGGAGGACTGCAGAATCTGCCCTGTAGTTGGTCTCTTTAAGATGTTTAAGGGTAAAGGGACCCTGACTGTTAGGTCCAGTTCCTATGGTTCCAGCTCGCTTTATTGGCCGAGGGAGCTGGCGTACAGCTTCAGGGTCATGTGGCCAGCATGACTAAGCCACTTCTGGAGAACCAGAGCAGCGCATGGATACGCCGTTTACCTTCCCGCTGGAGTGGTACCTAATTATCTACTTGCACTTTGACGTGCTTCCGAACTGCTAGGTTGGCAGGAGCAGGGACTGAGCAACGGGAGCTCACTCTGTCGCGGGGATCTGAACCACCGACCTTCTGATTGGCAAGCCCTAGGCTCTGCAGTTTAACCCACAGTGCCACCCGTGTCCCTTCTTTAAGATATACCACTTAATTATTTGAATTTCTTAGTAGTGTACATAAGAACAATTAAATAAAATGTGACAATAGAACAATAATATAAAACCAAACACTTCCTTAAAATGCCTGCTGGAACAACAACAGCAAATCTAGTGCCTGAAATTTAACTATGAGAGTGCCTGTCTACCCTCAGTTGCTAAGAATACAAAGAGTAATTCCATGGATAATTCTACATTACTCTCTATCCCATGCCATTCCAGTAATGCCTGTTCTGCATTCATCTCAAATTGACGTGGACAGAGTACTGGCACAGAGCTATTTTTCAAAGTCTCCTAAAAAATGGAGGGAAATGCTAAAGTGTATTTTAACCTGATTGCCTGCTCTTCTCTAATATGAGAGAATTGCATCCTGCAGCTCCCATGCGAATTGTCCTTAAGGATTTGGCTAGCATTATACCCACAGCCCATTCCTAGCATTTTAAAAAAATGTCAGGCAAGGATTGCTCAGTCGCACAAAAATCTAATAAGTGCAGAAAGCTTCTGCACAGTGATATGTGGTGGTTTTGTTTTGTTTTGATTCTGGATAGCAATCATTCCATCGTCATTTGTTCTGCTTTCACTGTATGTGTCCGTGGTGGAAAAGCTGTGCTCCTCTAGATTTTTTAGACTCCAACTCCCATCAGCCCCTGACAAGATGGCCAATGGTCAGGAGTTGGAGTCCAGAACCATCTAGAGGTGCTCATTCCTAGCTCATATCATTGTGAAGCTGAATTGTCGTGAAATGCAAGGAAAAGGTTAAAAGCAATTGCAGCTGCACGTGATCCCAACTGGAGGCTAGTCCATAAAAGCAAATGGAGCACTGACACAATGTCCTCAGCCTGTCCTCACCTGTCTGCCTTCTCACTTACAACCAGCCTTGGTAGTGGGCCTGGATATCAGCTTGCTTCTCCTTAGGCTCAGGGTTTCTCTGCACTTCTGTTTCTCCCGTGCTCAGGGACGGATTTAGGTTTGGTGAGGCCCTACCTTATTGACACGGGTGGCGCTGTGGGTTAAACCACAGAGCCTAGGGCTTGCCGATCAGAAGGTCGGCGGTTCAAATCCCTGCGACGGGGTGAGCTCCCGTTGCTCAGTCCCTGCCTCTGCCAACCTAGCAGTTCGAAAGCACGTCAAAGTGCAAGTAGATAAATAGGTACCGTTCCAGCAGGAAGGTAAACGGCATTTCCATGCACTGCTCTGGTTCACCAGAAGTGGCTTCGTCATGCTGGCCACATGACCCGGAAGCTGTACACCGGCTCCCTCGGCCAATAAAGTGAGATGAGCACCACAACCCCAGAGTAGGTCACGACTGGACCTAATGGTCAGGGGTCCTTTTACCTTTACCTTTAAATCCAGCACTGGTCCCGTGTTTTAAAAACATGATTCCAAGACATTTTCCTCGTGTCCTCTGCTTCCTAGGCATATGTCTGAGTGGATTTCTGTTTGCTCTGCTGCTTTTCCTGGGAACACCCACTTTTTATTGCTGAAATGGAGCAAAAGTCAATCCCCAGAAAACTGATGGCTCCAATTCAGCGTTCAAGATCAGGTTTTCCCAGGGAATGTGGCAGGACAAGCAGAAATGTGGATGAGCCTATCGTCTCTCTAATACTCGTCTAAATACTCATTCATCAAGTTTCCATGAAGAGCAATGCTTGCCGTGGCACCCCAAGTAGTAATGGAGAGCTTTTGAACGAGACAACTTCCAAGTCTTTTCTTAGTGCAAAGAATAAGTCCCCTGTTTACTTGCAAAGCAATGGAGGTTTGGGCCATGGCAGAGAAAATGAATGCAGTATAAATCAGGTGGAGCAATGCCTTCAGCAATGTGTAATAAATAATATGCAAGCGCTCTAGTCTGGATGTGATCTGGCATGAGAACTGGCAAGTGTGTCCCTATTTTCATCTGAGAAATGATGGGAGGTATGAGAGAGGCCTCAACATGGGCAACATGCTGAGTATTAATAGATTATTACAATCTTATTAACTTGATTTCTTACCAGTTCTTCATCCCTAAGGTCCCTGATGGTGGAACAGAACAGGCAGAGTTCTGGGGCCCTGGCAACTGCCCAAGGATGCCAGAAGTACTGCCCTGGCAGTGCTTCCAGCTGATGATACCCACTCTGCTAAAATGTCCCTGGATCTATGGTATCTGCAGGTTTTGGTTTCTTTTCCTGCGATCGCTTCCTGCTGAAGGGATATGCCTTCTGGATTTTTATACAACTACTGCAGTCAGTGACTGTTTATAAGGGAGACACTACACAGATGGAGACGGCAGTGAATTCCCTTCTCTTTCTATTCCAAAAAACATCAAAGTAAGCAGAAAATACTACACTCAAAGGGATTTGTTCTCTGTTCTCTCAGTCCGAAAGAGAGGTTGCAGTCCGATTCTTATTTACTCCACAGTGAAGGTGAACAATGGGGAAAATGTTCCAACTGCTCTCTCTTTAATCCGTGTATAAGCATTGGGGAGGAAGAAAAATCACAACAGTTGGGAGTTAATAATGAAGGAGGCTTCCTTGCACAGTTCTAGATCAAAGCCAAATGCCTGCCCAAGTCAAACAAATGGTACCTGCACTCTTCAACCTGGCTACTGGATGTTGTTGTTTCGATTTGGGACTGGTTGCCAGGAAAGCAAAGAAGAAGCTTGCTTTCTGCTCCATAACCACCACCTATTTTAAAAAGCTGTACCCTTCTGGGCAGTTTTGTTTTTTATAGACAGTTTTGGTTTTTTTAAGAGAGTGCTTTTGGCTGATCGCCTTCTAGAGAGCCACACCCCAAATTCAGTTTGATTAAACAAAGGATATTGCTAAGTCTGCAGTCTTAAAAGAAACTTATCAAGGGGTAGGTACCATTGAACACAAACATGCATAAGGTTGTGCAGCTAAACAGGTAGCTGTGTGCACACTCCTTCCAGTATACAAATACAGCAAGGGTACCCAGTGCTGGATTTACGTATAAGCTAAACAAGCTATAGCTTAGGGCCCCACTCTCTTGGGGGCCCCCCAAAAATTAAAGGAAGACAAAAACCTGGATGTACATTTGCAGAATATAAGATAAAAAATAAATAAAATAAAACCTACATCAAATTGCAGGAGGCAGTGGAAGACAGGAGTGCCTGGCGTGCTCTGGTCCATGGGGTCACAAAGAGTCAGACACAACTAAATGACTAAACAGCAACAATATTGCATATGACTTTTTTTAAAAAAAACATAAAAACATTAAGTAGTGCAAATAGCTTATGTATGCTTCTTACTAGCATAAGGATTTCACATGTGCTGTGCCATATGTTTGTTTACATTCTTGCTATGACTTTTGGCTGCCTGCAACACAAATCTAGATTTAATCCATAGACTATTAATCAATTTAACGATTTGCCCAAGACCACCTAGTAAGTCTTGCGGCTAACCAGGGACATGAATTTAAACATGCATGAGTGCCTTGTATCCAGACCCCACAAACCATCATATAAACCCACCCCTGCCCTCCATATTCCTTCCCCCCTAAAATGTGTACTTTTATTTAATCTTGGGTGTTATATACTTGGCCCCAAATGCCCCAGCTGACTCAGAGACAAAACTAAACATTCTTTTTGAGGCACGAAAACAACAAAAAAAGGAGTACGTTACAGTTCCAGCTGATCTCTTGCAACAATGTCTAAAGTACGTCAAGTGTTTCTAATTAAGTCAAATTAGGCAGAAGGAGACACAGAAATTGACACAGAGTGCCTGATCTCCAAAAGTCCAGCTGTCTGAAGCTGAACACAAATGCTTCACGGTAGAGGACATCGTTCCAGCTTTCCTTGAAAGGATATTTGAGAGCACAATGTATGCTATCTCCTCTTACAAGCTGTTTGAAAACAAGATTAAGGGCACTTCTTAAGGAAGCTTATTTCATAGAATCTCAGAGTTGGAAGGGATCCCAAGAATGATCTAGTCTTACCCTCTGCGATGCAGGAATCTCAACTTCTGAAAATCAGTTGCTGGGAAGGGTGCTCCTGTGTTCAAATCCTGCTTGTGCATTTCCCACAGGCATCTGTTTGGCCACTATGAGAACAGGATGCTGGACTAGATGGGCCATTGGCCTGATCCAGCAGACTCTTCTTATGATCTTAAGAGAAAACAAGTCTACGCCATCCTTTTCCTGCATGGCAGCCCTTCAGATATTTGAAGACTGCTCTCATGACCCACTCCTTAATCTTCTCTATAGACTGAACATAGCCAGTTCTTTCAACCATTCATCAAAGTACTTGATGCTAAGGCTGCTGCTCCATGTTTGATCATTTAAACCTGCATTCCCACACCTTCAGAAGTTTTGGACTACAATTTCCACCAGCCACCAGCCAGTTGTTGGGTTGGACAGGTAGCTGGTTATGGATCTGTCTCTTCCTTGTAATAATAATAATAATAATAATATTTTAAATTATTTATACCCCGCCCATCTGCCTGGGTCCCCCCAAGCCACTCTGGGCGGCTTCCAACAAAACAGTAAAATACAATAACCTATTAAACATTAAAAGCTTCCCTAAACAGGGCTGCCTTTAGATGTCTTCTAAAAGTTTGGTAGTTATTTTTCTCTTTGACATCTGGTGGGAGGGCGTTCCACAGGGCGGGCGCCACTACTGAGAAGGCCACCTGCCTGGTTCCCTGTAACTTGGCTTCTCGCAGTGAGGGAACCGCCAGAAAGCCCTCAGCAGCGGACCTCAGTGTCCGGCCAAAACGATGGAGTGTGGTACCTTGAGTTACAAACACCTCAGGTTACAAATGCTTCAGGTTACAAACTCTGCTAACCTGGAAGAGTTACCTTGAGTTGAGAACTTTGCCCCAGAATGAGAACGGAAATCGTGTGCCGGTGGCGCAGCAGGGCAAAAGGCCCCATTAGCGAAAGCACGCCTCTAGTTAAGAACAGTTTCAGGTTAAGAACGGACCTCCGGAACAAATTAAATTCGTAACTAGAGGTACCAAGCTGAGAATGAGCTCTGCGGCTCTTCTGTGAGACTCTGGGCCAGCTGGCTTGCATTCATGCAAATTTTAAACAGCTCAAAACAACCCGTCACCAAAAGCTGTAAATGTTTATTTGGTTGCTATCATTATCTGGTATGAACAGAGGAGCCTGGTTTCCTTTGTGTACGTCAAAAGAGGGTCGGCAGTGCACACAATCCAAGCTTTGGTGCGATAAATCTTCATCCAGTCCAGCTAGCTTTTATCACGTAAAGCTCTTCAGCTCTTCAAACCCAGCTGGTGAAATAAACCATCTTTGAAACTTCAGGACTCTCTTGTGGGTTGTCTGAAATGGATAGACTCAAACTAAGCACTGGGTGTTGTGAGATTTGCCTTCTTGTGCAACAAATGGGGGTTCTTTGAGGTGACCCACACTGAAGTTCATCCTTGGCTTCAGTGTGTGCTGAAAAACCCTTTGCAGACATTTTGTGGAAATAGGCTTTAGCCTTCTCTTCCTAGAAGACAAGCCCTGACTGGAAATGAAAATGAGGCAAGTGATTAAGCAAAGGAAGCCGAGATTAACAAATATATAATCAGAAATAGCTTTCGATTTTTGATACTACTTATGTGGAAGATTCCAGAACCTCCAAGTGTCCCTACCTTCCAAGGACAGTCCCAGATTTACAGAAGCTGTTCCAGTTTCTGATTTGATACTGGAATGTCCCGCTTTTCCTTAGGACATCCCTATTGCCATTGGAGAAATATTGGAGGGTATGGAGTTATGCAACCCCCAAGCCAAGGAGATATAACCCTTAGAAGACATCTGAAAGCAGCCCTGTATAGGGAAGTTTTTTATGTTTAATGGTTTATTATCTATCTATCTATCATCTATCTATCCATCTATCCATCTATCTATCCATCTATCATCTATCTATCTATCTATCATCTATCTATCTATCTATCTATCTATCTATGTATCTATCTATCATCTATCTATGTTGGAAGCCACCCAGAGTGGCTGAGGCAACCCAGTTAGATGTGTGTGGAATTATTATTATTATTATTATTATTATTATTATTATTCAGGATGCCCCTATTTTCATCAGAGAAATGATGGGGGGTATGAGATTCTGGTACCACCCATTCATCTACTAAAAGTCACTAATAAGGGGTGACTTTCTGTATGATGTTGTTATGTTTACTAAGAGTGGAAGTAGACATTGCACAGGAATTTGCCTTATACCGAGGCAAGACTATTTGTCTATCTAGCCTAGTGCTTTTGACTAGCAGTTCTCCTGCAGAGTCACAGGCAGGGTCTTTTACACCACCTGTTCCCTGATCTGTTTAACTGAGCAAGCCAGTTAAACCTGGGAAACTTCAACCCATAGATATGGTGGGCTTAGCCAAAGAGGTGCCCTTCAGCCTTTTTTGAACTACAAGTCCCATGTTGCATTTCCTCCTGAGCTAGGGTCTCTCCATTTACATGAAACACCCAACCACTGCTGTTTTTCTTCTTCCCCTCTTCTAGTGACAACGCCGCACTGTGCATTTATCTGACCCCAATGGCAGCTAATATTGTGAAGTGGGGACAGGACAACCAGGGGTGGAGCAAGGTGGGGGAAGGGGGAAGACTGCCCGGGTGTCATCACCAAGGGGGTGACATTCGGCACATGGCCTGCTCGCGACTCCCACCTACCCCAAACCATCGGGGGAAGGGGGGAGCTGTGGCGCTTTGCCGGTGGCCTTCCCCTCTTCCCCCTTTGTTTTGACAGCCCCGAGCTCCCTGGCTACTGGAGGAGGCAGGCAGGCAGGCAGGGAGAGGACGGGAAGGAGGCAGGCAAGCAAACAAGCAGAGGGTAGAGGGAAGGAGAGAAACAGAAGCTCCCTCAACTCAAGACCCAAACCCTGTAACCCCAAAGAAAGCTCAACAACTTTGGCCAACCCTCCCCTAAAAAAAACCTCAGCAACTTTGGTCAATCCTTCCCTTAAAAAGGCTCAACAACTCCTGTCAATGACAATGGGTAGATCACAGCCAGTCTTTTTATACTGTGAGTGGATCGCAGTCTCTTGGGAGTCCTACTAGATTTCAATGGGGGGGAGCGACAAGAAATTTTCAGCACCGGGTACCACGTAACCTTGCTACACCACTGAGGACAACGCAGAGCATGATGGTGTCATGGGACAAGGGACAGAGGGAGAGCAATGTAGTGATGGGAGAGAATATTGGTTCATTTTAAAGGCAAACCTACCTACCTAATCCATACTTCTCAAAACAATGTGACATGAAAGCACAGCCACCTTTCGAAAAGTGTACTCCTTTGAATTTTGCAATACAGTTCTCCAGTCACATCATGTGTACAGAAATGCAGATATGGGGGGTTTTAATAGTGTGTATATAAATGCAGTTATAAATGAAAATGACTTACAAGAAGGCATCACATTTGAGAAAAACACTCAGCCGTAGTGCAATTGACCAGAGGAGATTGTTGGATGGCTTTCATTAAATTATCAGAGGTTTCTGGCTCCCGGTAAAAGAACTGCTTGCACTTAGGCTATACAAAACAGAGAAGAGTATCAGTCTTTGGATGTAGTGGGCAATCATCCTCTGAGTCACTGCTTTGCATCGGTTGCCCCCCCCCCCGCCAAGTACAAATGAGGACAAGCCTCCTGCACCTTTAATAGTTGCATAAAAGATGAAATGTCAGCAGGTGTAGCTTGTTGAAAATCCTCCCCCCCCCCCCGCTAATGAAGATGCAGTACAGTGGTACCTCGGGTTAAGTACTTAATTCATTCCGGAGGGCCGTTCTTAATCTGAAACTGTTCTTAACCTGAAGCACCACTTTAGCTAATGGGGCCTCCTGCTGCCGCCGCGCTGCCGGAGCACGATTTCTGTTCTCATCCTGAAGCAAAGTTCTTAACCCGAGGTACTATTTCTCGGTTAGCGGAGTCTGTAACCTGAAGTGTATGTAACCTGAAGTGTATGTCACCCGAGGTACCACTGTAGTTCTGTTCCTGTTTTGCATCTGGCAAGCATAACCTTAGGTTCCCAAGTCTCAGAGAGAGAGAGAGAGAGAGAGAGAGAGAGAGAGAGATCCTATTCTGCAAAACTAAAGTCAGCCCATGCCTGACATATTGCATATATCGCAGTCAAAATAAATGCTGAAATAGGCAAAAAAACCCAAACCACAACCCCTCTCAATTGCAGTGATAAAAAGCATGTCACTTTTGTGAACACACATATAGGACTGACCACTGATGTTACTGAAGAAACACTGAATTATTTGTGTTCAGTATAGGAACCTGCTGTATACCACATCAGACTTAGGACTCTTTGCCTAGCTCTTACTCTGACTGGCAGCAGCTCTCCAGGGTCTCCTTCCCATCAATGGCTTTCCTATCAATGGCTACTTGACCCTCTTTTTTAACCAGCCGAGGGTTGAACCTCAAACTGTCTGTGTGCATGGCATGTTCTTTATTACTGAGCCATGGCTTCCACGCCTAAATTTAGCTGGTCATACACATTTACGGGTAAAGAGTTGTCCTGTCACCACCACCTCACATTCAAAGGGAAACTGGCTAAGGGGAAATGTACGGGATAGAAAAACACGTGTAATTTTGTGCTGCCAATTTAGCAATTCAGGCAGAGAAGCGGGGCATTCAAAATCCAACCCTTTCATGCCATTGAGCAATACCTATCTCCAATCTTCTGATGAAGGGTTCCTGTAGTCTACCGGTGTGGTTTTCTTGTGGGTGCATTTGGCAACATGTCTTTGAGGCAATTATACTGCATTAGTGGTGGATCGATTCTGGACCATACAGAATCATACACTTTAAATGTTGCTCTGCCGTGCTTCCCCAATGCTACCACATTATTGCCATTGAGAAGGGCACTCTTGCACTATAACAAGGCCAAAAAACAAACAAACAACCCAACCAAAACCCAGGACATTTGTGGCATCAAAAGCTACAGGGTTTCAGCAGGATGGTACAGGGCATGCACTCTTTGGGGACAAAGCAATAGGTCTGCCCAGAAAGTTTTGCAGGCACAAACAGTATTAAAAGTGGGATCACATATAACTGCCCCATTGCCGTCATGAGCACAAATCATCATGAAGGCACAATAAAAAGGCCATCGGGAAGGACCCAAAGACTACTCATATACAGTTGTGGTAGCTTCTGTTTGCTCATGTGGTTCCTCATCTGAATATGGATATATGTGTGGAATTCTGTTTCCATGCCCATATTTCAATTAGCCTAAGCAAGTCCCTCTTTAAATATTACAAGCAGTGACCGTGCTCAACTGGCTGCGCTCAGCTAGAAATGCCCAAGCCACTTCTACAGTTGCAGATAATTTTATTTTTCAATTAAATACTAGCTCTTAGCAAAAGTGCAATGGCGTGTCAACAACAGCAGCAAAAACCCTTTAAAATCTATCCAGAGTGTCTTGTTTGCACCCCACCCCAAGCCATCATCCTATGTCACCCTGCAGTAATTATCCAATCAGTAAGTTTTCCCTGAAATTCTTGTGTTTGACACAAGTGACATTAGTTGGACAATGACTGTGAATTCCCAAACATCATCTTTTACCAAAAAAAGGCACCTACGTAAAGTCTATGTCCAGTTTCACAGCAACTATCCAAGTGTGTGGTTCTGATCTAGCTGCTAAAGAAACCTGGAGATAGTTATTTTGATCAACTGAGTGAAAGGGAAAGCTGTGGGGCTGGATTTAATTTATCTAGGTAAAGGTAAAGGGACCCCTGACCATTAGGTCCAGTCGTGGCCGACTCTGGGGTTGCGGCACTCATCTTGCTTTACTGGCCGAGGGAGCCGGCGTACAGCTTCCAGGTCATGTGGCCAGCATGATTAAGCCGCTTCTGGCGAACCAGAGCAGCACACGGAGACGCTGTTTACCTTCCCGCCGGAGTGGTGCCTATTTATCTACTTGCACTTTGATGTGCTTTCGAACTGCTAGGTTGGCAGGAGCAGGGAACGAGCAACAGGAGCTCACCCCGTCGCGGGGATTAGAACCGCCAACCTTCTGATTGGCAAGTCCGAGGCTCTGTGGTTTAACCCACAGCGCCACCTGCGTCCCTTTAGTTTATCTACTCCCTTGCTAAACTGGCACCACCACTGATTTATCAGATCTGATTATGTGTGTTTTTCTGTCCTGTGCATTTCCACTTGAAAGAAAAACAGCCAAACTCCAAATAACATAAGAGCCAAGTGATACCTTATGCAGGAGATCTCTGGATTTGTATCCTGGCCACCAGTGCCTTTTGCAGGTCAAAATAGCAGTTGGAGAGGGTGGGTTTTGGCCAGCAGAATGGCATGGTGGGGAAAAGGTTGACCACCATTAACTGCATTTCATACAAAAATGCAAAGGGTTGGATCTTGATTAAGTTGATTCAATTTAGGTTATGTTGAACCTGATGAACAGAGAGGGAAAGACCACAGCTCAGTGGCAGCACATCAACTCACACCATATGTCCATCAAGCTCAGTACTGCCTACACTGACCCGCAGTGGCTTTCCAGGGTTTCAGACAAGGAGTCTCTCCCATCTCTACCTGGAGATGCTGGGGATTGAACCTGGGACCTTCTGCATGCAAAGCGGATGCTCTGCCACTGAGCTATGGCCCTTCCTCCAAAGAACTGCAGCCTCAATCTGGATCCAGCCCAGTATCCTAGGACCTAGTGTACTGTAAACTGCCCTGTGATCCTTGGATTAAGGGCGGTACATTAAATGAATGAATGAATGAATGAATGATCCAACCACAGACCTCCCATGTAAGGTGTAGTTTGAATTTAGATTTATCAGGCACTGCTGCTTTTTACTGAAGCGATCTACACTGTTAAGACCTCAGCTCCTGTAAAACAGGATAGAGACTTTACAGTGTGACAAGAGATCCAATCTCAGTCATAGAAACATAGAGTCATAGAGTTCCACACATTGGAAGGCACCCCTGCAATGCAGGAATCTTTCATCCAGTGTGGGGCTCAAACCCACAAACCTTAAGATTAAGAGGTTCATGCTCTACCGACGGAGCTATTCCAATCCTCCTAAGACAATAAAAACCTCCTTATTCCATTTTTACAAACCAACAAGGAGATGTACAAAGATTGTCATGGATTGGACATGCAATATCGTATGTATTTTGCTCTGATAATGTTTATTTTCATGAAACCAAGAAGCCCCCAAAATGTCATATGGAATTGTATAGAGAAACAATATGATTGCAAGGTACTCCTCCCAAGGTAACCATTCTGATCCGATTCTTGTCTGTTGTAAGCCGGAAACCTGTACAATGCTTTCAGATTTCATATCCAGAAACAAAATGCTTTAATTTGTTGCATACCAAATAAAATGGGTTGGATAAAAATATTAAGTACACCAATGTGTGATCTCCTGCGGATTAGCGTGCATGAACTGCTAACTGTTTTGTGATTAGACCCCTGGCTGCCTAAAGTGACTACACGCATCTGCATTGTTCTACTATCTTGCTCTCCCAAAATAGCTGAGAAACAAGGTGACCTTTCCATTCTGCCCAGTGAAGATTTGGATGCAGTTCAATGACTTATACCTTCTTCTAGCAGCATCAACACAAATTATTACTTTATCCATTTTGAAATTATTGCTCGCAGGAAGATTGCACTCACTGATTGACCTTGGGCCTTTTTCTCTCTTTCCATCTCTCCCTCCTCCAACCTTCCTCATGGGAAAGCTCCAAGCATGCTGTAGCTCTGTGGTAAACCATAGTTGAGTGAAGGCCTGTGTCTCTGTAGCCCATAACTCAGATACAATCCCTGGCATCTCCAGGCAGGACTGCAAGAGACCCTATGCAAAATCCCAGGGAGCTGCTGCCAGTCAATGTAGCCTATACAGTGGTACCTCAGGTTAAGTACTTAATTTGTTCCGGAGGTCCGTTCTTAACCTGAAACTGTTCTTAACCTGAAGCACCACTTTCGCTAATGGGGCCTCCTGCTGCCGCTGCACCACCAGAGCGCGATTTCTGTTCTCATCCTGAAGCAAAGTTCTTAACCTGAAGCACTATTTCTGGGTTAGCGGAGTCTGTAACCTGAAGCGTATGTAACCTGAAGCGTATGTAACCTGAGGTACCACTGTACTGAACTAGATAAACCCATGATCTGACTCAGTATAAGACAACATCCTTTGCCTCTATGCCCACCACCATGCACACTCCTCAAAAGACAGGACACAAATGTGGGAGTCCAACAAACGTGGATGAAGCTGTGTGGTTTTTTTTAAACTGTTACTGGAAGATATAAGACAAGTGGGCATTTTCTAAGAGATAAATATTTGTGATAAAGCAAAATCTACCAGACCCTTGGATTCAACTGTTAACTTCACTGCATAATGCACACATTGTTTTACACCCTTTATCTAATTGGCAAATACAGCATATGATGTTCTGATGGGGGGTGGTTTGTTGAGGACCAGGGGTGGAGAAGTACAGACGTTGTTGAAGTACAACTTCCATCATCCCTGACCACTGGGCATGCTGGCTGAGGCTGATGGGTTCTGGAGTCCAACAACTTTTGTAGGATCACAGATTCCCCATCTCTGTGTTTGGATAATGTGAGGTTTGCTTGGTGCAACAGAGACTCATGTCACATTAGATGCGGTGACTTAGCTCAAGAGCTCATTGACTTGTGTTAGAGAGGCTCCTGGTTCAATCCTTTCTACATGGACCGACAGCCAATCTTTCAAACAACCACAAGCTACCTTAAAATCAAGCAAATGCAAACTCTTCAATGTGCTCAGAACCATTTCAAAAAAACATTTAATTCCTCATTTCAAAATCTTGAAATAGACACCAAAGGAATTGGTACAAATGAGTAAATAACTCCAGTACAGCTATATTTGTAATCATCATAATGTGCCGTAAGGTCATTTGCACACATTAAGCAGTGATATTGTAAACCATACGTGTCTTACTGAGCTCAGAAGAACTTCCTAGGTAAGTGTGCATAAGGTTGCAGACTAACTGGTATAGTCACTTCAGGATATATTTTAGAGAATGTTGTCTGATTCAATGTAAACACTGTAACACAGCCCCTCCAGAAACAAAACCACAAGTTTCTAGCCCTCAGACATTTTGCATAGCCCATTTCTTCCCAAATGTTTCTATTAATCATTTGTGGTCAAAAATGGGATGGGGAAAGTGTCAATGAATTGTTGAAAATCCCGGATCTACGGTGACTGCAATAGCATTGGCATGCTTTCTCCAGTAAAGAGAAATGGAAATTTTCACGGATAATTGAAAAGTGCATCTAATACAGGCATCTGGATAAATTTCCTGCTTATGCTCCCCACCAAGTGGTACCACACATATGGATATACATAAGGCTTGCAATCCTTCGTGTTAAGTCAGGTTGCTTAAATCCTATTGTCTTCAAATGCACAGGCCTCCAGTCGTGGCAATTAGACATATACTGAGTAAACAGGTGCAGGACTATCAAATTGAGTAAATGAATAACTGTACAGGTGCAGAATGCTCAAGGTGCAGTGCTATAAATCTTGGCTGTGCATCGGACAGTTTCTGATAAACCCTTCCTTTCCAGTAAAGGACAAACACCACATTCATCCCACTATTGCCTCTGAACATAGCCTTTCTAAGAAGCACTTGAAAGGTTTTCTAGATCTGTTTCACTAGAGAAAACAAGGGCATAAAAGAAATATGTGCTTAAATCACATGCAATGGTGCCTCCGTGACATATCACGTTCAGTTCTTTCAAAAACTAGTCTCTGCCCAGAGAGAAATGGATATTGCAAAGAAGCCCACATAAGCATTTAGGGTATGCTTTTCTTCTTTTTAAAGTCAGTTCAGAGATAATTAGACACCTCCTCACATTCTTCATTGAGCATAATGCTTTGCTTATTTTGGTCCAAGCGCTGCTGGTTTTGACTTTGCCAAAGATACCCCAGCGCCTTTCTCATCCTCCGGCCAAAAGCCCTTGACCGGGTCACCAAGTCCTCACTAGCCATCAGGTACAAGAGAGGATTCACAGCACTGTTGAGGCTGGCCAAGCCTCGTGTCACTTGATATGCGATGTAGATGTTCCTCAAGGTCTGAGTGCAGGACCCCTGGAGCTGCCACCTCCGCGACAGCAAGTTGAGGTTCCTGAAGATGTGGTAGGGGAGGAAGCAGACGGAGAAGAGCACCGTCACCAGCACCACCAGTTTGATGCTCCTGCGCCTGAGGATGGGGTCCACATTCCGGTTCCTCTGCAGGACTAGGACCACGTGGCAGTAGCATCCCGTGATGATGAGGAAAGGGATGACGAAGCCGGTCACCGTGATGGTCAGGATGTACGGCAGGTAGGTCCCCAGGTTCTCGTGCTCCGTCGTGTCATGGCACTTGACGCCCACACGGTCCGTCTTGCTGAAGATGAAGTCGGGAGAGAGCTGGATGAGGACCCAGGCCCAGACCACGACGCTGAGCGAGACGGTAGGCCCGAGGGTCTGGCACCTGCCCAGCATCCTCAGCGGGTACACGATGCCCAGGTAGCGATGCACACTGATGCAGGTCAGGAAGCCGATGCTGGCGTAAAGGTTCAGGTGGAACAGCAGACGCGTCACCCGGCACCAGCCTTGGCCAAAGAGCCACACGCGACCCAGGAGGTAGTAGGAGACCAGGAAAGGGAGTGTGACCACGTACAGCAAGTCCGCCACCCCTAAGTTGCACACCAGGACACTGAGGGCGCTCCAGCTGCCCTTCCGAGAGCTGGCGCACAGGTTCCACAAGCCCAGCCCGTTGCCCACAACCCCCAGCAGAGAGACCACCAGGTAAATCGTCGGCAGGAACCACTGGGTGAAATCCGTGTTCACGGGGCACAGGAGCTCAATGTTGAGTGGGGTGGTGCCAGCTGTGGTGTTGGCCAGGCCGTCTATTTCTCCTTCCATGAGGTCCATGAAAAAGCTGCAGCTGGGGAAGAAGAGGAGGAACCAGGGAGAGGAACTACAGAAGGGGATCCTGCCAGGACTAAATCAAGGAGAGGAGCAGGGGAGATGTCTATGCAGGAGGGATCTATGAGTTTCCAAGGGAAGGCTTAGGAAAGGAGGCAGCATTGGTGGACGGCCGACACCAGGAGAGCTTTGCAGCCTTGGCTCAAAGGGAGGTCTGGGAATCAAGAGCCAGCGTGGGCAATGGGCACAGAAGGGAGCTAAGAACGGGAGGAGGAAGCAGAAGGTGTCCTACGACAGGGTGATGAGGATGTGGAAACTCGAAGGAGGGAAGCGGAATGGAGGGCGCTGCAGAGAAAGAAAAGGTGCAGGGTTTTTCGCCCCGACGGGACGATTTTGGAGGAAGGGGAAAGGGCGCAGGAGGACAGGTCTCACTTTGACGCTGTTTTGCTTCGCGTTGCGTCCTATCTCCGCCCTCTCCGACTCCAGATTCGACTCGCGGCCCCAGGTCGCGATGGAAAGCCGTCGCCTTCCGACGTGCTGCTCGCGGTCGAGGCGTTGGCGGGGCTGCGTCCGCACCGTCGCAAGGGGAGCCCGTCGGATGCGCGCTGCTCCCGGAGCGCGGCGGAGTCTGCAGAGCGGAGGGGAGGTGAGACGCGACGGGACGGGACGCGAGGAGAGCAGGGGGCGGAGATGCAGGAGGGATCCGGGAGGAGCCCCAAAGTGAAAGTCCAAGCTGGGGTTGTTTGGGAGAGATGAAGGCGGGCGGGGAGGGGGGCGCCTCGGGGGAGGGGGAGCAGGGGGCGTGGGACGGCCACCCTTCCCGTGCCCTCGGTTTGAACCTCGCCTTTGCACGACTACCTAGATTTCATTGGCTTTGCTGCTGGTCCTCACCACGCGCTCCTGCTTTTATTTGTCCTGCGTTCGCGCAGGTTCTCCAAATCCATCCAGGGAAACGGTTCTGCAGGATCCAAGTAGGTGAAGGACTTGGGCTTCATGGATGATGGCTGTAGCCATAACTTGCCACGATTTCCCCATCTTACCACTTTATTACCTGTGAATAGCGATTGTAAGCCACATTAAGGTATTTATGGTGTGTAAGTGATGAATAAATGCAAATAAGAGTTGCATTTAACGCCTGTCCTACATGTGTAGTATGCTACACATACAAATCCTAAGAAATATGCTAGAATACAGCTTACATGCGCATAACGTCATTGGACATGATGATGTATACACTGACCTGACCACTGATCCTGCTAGCTAGGGTTGATGGGAGTTGTAGTCCAAACAGCTGGAGACCCAAGTTTGGGAAACCCTCCCCCAGAGACCCCTGGGAACTGTAGCAAAATAGTACTGGCCATTTGTAGAAAGCCCCACTTGTCCAGTTCTGATTCCCAAGCATTAACCATCTAGGAATGTGGGAGGCTGCCTTGCACTGAATCACCCATTGGTCCATGGGTAGGCAAACTAAGGCCCGGCGGCCGGATCCAACCCAATCGCCTTCTAAATTTGGCCCATGGGCAGTCTGGGAATCAGCATGTTTTTACATGAGTAGAATGTGTCTTTTTATTTAAAATGCATCTCTGGGTTATTTGTGGGGCATAGGAATTCATTCATCCCCCCTCCCCCCCGAAATATAGTCTGGCCCCCTACAAGGTCTGAGGGACAGTGGACCGGCCCCCTGCTTAAAAAGTTTGCTGACCCCTGCATTGATCTATCTAGCTCAGTGTTGTCTGTCTATACTGACTGGCGGGAACTCTACAGGGTTTCGGATCTGGGTCGTTTGCAGCCCTGCCGGAAGATGCTGCTGACTGAACTGAAGACCTGTTGCATGCAAAGGAAATGCTCTGTCTCTGAGCCAAAGCCCTTCTCAAGCAAAAGGAGACAGAATGTATTTATGACAGCCTTAGCTATTCTTAGGGATTGCTACATGCTTGGACCACCTGCCTCTCTGGCCAAGCAAAATATGTTGGTTCAAAACAACCACGGCTTGCCTGGGGTTTATGGGCACTGAGCAAGAGATCTGCAGTTAGCTCCTCCACCCCCAGCAGAAACACACACACACACACACACACACTGCATACACTGAGCCACGTCTGGGCAAGCAGTGGGGTAGTTCCTGCTTGCAGAGCTGAGCTGTTATGGCAGCTTGGCTATGGCTCAACGTTGGAAAATGTCGATCACTTCTTCTACCTAGGCAGTTATCTTTCCACAAGGGCCAACATTGATGCTGAAATCCAGCATCGCCTGAGCTCTGCGAGGGCGGCTTTCTCCCGATTGAAGTGCAGAGTGTTTGAGGACAGGGACATTCGCAGGGAAACCAAAATGCTTGTTTACAAAGCTATTGTACTGCCAACCTTACTATATGCTTGTGAAACATGGACCACTTATAAACGCCATCTCCAACTCCTCGAAAGAGTCCATCAATGGTGTCTCCGAAAAATTTTACACATCACTTGGGAAGGCAGGTGAACTAATATCAGTGTACTGGAAGAAGCAAAGATCACCAGTGTTGAAGCAATGATTCTTCAACATCAACTTCGTTGGACTGGTCATGTTGTGCGGATGCCTGATGATCATCTTCCAAAGCAACTACTCTATTCCGAACTTAAAAATGGAAAGCGTACTGCTGGTGGTCAACAAGAGAGGTTTAAAGACTGTCTCAAGGCAAATCTTAAAAAATGTAGTATACACACTGACAACTGGGAAACACTGGCCTGCGAACACTCCATTTGGAGAACAGCCTTTACCAAAGGTGTCATGGGCTTTGAAGACACTCAAACTCAGGACGAAAGGGAGAAACGTGCTAAGAGGAAGGCATACTTGGCAAATCCACACCATGATCAACTCCCGCCCAGAAACCAATGTCCCCACTGTGGAAGGACGTGTGGATCCAGAATTGGCCTCCACAATCACTTATGGACTCACTGTTAAAACCATGTTTATGGAAGACAATCTTACTCAGCTACGAGTGATCACTGAAGAAGAAGATTCCTTCCCTCTCCCAGCAGTGGCACAACATCTGTCTGTCTGAAATCAACCGGCTGCAGCTTATGTGCATGCCTGATGACATGTAACCTGTGCACCTGTTTGTGTGCATGGGCCAAGCAAAATAGCACTCAACAGCCCAGAGTCTTTGGTCAGAAGGGGGTCCTTGCTCTTCCAGGGGTCCCACCAGCTACCAGACTGCACCAGTCACAGCTCTGGTAGTGGTGCCCACCCTGTGGAATGCCCTCCTATCAGATGTCAAGGAAATAAACAACTATCTGACTTTTAGAAGACATCTAAAGGCCGCCCCGTTTAGGGAAGTTTTTAATGTTTGAAATTTTATTATGTTTTTAGGGTTCTGTTGGGAGCTGCCCAGAGTGGCTGGGGAAACCCAGCCAGATGTCTGCTCCTGTGCATCTTTGCATTCAACATATATAAAAAAATGCAAACAGGATCTGCTGGAGGCATGTGATCTTTGTTGGGATTGCAGCAAGCATGAAAAGAGAATGCAGCTCTTTTCCCTCTATGGTCCTGACAAAGATCCCTCCCCTGAAGCTGCTATTTACATTTAAAAATGCAAATATCTCCCCACATTGGCACCAATAGGTTGGCACTGAATATCTTTTCTAATTAAGCTCTTTCTCTGGGCTAAGTCTGAGGTTGGATTTAAAAAAAATGTGTGTGTGTGTTTCATCTCAATCAAAGCCAGCACATATGCACTCTTTACAGCAGGACAGATTGGGGACACATAAATATTGGTTGAGCCCACACGATTTTGGCAGTGCTAGAAGATCTCTACTGATGGTCCAGCATGAACAGGTGGCCTTAGCTGTTACTGTACGGAAGTAGCAAATAAAGCCCAGAGAAGCACTCAAGGAGAAAGTAGAGAGAGAGAGAGAGAGAGAGAGAGAGAGAGAGAGAGAGAGAGAGAGAGCTGAAGGTCTGAATGATTCTTGCCACCAACGCCTAATGGTGGTTTACAGCCTATCACATATCTGAAGTGCTGTGTATACAGAGGTTACACAATCCTGTGTTGTAAATGTGACCGAGCAAATAGTGGTCCGAACGTTGATGCTCATTTTGCACTATGACCTCAAGAGCTTCTCATCACTAAGCATTTTTTAAAAAATCAAGACCAGGTTCTACTCATTTTCTTTTCAATTATTCTATTTTTTAAAAAAATAAGTTGTGTAAAAAAAAAAAAAAGCAACCCAACCTAAATTGTCCCTGGTGTTTGTCAGCCCCAGCTTCTCCCTGTGATATTTTTGAAAGCAGAATCAGGGAAACAAATGCCTGGCATGACTTATTTCTGGCACCGATGCTTGCCTTGGCAGCAGTGAGGAGCTACATTGCCTGACAAATAAGGATTCTATATTAGAACATAGGGTTTGCCTTGCTTGTTGATGGACCAGGGAACCGTCCAGTTTGGCATTCTGTCTCCAGTAGGGGTCAGGCAAGATGCCTATGACATTGAAGCTGACAAATAAGCCATTAAGGGGAAAACCAACTTCTTTTGTTTTGACTCCAGCATCTGGTCGTCAGATATGTTGACCTGCATCCAATGCAGCTCTAAAGAAGCATCCCACCAGCGCAAGGCTCTCCACTCATGTGATGGGACTTTTCCTCTCTTCTTCCCTTCTGCTGCAGCCCCCCCCAATCAGTTCTGGGTTTCCCCCCAAACCCTCCAGAGCAGGTTTGTGGAGGGTATGTGGGACACAAGCAAGGATAACCCATTGTGCAAGCAGCAATCCTTGCATTGATAGGAAGTTTACTTAGCACTGCATTGGATAGAGACCATTGCCTGTTTGAACATGGATATTCAGTGTCTAAATACGACCGTTTATTAATTTCTACCATTCGCTAATGGACACTGTCTGGTACCCTAGATTTAGGACACTATCGAAACCAGAGGCCTTTCTTCTGGGGATAACAGGTCTGGAATTGCCTAAGAAAGATGTTAATTTGTTTTTGTATGCCACGACGGCTGCTCGAATTTTGCTAGCTAAGAACTGGATAATACAAGAATTACCAACTGTGGAAGACTGGCAGATGAAGATGATGGATTTCTCGGAGCTAGCTGACCTGACTGGAAGAATCCGCAACCAGAAAGAAGAGGAATACCAAGAAGATTGGAAGAAATTTAAAGACTATTTGAATAAATACTGTAATATAAAAAATTAGAAATCACTTGAAAGTATCAAATAGGCCTAGGATTAAAATAGGATCTATTAAACAAATGAGGTCTAGAAAGTAAGAAAAGTGAACAAATTAGATAATAACTGGAAATATTTTGGTTTAAGAATGATATTGGAAAGCTGTAACATACAGGTAAAAGGAAATTCAGAAGGGAGGGAATTGAGGAAGTCAACTAACATGTAAATACGTATGGGTTTTTAAAGGATCAAGTTTGTTTATTTTTTTATGGTGGTGGATTGTATTGTTTTTCTTTTTGATGCATTCTTTATTCCTTTTTTCTTTTTTCTTTATGTGTTATATGTGTTATAATTGTGGAAAACTCAATAATTATTTTTTTAAAAAAAATAGATTTAGGACACTATCCTAGCAGCCTTCTAATTCACAGGCTGTCTGGTCTAAGTCTAGTTTAAAGATAAAGAACCATAAGAAGGAAGAGCAGCAGAAACTTTGAGTTGCCCATAAACAGTTGGCCACCCTGACACACACACCCCACGCCCATCCGTCTTCTGACTACATGCCAACATTCTTCAACATCTGGCGTGGAGATGCCTCTGAAGTCCATGTAAACAGGACCTAGGAATCTGGCTGCATCTCCAGCCCACATGCGGAGCATGTTTGGAAGAGAGAACAAAAGCAAACAGTTGGCATATCACTAAATAAGATGCAGGAAAAGCAGTGTATGAAATTAAGCATGGTCTGGAGAAAGTGGACAGGATGAAGCTTTCTCCCTCTGTTGCAAAACTAGAACTCAATGCAGCTGAACGCTGGGAAATTTACAACAGACAAAACAAAGTACATCTTCACACACAGCAATGTGAAACTATGGCATTGGCGCCACAAGAGGCAACGATGGCTAGCAACCTGGTTGGCTTTAAAGAGGATAAGTTTCTCAGTGGCTACTAGCCACAATAGCATAGCTGTCAACCGTCCCTTATTTGGCGGGAAAGTCCCTTATCCCAGTGCCGTGTTCTAATGCTGTCCCTTATTGATGATGTCCCTTAAATTTCCCGGCTCCTCTCCCTCCCTCCCTGCCGGCCAGGGAGGAGGGAGGCTCCAACTGTGTTGCTTGGCTGCGTTGCTCACCCAATAAGGAGTCTAAGAACGACTGGGGGGTGGAGCTTGCATGCCTTGTGCCGATCAAATCGGTAGCGTTGCCTGGGGACTCGCCTTTGCTCAGCGCTTCCTAGCAGAGAGGTGACGGTGGTTTTCCTTGCTGCATCCCCTTTGCCGGGTTGCTGCGCTGTGGGAACTACTGCTTGAGGCTTCGTTTGGCTGCTGGCTGGGCTTTCTGCCTTTGGCT
The DNA here is from genome assembly GCA_034642415.1 of Podarcis siculus. Taxonomy (NCBI): domain Eukaryota; kingdom Metazoa; phylum Chordata; class Lepidosauria; order Squamata; family Lacertidae; genus Podarcis; species Podarcis siculus. Next base: position 4,250,899 of record JAXCMG010000006.1, on the reverse strand, counting down.
CGGAGGGGCTCAGAAGTTGAACATACCTGTGCCCAGAAAATCCCTTATTTTGGCTGCTGATCCCTTATTTTCGAGGCTGCTGGTCCCTTACTTTCAAATCTGTAAGTTGACAGCTATGCACAATAGCCATATTTCACCTCCACTATTATAGGCAGTATGCCTTAGGATACCCTTTGCTGGGAATCAAAGAGTTCTGCAGTGCTTAGGTTCCACTTACAGGCTTCCCATGGGTTAGCCATTATGAGAACCCCGTGCTGGAGTAGGTGAGCCTTTGGCCTGATCCAGCAGGCTTGTCTTCTTAGGCAGCTACAGATTCTCTGTTTGAGCCTGTTGTGATGGAACTGTGCTCTAATGGAGAGCATTTGGTTCCTGGTCCTAAGTGTGACATGCTTGGTACTGTCAGCAACTGGACATCGGAGGAGGAACGGTGGAGACCGCCTCCCCCTCCTCCTGCACTTCCCAGAGAAGAGGGAAACAGTATAGATTTAGAACAGTGGTTTGCAGAAGGTCACAGTTCAGAGGCTGCAGAGGGGAGAAGCTGGGAAATATTGGGAGAGGAGCAGGAGGAGGAAGCAGCACCAGGGGAGAGACAGCTGACAGACTCAGTGTCTTTGGACAGCATGCCAGAACCCCACCCTCTGCCAGGTCCAGGTGGGCATTGAGAGTAAGAGAACAGAAAGTTCAGAGGCAGAAAGCACAGATCAGCCACTGTAGGGATGACATATAATAGGAGAGATTGAGCAGGTGGGACATTACTCAGAGCAACGTCATTATTCTAGAGGCAGCATCATGTGTCTCTCTGTTTGTGAATACAGTCATACCTCGGGTTACAGCCGCTTCAGGTTGCGTTTTTTTGGGTTGCAGACCACCAAAACCTGGAAGTACTGGAACGGGTTACTTCCGGGTTTCAGCAGTCGCACATGTGCAGAAGCGCTATGTCATGCTTTGTGCATGCGCAGAAGTGCTGAATTGCAACCCGCGCATGTGCAGACATGGGTTGCAAATGCTGCGGGTTGCAAACGTGCATCCTGCATGGATCACGTTCGCAACCCGAGCGTCCACTGTATTGAATAAATCACATAGGTAAGAATTTCTTGTTTTCCCATTTCTGGCTGCCAGCCATAAGGGAAGGGGGTCGGATTCCCTGAAGCCTAACAGATACTACACAACCTCAACTCCTGAAATATAACCAATCCCTGCTGGTAGGCGACACAAATATCAACATCAGGCAGATGCCATCACTGTATTGTTTCAGATGACTGATGAAATCATGTTTGTTTCAGCAAGCCTAACCTGATATATAATTTAGTTACATATAGTTTAGTTGCCTGTATCAGTTTTAAATATTTTAAAGGTTTTATTTGTGTTTTAAGGCTGATGGTTTTATACACATTTGTGGTTTTTTTAAAAAAAAATGGTTTGTGGATTTTAGCAATGGTACTTGTACCCTGTTTGGAGAGCCGTTTGATCAAGAGGTTTATCAATCTTTTAAATCAATCAATAACATGAAGTGTACCTAGGGAGTTTAACAGTGCTTGTTTGCGACTCTTGCTTCTTCAAAACAACATCTAGCCAGAAAAGCACAATGCATCTGAAGAAGGAGAGGTATTTGCTTGTCGGAAAAACAACGCTCTGCTCCTGCAGAGCCTCACGGAGCCTCAGGCTGTTGCACAATTATGCTGGCCTAGATCCCAGCCCCTGCATAAATTCAAAATAGAACTGCTGTCACTCAGGCCTATAGAGGGCATGCAAGGTAAGAATGAAGAAGAAGGCAGCATAAAGGACTTGGGTCATCAGTGAGCTGCAAGACAATGAAGCTGAATGTTGGAAGATTTGGAACCAATAAAAGGAAGAACTTCTTTATGCAACACACTGTTAAACTATGAAACTCACTCCCACATTGATGGCCACAAACTTGGATGGCTTTAAAAGAGGATTAGACAAATTCATGAAGAGTAAGTGTTAAATTGTGGGTGAACATATCAGACGACACAGCGGTTCTTCAAACAGCTCTTGTTTATTCACAGGCCAGAACAGAACTGAACTGAAGGGTTCAGCCAGTCTGCTTATATAGAGCTCCACTAGAATGCAACAGTAACCATTTTCTGTAACTATCCAATCACTGAACGTCACTTTCAATCCCTTATTTGCATATGTGGACCTGAGTGAAAACTATCTACAGTATCCCCCTGCTGGCCCAGGGTGAGAAATTCAGTACATAACAGTAAGGCTATCAATGGCTACTAGCTATGATAAATTTGCTCTGCCTCCATGGCTGGAGGCTGTAATGCTACTGAACATCAGTTGCTGAAAACTGCAGGAGGGGAGTGTGTGCTTGCTCCACTTGCAGGCTCGCCAGACACATCTGGGTGGTCAGTGTGAGAACAGGGTGCTGTCTTAGATGGGCCATTGGTCTGGTCCCGCAGGCTCTCCTTATGTTCTTATGAATGATCAATGCGCAAGCATTGCATTCAGAATGAATGTTTGTTGTCAGATAACCTTTCCAGAAACAAATCAGAACAAATGCTCATTAAAGACAGTATGGTTTGATCTCTGTGTAAGTTTTGTGCAAGCACATTTGCAAAGCTAAGCTCGGCAGAGAGCGGGGGCAGCGCACGACTTTGGGAACAATGGTATGGTGAGTTCTCCTTATATGCAGCCATTCTGCTTCCTTCCTTGTTCTCTGGGAAGTGACTTCCATGGACTTGTTGTGCAGTCCGATAGGCCATCTAATGCTTTAGGCAAACACTGCAATTGTATGAGCACTTCCTTGGCACTAAGGCCCACTGAACACAGTGGGACTTGCTCCTGCCTGCATATTCATACCTTGGGGGGCTCTGAACATGTTCAGTTAGGGGGCATTGGAACATTTTATGCTCAGATGTTGAAACCAAACTGAGTTGAATAGGATCCAAACTGCAGCAGTCTGATTGGTCCTAGAACAATAGGATTCAGAATGCAGCAGTCTGATTGGTCCTAGAACAATGCAGCAGTATGATTGGTCGGCAGGAGCCACCCAATCCAGCTCCAGATAGAAGTGAATCCACAACCTGATTGGCCTACAGGAGAATTCCAGAATTAGCCAATCACGTGCAGCCCATTGTGTAAATAATGTATATAAAGCAGATACTTTGAGGGGACTTTCATTCCCTCCTCACCACTATGAGCTGAATAAAGAGCAGGAAATCCACTCTCGACTGAGTATATTTCACAAACAAACTGCCCCAAGCACCTTTCAATGACTTGAAGCTTTCGTTGTTTGATTTGTAATTTGTTTATGGAAGCAATCTGAGTTCCCTTATTTATTTTTTAAAAATATAAATCCTTTTAAGTTTCTTTCCCCCACCCCCACACACCAGTTTCCCTAGCTGTTTCCAGTTCCACAGTCCTTGGCCTGAGTCAATTTTTCTATTGCCAGCAGCCGTTTTTGCATTTTCTCATCATTCCCTCACTCCACAAGCCACAAACAAACCTATCTCAATATATCTTCCAGGAGGTGGCCAAATGGGCAGTAACTTTTTTTTTGCCCGGCTGCATGTTTTGATGTAAACCCCACTTCTCTGCACATATTATTATGGAATGTAAAACATCCCACAACAACGCTTGGCTTCAGAATAGAGTTCTCTGGTAACATGCTTTGGTGGTCTGCTAAACTTTTGTCTCCTGGCTTCTGGGGCTGCAAAACCTTTCTTAAGAGGGAGTGTGTTTTACTGCCCAGACACTGAAAAATATTGCTTTCTGTTTGTCCTGATCAGTCGTTCCATTTCCTAGATAAGAGTGGCCCAATTTTGCTTTCAATATATTGCTGCCAGTCCTTTTTTCCAGTGCCAAACTCCTCGATTTTCCCACAGAATGCCATTGTTAAGTTTCCACACCACCATTTATTACGAGTCCCCTTTTGATATGAATCACAGTCTTACTGTTATTGCAGGCCAAAGAACATATTACTTTATTGCTGGAAAGAAGACTTGAGGGTCAAACTAGATGTGATCGTGGAAGCCATGTTCTTTATTCAACGTGTGAGCATAAAACAGCATGGATGGCAAACCTCCAGCCTTTGGGCCAAATCTGGCAAACCAGGGGTTCAAGTTTGGGCTGTGAGGCCATTTTCCCCAAACCACATCCACTTGCTCCCCACCTTATCTTTCATATGTGACGTTAGGTGCAGAGCAGCTACAGACACGGCTGCCAATGCACATTCAGGAGCCATAAAGTGCACACCGACAAAGTAAATCAGGCTTCAACTCTACCACCTGTTGGGCAGGTGGGTTGGCTGTGCTAAACCCAAGCCTCAAGTCTTTAAACCACCACTCAGGACTCTTTGCAGGCCCCGTGCATTGCTCTGATGTCCCTACTTTGGGACTTCAAAGTGCCCAATCGCCTCATGTCATTGTGGCATCAAGTGATTGGCAGGTGGGCAATGTCACCCACTTGCCAAATTTGGCCTGCTAATCCAGGATCTCATAAGGATCAGGCCCACAGAGTCAAAACTGTTCCCCACTTCCAACATACACAGACAGGGGAGTATGTGTATATTTTAATATCGGAAAGGCTGCGTGAGTGAGGGGCAGGGGCGAAGGAAGGCAGTGTGACACCTGGGGCGGGGGGTGCTACATAGGGCGCATGTGTGGCGTCACTACGTTTGGTGCATGCGCTGTACGTAGCGACGCTGCACATGCGCTGTATAGCGGTTTGCCAGGGCTGGCGCTCCAGCGCCGTACAGACAGTGCCAGGATCCCTCTGTCACCACTACAGCCATTTAGAAAAGTTTTTCATGTCTGACACTGTATTGTTTTTAATATTCGGTTAGAAGCCGCCCAGAGTGGCTGGGGAAACCCAGCCAGATGGGCAGGGTATAAATAGTAAATTATTATTATTATTATTATTATTATTATTATTATTATTATTATTATTCTCCGTTCATGGCTGCAGCCATGAGCAGAGGATCCCGGCACCGTCCGTACAGCACTGGAGCGCCGGCAAACCGCTAAGTGCAGCGCATGCGCAGTGTTGCATGCATGCACCGTATGTAGTGACGCTACACATGCTCTGTATAGCGGTTTGCCGCCACTCCAGTGCCGTACGGACGGTGCCGGGATCTTCTGCTCGCAGCTCCAGCCACGAACGGAGGATCCTCCACATGCGGCTGCAGCAGTGCTATGGCTGCTCGTGCCGCCACATGCCCCCACGGGTGACTTCTTGTCATCCCCGCAGACATGGAACCCGGGGCGCACCGCCCCCCATTGCGACGCCACTGGTGAGGGGAGCTTAATGTTCCCCAATCCTGAGCCTTGTTTCTCTGCATTCAGCCACCCCTAGAAATTTCCTCTCACCTTTGTTCCAGTATTGGAAAGAAGATCACAAGAGGTGCCCTGTTGGCTCAGATCCCTCTAGTGCAGCAGCATCCTCTTTGCCACTGTAGCCAATCAGATGACTCTTGGAAGTTCACCAGGAGGGAATGAAAGCAATGGCTCTCTCGGTAGCAGCCCAGTCAGACTATGGGAAAATGCCTGAAGACATATACCAGCTTCGTAGAAAGGACGAGAGTTCAAACAGGGCTTCATCTCTGGATGTGCTTTGTTTATTTTTTGTTTTGCTGTTGAGTATCGTTGTGCTGCTGTACAATGAATGTTGCATATTGCTATGTTCCATATATAAAAGTGCCTGAAATGATTGGGTACAGGAATATAATGTGGGGGGCCCTCTCCCCCCCTTGTTCACACAGCCTCGTTGAGCCTCTCTTTCCACCTTATACTGGAAAAGAGTAGACACATGTGTAAGTAAATAAATCTGGGTTCCACGTTGTGTTTTGTGTGGCCCTGTGCTGACACTAAAAAGTCAGAAAAAGGATCTGAGAAACATGTCGGGATCCAGCTCAAGATAATAATGGGTGATCCTAAATGTAACCTTAGCGTGCATTGACAATCCACTCCTGCTCTTACCTTGCCAGCCACATCCTCAGATCTGTTTCCTGCTCATATCAGAGTGGGTCAAAATACTGGGTTGTGTAAAGAAAAGAAACACAGTGAGAGGAAATGCACTTTTGCTGTCAGAGATCCAAACGATAGACAGCTTATATATATAGAAAGGTTCATTGCTTAGCCTTCATCACTGTTCAAACGGCAAGTCGCAATTTCCCAGTTTTATGCCTGCAGATCTAGAGCAAGGCCATTAGAGGGCATTTAAACTTCATCCTTCAGTCCAGCTAGAAGTTTCAATCCCCACAACAAAACTTCTGGATAACCCCATGGCCTGCTTGGAATAGTTTTGCTTTGTTTGTTTTCAAATGGCTTTCCATCTCTGCTGCATTGTTTTTCTATTTTGAGTCTCTTATTTTCACCTCAGGCTGCAAAAGGTTTGGGGCTGGATATTATATAGTATGCCTAGTAATTTGGAAGGGTGTGTGTTTGCGTACTTGAACTCCTTCTATTTCTAAGTCCCTAAAGGTAAAGGTAAAGGGACCCCTTGAAGGCCCCTTCACCCTGACCATTAGGTCCAGTCGTGGCCAACTCTGGGGTTGTGGCGCTCATCTCGCTTTATTGGCCGAGGGAGCCGGCGTACAGCTTCCAGGTCATGTGGCCAACATGACTAAGCCGCTTCTGGCGAACCAGAGCAGCACACGGAAACGCCGCTTACCTTCCCGCCAGAGTGATACCTAGTTATCTACTTGCACTTTGACGTGCTTTCGAACTGCTAGGTTGGCAGGAGCAGGGACCGAGCAACGGGAGCTCACCCCGTCGTGGGGATTCGAACCGCCGACCTTCTGATCGGCAAGTCCGAGGCTCTGTGGTTTAACCCACAGCGCCACCCGCATCCATCTAAGTCCCTAGCCACCTCCATTAACAATGTGAAGATGCTCAGAGGGAGATTCTCTCTCTTCCCCCCCACCCCTATTATTTGGAGACAGGTGCCCTTTCAGAGCAAGAAATGTCAAAGGCACCCAAAGAAGAAGAACCTTCTTGTTTTGGTGACAGCTTGAACGTGTCCTGTTTATTTTTGGTATCTGCTGGATATAGCAGGATAATTGTTGCCTTATTCTCTGGGGCCAATCCAAAAATAATTGACTTTTTCATAGAAACAAATATGACAACACCTTCTGTATTAGATCTCTTCCCCTGGGCCAAGAAATTCCTGATAGTTTTAAGTACAGGTTTTCAGACTTTATTTGCAAAACACAACGGTCCTTGCCATTCCTAATCCAGGGTCATCTGTTGGAAAAGTCAGGTGCTTGTCTTTGGGGGGGGGGTCTGGCCCTGAAGGAGGGCATTAAGCAACAGGGAAGAAGAGCAGACCTACATGGGCACAATGTGGGCAGAATACAAAACTATACCGATGTATGACCTTTTAGCACATTACCCAACAAACCCTGAGGCCTCCGCGGTATGCGGCAAGTCCCACCATCTCAGGTTGATGCACAGGGACCAGCTTGTGGCCCCTCTTGGGCAGAGATGACCCGAACTTCTAGGTATAGGATGTATCCAAAGTAGTGTGAAGTAACACATCCCATCAGTGCAAGGATATCTCTGCCCCCCATGCCTCATCTGTTGTAAGGGTTCTCCCTCACCCCCAGAGCAGATTTGGGAAAGGTGTAGAAAAAAGAGAGGTGAGAAAGTCCCATTGTGCTGATGGGACACATTCATTGGCTATTGTTGTCCATTTCTGCAGTAAATATTGCATGGCAGCATTTGAAGACTCTGTTAGTCCAGAACACATCAGCTAGGTTGCTAGAATATTGCTAGAACATTGGCTTTTGCCCAGCTGGGGATTTTCTTGGGTAGCTTCCTTGAGTATATTGCGAGTTCTTAGTATCCAATCCATAAACTAGGAGCAATAAAGACGAAAGGCTGTTCCGTAGGGATTCTGAGTGCAAAGTATGAATAGTGTCACAGACATGATAAATACCCTTCAGCAATGTCCAATAGACCTACCACCTTTGGGGAAACTGTTGATGGTTGGAGCAGAAGGAAGAAGTCCTTCAGACCATCAGTGCCACTTTCCCTATTCATGTTTACACAAGCAGAACAGCTGCACAGGGCATCAAAGAATGCCTTGAACTTTACTACAGATGCTCTGTTTCTCTTATACTGCTGTTCTTCCCTTTCTTGTATACCAAATAAGGTCTATTTTCTGCTGTGCGTTGCCTGGGGCTTGCCACGAAACATTAGATTTCACTGCGAGTTCCTTGAATGACCCCTGGTCAATTCATCCTCAGCCAGTTCATCATTGCATTTATTCTTTTATTTCTAACAACAACAGCCTGGTTTGAACAATGGTGGCTGCTTCACCCTTCCCTCCCCCAGCTCCCCCATAACTATTCTCCAGTGAAATGATAACACAGAGAAAGAATAACAAGACACGGTTCCTTAGATTACTGTAGCTGCAAAGCATCGTTTTTCCAATGGATGGATTTATAATAGTAGCCACAAGCTGGCATTAAACACATCAGTATTGTACAGTATTAAAACATATGGTCTGGTTTCCCTCACTGAACGATAACATTGTCTAGCATAATTGCAGGGGAATCAAGGGAGAAGACAGATGTCGGCTGCGATGAGGAGCTGCACTTTAGCTTTCTTCCTCTCTCCCAGCTAAAGACGGTCATTTCTTCTCTCTGTTTCTAGGCAGTTATCTCATTATCAAAGAAATGAGAGCATCTTGGACTTGTGATGATCCAGCTGCTAGGATAAGGCCAGTATATCAACTTCTGAATGGAGCGGGCTGGTTTTACAAGCGGCTTCCTCTTCCTCTCTGTGGAGGCAACGCACTCAGTGGAATTTCCAACATACAATGAAAAAGCACAGCTGAATGAGAGGGCGAAACTAGATGTCAAGAGAGGATGGGAGAAAACTCACCAATCTCCGGGTTTCTTTTCAATTGAGAAGCAGCCCTCGGAGGCTGTCAGTTTTAGTGGAGGAGAAGGGGGTGCTTAATATTTTCTCCTCCCGTTGTTCACCTGAGCACATTATCCCTCCCAGAATTGCCTTTCCGGATCTCTGTATCTGTATCTATTCCCTTACATTAGAAGGGTGGGCCCTTTTGACTAGACAGATGGTGGGATATGAACAGGTTGAGATGCTCATTGTGACTGCTATTCTTTGGTTCAAATTAGCAGACTCTCAGATAATGATGATGATGATGATGTCTTCCGCATAATGTCTAGTTTGGGTATGATTTTCTTTGGAGTTTATTTTCATGTATCTGGTGCTGATGTACTTAGGGTATGCTTGCAGCGTTCCTTCCCAATTTTCCCTTGTTTATCCCCCTATCTCAGTATCCTATATGTGGGGTGGGATTGCACCATTTCACTGTTTCCACTGATAGATAGATAGATGATAGATAGATAGATAGATATAGATATAGATATAGAGATAGATAGATAGATAGATAGATAGACAGATAGACAGACAGATAGATAGATAGATAGATGATAGATAGATATAGATAGATGATAGATAGATGATAGATAGATGATAGATAGATAGATAGATAGATGATAGATAGATAGATAGATAGATAGACAGACAGATAGATAGATAGATAGATAGATGATAGATAGATAGATGATAGATAGATGATAGATAGATGATAGATAGATAATGGATATCAGTACTTGCACAAAAGGTAAAGGTAAAGGGACCCCTGACCATTAGGTCCAGTCATGGCCGACTCTGGGGTTGTGGCGCACATCTCGATTTATTGGCCGAGGGAGCCGGCGTACAGCTTCCAGGTCATGTGGCCAGAATGACTAAGCCGCTTCTGGCAAACCAGAGCAGCGCACGGAAATGCTGTTTGCCTTCTCGCCAGAGCGGTACCTATTTATCTACTTGCGCTTTGATGTGTGTTTTTGAACTGCTAGGTTGGCAGGAGCAGGGACTGAGCAACGGGAGCTCACCCCATCACGGGGATTCAAACCGCCAACCTTCTGATCAGCAAGTCCTAGGCTCTGTGGTTTAACCCACAGCGCCACCCGCGTACCCTTTAATCAGTATGTATAGGTGAAAATCTGTTGTCTGGACTGATCAATGACTTAAGTGGCTTTGCTGAGCTCACTTTTCACTGAAATGTGCTTAATGTAACATGTAGTTTGACCTTGGCTTTAAATCAAACATTTTTTTCTTCCCAAACTCCATCTGGGTTTGTTTTTCACAGCTGACACTATCAACACATTTTAGCCTGGGCTGATCCAAACTGAATCAACTTTACAGGAACAGAAAATGCCAAAACCAACTTACAAGAAGACAGGCACAAAATTGAAGTCTCAGATTGCTTGGGAAGGACCCAGGGGGCAGGAAGAGACTTAGGCAACTGTGGGAAGGTGGGGACCTTCCATCCCCACAGCTGCCTCATAAGGGCAAGATCTACTGGGACAAGTTGCTGTGCTCTCTAGGCCTTGCCTCATAAGTCGACCTTGTTTCCTTGAATAAAGAGTTAATTTCATGGAACCTGTGTGATTCATTGCAGCCCTACCCCTAATCCCAGCTCCTGACACCAGTCTGATGCTCCTACCAGTGTTTCTTCAAAACCCCAAGCTTGCCAGCACCCAGACCTACACCAGCCCCGTCCAGGTAAGTTGTAGCGACACTAGTGTTCAGAAGGTGCTCTTGCAGCTCTGTCCCACCACACCGACCGCTACACATATCTTTGATGTGTGGAAAGCAGTGTGAGTGTTTTATTTCCCAGAAATTGCGCTATCAACTGCCGCACCCAGATCTTCCAAAGTAACCTTCATTGCAGCCCTCCAAACTTCACACTTCGGAAGCTATAAAGTACAAATTGTTCCTGGTGGAGCCAGAGCCCCTCCTCAATGAAGGAGGAAAACAGCACAACCTCCCCTCCCCCAAAAACAGGCCAGTTTAAATCCAGCCAGGTAGCTCATTTAGCTCCAGCTGTGTCAATAAATCACGCTGCTGCATTTTGGGTCACAGAGGGTCCGTTGCTATTTGGGGATTCAGCCACTTACAGAGCTTGGCAGTCGAATTGCAAGTATTGATTTTGCTGGAACAATTTATATCGGACTTAAAGAGAATGTCTTTCTTAAGATGCTCGGTCCTTTAGCACACGGCTAGGTGGTCCATGGAGAATTTAGGGAGAGTTTAGGTAGAGGTAGGTGACAAGGCTAGTCATAGGAATTTGGGGGGGGGCCTGCGGCAGGTGGGGGAAGATGAAAATGCCTCCTGCCCTGCACTGGAAAACAATATTATAAAGAACTGCCCCCTCCATAATGTCTGGCTAAATTTACTCTATGCCAGATTCCCCCAGATTTCCAGATGTTTTGGACTACAAATCCCATCAGTCCTGTCTACGGCTGATGGGATTTGTAGTCCAAAATGCCCAGCGGACACCAGGCTGGGAAAGGCTGCTCTATGTCTTGATGTCAACGAAATGTGCATTTGTTCAACCCCGCCAGGAACATCCAAAGTTGGGGGAGTGAGGGAATACACATGGTACATAGGTGGTAACAGAGGTGCAAGCAACCCCCTCGAACAAGTAGTGCCCCCCTTCACTGGACACCTGTGGCTAACTTGAAGGAAAGGCACATTTCATATGCAAATTATAACTGAATCATGATTTGGGCATTAAGAATTAAGGCTGCAATGCTATGCATGCTGACTTGAAACTTAACTCCATCAGAGCCAGCTGGACTCTCTGTAGAGGGAATGTGTTTAGGGCAGAAGTATTAATATGAGCATTCTTCCTGTTTTGGGAATCTAACATATGAGAATAAGGTCACACACACACGATGAACTTTCCCCCCTCTGTGCCTTCCCTCCCCAGCAATCCCCCCCCCCGGTTCTGCCATTGTAATAGGGAAAACTGAATGGGGCTGTTACAGAAGGAGAGGATGGGAAATTGACACAGGGCAGCCCTAGGCGCTTAGCCTGTGAGTGGATCCTAGAATCCTAGAATGGTCCAATTGGAAGGGGCCATGAGAGTCATCTATTCGAAACCCCCTAAAATGCAGGAATCCTTTTGCCCAACTTGGGGTTTCAGCCCACAACCCAGAAATGAAGAGTCTCATGCTCTCTAGATTAAGCTACCCATCTGGGCTTGCTTCTCAAATATGTATTTCCCACAACTATACCCAAAAGCTGGCTTGCTGGGCTGCTCATTCACACACAGACTTTTCTCCATTATGTCCCTCAGCAAGCCATGGTCTTCCAGCCAGGCTTCACACTCATAAATGTCCTTCACCCCATCAAAGGACCTCCTCCTTTGTCCTTACCCTCACTTGCTTGTTGACCAGCCCCTTTTTCCTGCCCTTTAGCTCTGTATCCTCGTTTGCTCTGTCTCCAAAGCAATGAATTCTCTGTGACAGTAACCACATTAGCCACCTGACATATGTCTGCCATGTGGTGGGGATTCCCTCCTTTAAAAAAAACAACTTCAGCCCTGGTGGAGATTTCTCGTATTTTGCCACAGACCCATCACTTACCATGCTGGCTATTCCCGTCAGACCCTGGCAGGATCTGAGGAGGCATAAGCGTCTTTGGGTCTCGAGCCGGCAGTACTGATTCTGGTTAGATACTCGCGTGGTGATCCCTACGCCACAGGTGGCAGAACAGGCGGACCATTCAGTGCTCCACTGTTCACATGCGTAGGGGATCAATATTGACGCTGTCCCAGGGAGCCTTTGTGCTGAGCAGGGAATGAAAGAAAGAAGCTTCATTAAAATGGATGCACATAAATTTCATGGCAACAACCTCCAGAGGGATAGTCTTCTTAGTTTTGTAGCAAAAAATGGGAAGGGTTTTTTGGGATTTGTAAAACTTGCAGGTTTGGCTGAGGCAGCCAGCTAGATGGGCAGGGTATAAATAATAAATTTATTATTATTGTTATTGTTATTATTATTATTACTGCTGTGGCCTAAGCTTTTGTGAATTAGGACCTCCTCCAGACTGAGGGTGGGTTGTTGTTGTTGTTTTTAGGTGTATTCTGTAACATGTCATGGATGCAATAACAACATATTTGTGGTACACTAATGACAGTGTACTGGAAGAAGCAAAGATCACCAGTGTTGAAGCAATGATTCTTCAACATCAACTTCGTTGGATTGGTCATGTTGTGTGGATGCCTGATTATCGTCTTCTGAAGCAACTACTCTGTTCCAAACTTAAAAATGGAAAGCATAATGCCAGTGGTCAACAAAAGAGGTTTAAAGACTCTCTCAAGGCAAATCTAAATAAATGTAGTATAAACACCAGCAATTGGGAAACACTGGCCTGCGAGCGCTCCAGTTGGAGAACAGCCTTTACCAAAGGTGTCGTGGGCTTTGAAGACGCTTGAACTCAGGATGAAAGGGAGAAACGTGGTAAGAGGAAGACACGCTTGGCAAACCCTCACCATGATCAACTCCCGCCCAGAAATCTATATTCTCACTGTGGAAGGACGGATAGATCCAGAATTGGCCTTCACAGGAACTTATGAACCCACTGTTAAAACTGTGTTTATGGAAGACAATCTTACTCAGCTACGAGTGTTCGCCAAAGAAGAAAGATTTGTGGTGGATTTATATTGGACTGTCCACATACCATTCTGCTTTATTAGTAGTTCTACAGTATTTCCCTAATGGTTTTGTTTTGTTTTTTCGGAGTTTTAATGTTTTAATGTTCAACTGTGCTGTGCCAATAGCTCAACTTATTGAGAGCAGCAACACAACAATGTTTACATTTGGGGAAGAAACAAGCATAAGGAGGAAGCTTGTGAGGTCTTTTTTTTTATAATTGTCAATAGAAATCACCCACCCCCAGAAAAAACCAAGTTCTTTCAGGCTTCCTTTTCACAGAAGAGAAGGAGGAGAGAGTTATAGGAAAGTGAATCTGAAGAAGAGGGCATGGCTTGCCCCTAATGAGTCCTGCCAGTGCAAAGGCCAATGGAGCTTTCCCACCTTTCCTCCTCTTGCGCCCCCAGAAATTGGCTTGGGATTTCAGTGTTAGGAGAAGCCTCAGAACAGTGTGTGGGGTGAGGACATGGGGGATAAACCACAATGCTTGCACTGACAGAATGTTCACCAAGTGCAAGGTTGAATTCCACCCAGGGATTCCTGAAATAGCTCCTTGGTTCCATTCTTAGCAAGGTCTTCCAAAGGAGGAATCTGCACATGATTTGTCCAGTGAACTTTCAGTTCCAGCAAGTGCCAGTGTGCACCGAATCATCTAACTCCAGTTGAGGATCTAAGCTGCACAACCTCTGAAGCAAATGATTTAAGGCCTAGACCAGCAGCACCTGAACAGCAGACTGTGCAGGTACATACAAGTCACCTGGCCACAGTCTTCCCCATGATGGGGAGATACGTTGTGATTGATTAAATTACAGCAATTACTTCTAAATCTGCAATAGAAATCAGCACATGCATATTCCAGGAAACTCTAGGGCAGGGGTAGACAAACTAAGGCCCGGGGGCCGGATCCGGCCCAATCACCTTCTAAATCTGGCCTGCACATGGTCTGGGAATCAGCATGTTTTTACATGAGTAGAATGTGTCCTTTTATTTAAAATGCATCTCTGGGTTATTTGTGGGGCCTGCCTGGTGTTTTTACATGACTAGAATGAGTGCTTTTATTTAAAATGCATCTCTGGGTTATTTGTGGGGCATAGGAATTCGTTCTCCCCCCCAAAAAAATATATATATAGTCCAGCCCCCCACATGGTCTGAGGGATGGTGGACTGGTCCATGGCTGAAAATGGTTGATGACCCCTGCTCTAGAGCCTCCTTTTAGGCAATGCCTTTCCTCTTTTTTTTGTCAATGTCTAAGTAGCCACCCTTGCAAGCCCCCTCATTCACCTGCATGCAACACCTTTTCAGCTCCGGCTACCAGGCTAGTGCTTAAATGCAAGGTTAGTTTGGGCTGTAACTTCAACAACAAAGTGATGATCGAAAAGGTGGGCCAGGACCTGTTAAGTTTTACCTGCCATGGTATCCGGCAAGATCTGCCTGTCTTGTCTTTCACAAATCCATTCCTGGCAGCACTTTCCTGGGATCTCCACACGCCTTGGATGGGGGCAATCTGGAGTGGGGAGGCGGACATCCTCACTGCAGAGGGGGACACATGTGAAACCTCCTCCTGAGCAGTGGCACTGGAGCTTACAGCTTGGCTGGAACACTTCCCCATCCTGATAGATCTTCCCATTCACTTCGCAGCTGTCGTCGTCGTCCTCATCTGTAGTCCACATTCAGAGTAGACAGAAACAATGGGAGAAATCAAATGTAGGCATTCAGTCTGTAACAGAGCTACCATGTAATATGATCAGCAATGGAATATGGTACTTCCACATTCTGAAACTGAAATTGGCTCTGTTTTTAGGAAAGGGAATTACTCCACTGAATTCCCTACATAGGTATCAGGAATTAGGGTCAGAAACCCAGTACATTTGAGCCTAAAAGCCAAAAACTAAAAAGGTTATTTAAAACTTAACATTTTGGGCCAAAAGACTAGTTATAAGACTGATGAGTCCATGTATCTTCTTCCACTGCAAGAACAGGTGAGAGGTACATTGTTCCTAATGATTATGAGAAATATTTTTTGTGTCAGAGATTCTCCTACAGATGCAACTCCACAAACCAGAAGGTTGGCTATACAATATAAGGTGGAGTGAAAAGCCGTTACACAGTCAGGCCTTGTGTTGGCCTTCCATCTGGATTTTCTGCTGTGGCACAGTCTTCCACGGAGAAGCTCAGAAACCAAGAAATCCATTGGCAACATTCCAAAGTGGGAATGGGAAGTGAAATCTGAACAATTTCAGACCAGGTTATTTGAAGAATTCTCTGCACTCATATGAACAGGGCCAGCCCAAAACAATTTACATAGAAATCTGTATTATACGGTGTCAGACCATTGGTCTATCAAAGATGTCCAGACTGTCGCAATTTTCAGCTGGGATTCAGCCATACACCTGCAAATTCATGTTGCACAATTAAAGCAGATTTGGAGCTGTTGCACAACAAATCTGCTTCCTCAAAAGATCTGATTGTTTGCAATAGGGAAAGTGGCAGGGAAAGTCAGTGGAAAGTCTGGGACAACACTTGCTTTGATGTGACATCATCTAATCTCGTGGCAAACAAATCAGGATGGATGCCCAATAAACAGGTCATTTGGAAGGGTGGAAGCTCAGGATTATCTACACCAGTGGTTCCCAAATTTACCCTGCGCAGGAGCATTTGAAAATTGCAGATCATCTTGGTGGACAATAAAACAATATGAATATTTATTGCTGATATGGAACAAACCACCCAAATTAAGCTCAAAAGAAGGTCCACAGACCACATTTTTTGGAACCCCTGATTTCTACTAACTGGCAGTGACAAGCACAGCCTTGTTTCCTGCTAGGATGAAGGTCTATAGTTCAGTGACAGAACTTTGCTTTCCATGCAGAGATTTCCAGATGCAATCCCTGGCATCTCTAGTTAAAAGCAGGAGATGATGTGAAAGACTTCTGCCTGAGATCTTGGGAGTGCCACCTGCTAGGGCTGAAAATACAAGGCTAGCTAGATAGTAGTTTCTGACCTGGCAGCTTCTAATATCCCTGTTTTGTTTGATTGCCTAATGGACTAATACCCAAGCTAAGCCTGACTCCATCCTCAGAGTGTGGGATCCCTACCTTTCCAAGATTTGGTCACAGTTCTCCTGCTCTTTCTAGAAAGCTTTTAAAAAACGGGAAAGTCACTTTGCTCCAAGTTAGGTCTTGTTATTTTGTAAAAGGCCGATATTTGTTTAACTCACATCCCTGTCAGCTGACCTGAACTCTCCAAGTAGGACAGGAAATCGGGGCATATTTGCTGAGTTTTGTTTGCATTCCTGCCTGCTGCCATGGGAGCTCCAGGGGAAGAATAGAGAAGACACAGTCATGACATATAGCCAAGCCTGCACTGTGTACCAACTTACAGGACTGTCATCACAGCCTCTGATTTATGGCCCTGTGAGAGCATCATCACCCCTTTCTAGCGAAGTGCCCACCAAAGGGTGTGAAAGTTTGGAATCGCCAGCGTGGACCAATGCGCCATTCGACACTCAGGATTTTCACGCATGGCAACAGAGGCGAGGGCAAAGGGAGAAGATTGGTTCACCGAGTGCTGATGTCACAATGGCCCTTAACTCTTTGGTGAGTGAAATATTCTTCTTTACTAGTACTTCTCAGGATATGGAGCATTTCCTAGTTATGTATGGCACTTTCTGTCTTGCTACGGCTGTTCATAATTATTAGGTATGAGTATAATAGCAGCAGGGTATCTGGAATTTAGATCAGGACCATGGCAGAAAGGAACAAAGTTTTAACCCTTTCCACACGAATTTTCCTGATTAACGCCCCCGTCCCTAAAAAAGCTATACAACAACTGCATGTCATAGAAACTTCTTGAGAGAGTGGTGTTAACTGAAAAGAATAATGTGAGATTGAAAAATCCACACACACACCAGTGCTGCAGTCCCAGTTCACATTCCTCTCCCTGCTACCCTGTAATTCCCACAGTTACTATTAACACTTTTAAAACACAAGAGATTCGTGAATGATGGCTAGCCATGTGTACTTTGGCCCTGACTCACAGATCTAATAAAGATTTTGGAGTGCAACATGCTTTTTGACTCTTGTGTTTCAAGGGCACCCCGCAGGTTTCCTAATCTTTTCAGGCGTTCTTTCCGTATGCATTAGACATTTCTGGCTTTGCCCAGTTTGAGGGAGCCAGTTCCATCCCGCTAAATGACAGAGGGGCTCCTGCAAAGAGAAGCAAGAAGAAACAGCTCACAATTGCAGGTTCCTCCTCTCCCCATCAGGGCAGCGCTGTAATCGCAGACAAGTCCTTGGCTCCGATCGCAGACGTGTAGATAGCTGCAGGGCTCTCCCAGTCTGCGGGCACATATGTTGCAGCAGCCGCAGCCGTCCAGAACTAAGGAGGAGCCTGGTGGACAACGTGGAGGGATCCATGGGCAGTAGCATGGAGTCTGGCAAAGCTGTGCATACACCTGCAGAGAGAGAGAGTGTGCAAGAATATAGGGACGTGGCGAAATGAGCAGCTGAATAATAATAAGTTTTTAAAAAGGATATAGTGACAGTGAATGCCTTTCGTTTTTTGGTACACGTACCATGGCTACTAGCAGCATTCCCCTGAATACCAGTTACTGGGAATCGCAGGTGGAGAGAGGGCTGTTGTGCTCAAGTCTTGCATGTCATAGAATCATAGAATTGAAGAGTTACAAGGGATCCCATGGGTCACCTAGTCCAACCCCCTGCAATGCAGGAATCTCAGCTAAAGCATCCATGACAGATGGCCATCCAACCTCTGCTTAAATATGTGGGATGTAATCCACTGGGAGCAGTCAAATACAACATTCCTTGTTTTGCTAGAGTGGACATGCAAGGGAATGTTTGGTCCAGCCAGTCGAAACTTCCTGTTCCTCCTGGCCTGGAACATCCTTTCTTGCATGTGACTAGTGTGTGGACATGACCTTTCCAGACCTGGTAAAAAGACAAGGCATGCTGCCTCTCTCTCTCCTTTTTCCCCTTTTTCCATCTTCCTTTCGTCCTGTGAACTGCTGGACTGCTAGCCTGCAGTCACTAGGTAAATCTCCCTTATGGGGTAAACCTATTTGTATATGTTTCAGACTGTAAGCCTAAAGTCTGCCTTTAGGGATCACACTGTGCTCTGCCTGATCGTGAGTAAACTTTCTTTCTGTTACTTATGAATAAGACTGTGGTGTCTTTATTCTTTTAGGAGGGATTCAAGGGGTCTTACCAGGAAAATATTAGAACACATTTCAGTCTGGACAAGCCAGATTGAATTGCGTATTGTCTTAAGTTTGCAACAAGTTTTTTGCTGTGTAAAGGAGAATGCACTATGCTAAGTGAAGGAACTTGCTAGCGCAAGTTAGGAAGGATATCAATAAACAATATATCCTCTCCTGCCACCCTGAACATTCCCACAAAAATACCTCCAAGGAAGGAGAGTCCACAACCTCCTGTGGGAGTCCGTTCTACTGTCAAAGAAGCTCTTACTGTCAGGAAGTTTTTCCTGATATTTAGTTGGAATCTCCTTTGTGGACTTCCCATAGGCATCTCACCACAGTGACAGCAACATGCTGGCTAAATGGCCCTTTGGCCCACTCCAGCAGGTCTCTTCTGATGTCCCAACACGTTTGGGGCACAATTCACCAAGACACTCTGCTTTATAATCCCTCTCCACCTAAAATGGCTGGAGTCGGTTGAGGAGCACAATAGGCCTCCCTCCAAGCAGAGGCCTAACTATTGATTTGGCAAGAACTGTTCTTTGTGTGACTGACTCCTCTAAGTAGTTGAACCCCTCCAATGATCAATCATCGCTAAGGATACGTAGCAGTTAATAGGATAGGGACTCTCACAAACAATAACACCAGGAGAATCACGTGACTGAAGCTCACTTCTGTATTGATGGTCAACTTTGATTTATGGTTAACTTTGATTTTGACATTGGCTTTATTGTGTTTTCATTACTGACCACTGACTGAATAAGTAAGCACCTTAACATGGGATGAATATCCTTAGATGTATGCGTGAGTTTCTGTTTAATAATAATAATAATAATAACAATAAATTTTATTTATACCCTGTGTTCCCCGGTCAGGACCGGGCTCAGGGTGGCTAACATCGAAGTAATAGTATCAGCTAGTTTAGTATCAATCAAACAAGTATCCAAATGAGTGTCCTCTGCCATAACTCATAACAAAGGCTGTGCCTTTGTAAAGTTGTTGCATCAATAATGAGAGAAGCAAGATAAATAAATAGTTTTCTGCATCTTCCTAGCTTCTATAATACATTGAAAGGGTGTGTTCCAAATTGACAGACTGCACCACAACATTTTGGTGATGTGTTGCTAACCTATGTTTTTGGGCTAGTCTCTAAACCAGTGGTGCCTTCCAGATTTATTTATTTTTTACTACAAATCCCATCAGCCCCAGCCATCATTGCCTATGGGCAGAGATTATGGGAGTTGTAGTCCAAAACACATAGAGGGAAGCATGTTGACTACCCCTGATCTAAACTAACACAGAGTTTAGTACAGTGGTACCTCTGGTTACGAACTTAATTCATTCCGGAGGTCTGTTCTTAACCTGAAACCATTCTTAACCTGAAGTATCACTTTAGCTAATGGGGCCTCCCACTGCCACTGCACCGCTGCCACGTGATTTCTGTTCTCATCCTGGGGCAAAGTTCTTAACCCGAGGTACTACTCCTGGGTTAGCGGAGTCTGTAACTTGATGTGTTTGTAACCCGAGGTACCACTGTATCTGTATTTCATTCAGCTTCACTAGGCGAAGGCTTGAAGCCTTTGATAAGGATTCTCCTAGTCCATGTCAAGGAGGAAGGTGAAAATCTAGAGACTGGGCTGTACATAAGGACACAGGGCACCATTAATATGCCTGAACACAACACAGGGTCTTTTTATGGTTACTACTCTAATTACATATAGGCCACGTTTGGACTTCATGGTGGTCCACGTATCATTATGTGTCAGGATTCAGAGGCACTGCTTCCTCCCCTCTTGGCCGTAGATAAGCAGTACAAAGAGAAAGCAGTCTCTTACCAGTAACAGAAATGTTTAATGAATGCAGCAAAAGAACAAGCGACCCTTCTCAGAGTGCAGGTCTCCAAGTTAAGGTTCCACCGACTTCCCTCTAGTCACTTCCGTCCTCTTGTCTCCTAGCCACCTGATCTGTCAACCTTTAGCCTTTTGCGAAGCCACCATATCTAATCTCCTAGCCTTGGCACTGAGAGGCTGCACATCTTCCAGTGAGAGAGAGTTTGCTAGCTCACTCTCTTCCCGTTCTTTTTCTTGCTGTTCACCTCCCAGTTCTGCCCAACTGTTGTCCTCCAAACTGTGCCCCTCAGCAAACCATTGTTCCAAATCAACACTACTCCATTGCTCCTGTGGAGTTTCAGGATCCTGGCCATTCCTTATTAGAGTTGTACTCCTCAGGTTGGTCTCTGACATTATGTCTATATTGCTCCAAACCATGATGATTGGTCAGTTTGTTCTTGGCTTACCAATCTTGGTTTCTTAGTACAAAACAAACCATGATCCTTGTTTTAGATGTAACGCTAAACCACAAATCATTATTTGTTTCCTGAGCGTTAAAGCAGAGAGGAATGAGGAGCAAAGCAGGAGTGGTGTACGGCTCATCATGATGTGTGACTGTGGCTCTAGTAGGGTTGTCATATTTTGAAGAGCAAAAAAGAGGACACATTTGCCAACTTCTACTTTTAACCATGGATCGCTATGACGACTCTCATTTTACATACCCATGAAAAAGAGGATGTGTCCTGGGAAAAGAGGACATATGGCCAGAGTACTACCAGTGCCAACTGGTTGAATTTTATTTGTATTGCCTTCACTTAAATAATTCAATGATTTAATGATTTGTCAAGATTAAAAAGCACTGTGGTTAAATCAAGCGTGGTGTTTCCAGACTAACAGTGTTCTATAATATCACATTTTCTACAAAAAAAATAACATCTCTGTGCAGAGCACGGATCTCAAGTGTAGATGATTTCTTATGATTTACGATTGCACACACACTAAGCCATATCTTCCCAGTACATGTACCTCATACACAGATGCAAGCATTTTTATTTATTCATAGCAACTTCACCCCGCTCTTCAGACAAAAATACTCCAGAGTGTCTTATGTACAATCATTTAATGGATTACCAACTAAAAGACATGGCACAGAAGGGGAAAGGAATGGGGAGGGAAGATAAAAAAGCCAACTCAGGTTAGATTCAGGAACACCTGGGCTCAAATCCCCATTCAACAAAGAAGCTCACTGGTTAACTTTGGGCCCATCACTTAGTCTACTACACTCAGCTTAGTCTACCTCACAGGTGGCAAACAACTTCCCTGAGCTCAGCAAAGGAAGGAAGGGATAAAAACGTAATGAATGAGCAAATAAACTAATTGACACGAGAGTAAGGCCTTGAGGTAAGAAGAGAGGCAGTGGACACGTTAAAGCAGGGGTCAGCAACCTTTTTCAGCCATGGGCTGGTCCACTGTCCCTCAGACCATGTGGTGGGCCGGACTATATTTTTTTTTTGGGGGGGGGGGAATGAAGGAATTCCTATGCCCCACAAATAACCTAGAGATGCATTTTAAAGAAAAGGACACATTCTAGTCATGTAAAAACATGCTGATTCCTGGACCATCTGCGGGCCGGATTGAGAAGGCGATTGGGCCGCATCCGGACCACGGGCCTTAGGTTGCCTACCCCTGCGTTAAAGCAAACAGGAAAGTGGTGAATCAAGACTAAAAAAAAGCAATGTATTTAGTATGGATACAGCCTGCCACACTCCTTCCTTTCCAATGAAGTGAGAAAGGGACTAGTGTCTATGATAACTCACACTTGCTCTACTCAGTAGACAGGGGTCAAAGATTATAAGAGAACCTGCCTTCTTAAGAATCTGCTCAAGGTGAGCTTCTTTGTCAGTGTTTCTTCTTTATGGCGATATATTTGCATTCGAAAGAAAATAATGTCATTGTGATGCTAATATGTTCAGCATCTCTAGCAGTGTAACTCATCAAATGATGCCCTTTCATCTCCTTCACAGAATTTGGAAACAAAACCTACCTAGAGTCACTCACAGGAGTGCTATTTGAATAATCTAAAAATTGATCAATTGTGTTACCCCTGACATGGAGTCATACCAAGAGTGTGCAGTAAGGAAAAGCAAACCACACCTTTATATTTCCTAGGCTAATATGACCAAACGAGAATTGATGTCATTGGGATATAATGCACAGCTTCTTATAGCTGTTGAGGTATAGTATTTGTTTTAATAGGCTTGCTTGTCTCCACTACAGGCTATTCTTGGATGTAAATATGCTGAATATCTGCTATGATCTGATTAACTTTACCTCTCCCATGCTTTATATTCTGGGTTGCTGTGTCCTTAAGTAACACCTGATTGTATTTTCACACAGGTATCCAGTCCATGTGTTACATATTTTTAAAGACAGGCAACTGCAACAATCTCAACACTTACAGTGTGTTTCCAAAATCTGAAACTGAAGCAGTATTCTAAAACCACTGGAAAACTCTCAAGTGATTAAATTGTCTCGTGTGTGTGTGTGTGTGTACATGTTAAATGAACAATGTTGTTCATCTTGTGCAATCCTGCAGGAGGCATCAGCTGTACATGTGCTTCTCTGTATTTCCCGGAGCAAAAGTTGGACAACAATTGAGCAATATTGAAAAATAATGCCAGCTGCTTGGCTTTGTGCCTCTTGAGGTTGTAAAACAGAGAACTGAGTGTGCAGAAGAAAACTATTTAATTGATTACTATGCAGCCTCCTCTGCTAGCATAAGCACATGACTTTGGTACCGGCGCACAATTAATGAAGTAGATCCAAATACAGTGATTTAAAATATGGGAAGAGTGGTGCTAAAGGATAAAAGTTGGCCTTTCAACATTTATTCACAACAGCACATTTGCACAGATGTGACACTTAAGCATGCACATTAAAAAGACACATTAGTGTTTGAAGACATCCTTTAATTATTCCAGTTGCCAAACTGAAGTTGCTTGATTATAAATTGTTTTGTAAGTGGGGGAATGGGGGAAAGATCCTTGCTATCTAAACAAACATTCCCAGCTTCCTTACCTTGGAAAGGAGACAAAGGAAGGAGATCAAGAGAACCTGGAGTTTCATTCTGACACTTCAGCACATCCCTCCCCAGGCAGTTTGGAGACAGCAGCGTGTCTGAAGTTTTTAAAGTCTGCGAGTAAAGCCCTGCAAGTGTTTATACTCTTCCCTGCTCTGATGTCACTCCTAGGCTCCAGTATAAACACGAGTAGGTTTGGACAAGCGTCAAGTTGTTTCTTTTTCTTTTTCTCCCCCCACATTCCAGTTAACATTTCCATTCAGCTCAAGGTGAGAACATGCAACCCATTCACAAAGCACAGAAGGGAAGTTTCGCTGGGCTGATTGCAGAGAAGCAGAACAGAGGGGGAAGCAGCAAAGGTATCAACAGTAAGTGGATCTTTTAATGGGAGAGCTTCTCTCGGTGTGCATTTGTGTGCTCTCAACAAGACGCCTGCTCCACAGAAATCTTTGAGGAGCAGAGGTTCTGTGTATTGTGGCAGCCTGCACACTTTGAACACCTTTGCACCCAAGTGAAAGCTTGCAAGGGAGGTTGAATAATAGCATGGGTAGGCAAACAAAGGCCCGGGGGCCGGATCTGGCCCAATCACCTTCTAAATCTGGCCCACGGATGGTCTGGGAACCAGTGTGTTTTTACACGAGTAGAAGGTGTCCTTTTATTTAAAATGCACCTCTGAGTTATTGGTGGGGCATAGGAATTCGTTCATCCACCCCCCCCCCAAAAAAAAGATAGTCCAGCCCCCCACAAGGTCTGAGGGACAGTGGAACAGCCCCCAGCTGAAAAAGTTTGCTGACCCCTGGATAATAGCAGCTGACCACTGCCAATGACTGTAGACCCAGACCAGGTAAGGGAACATGAGAGGCACCAGGGGCTGCTAAGGCAGTGCCGGATGCAGGCCATGCTGCTGAATGGCCAGCAGCGCCCAGGTCAAATATATCATGCCAGATTGGGAGCTCATGGATATGCAGCCGTACCTGCACCCATTGGTGCACAGAGCCCCATTCCAGTGGTGTAGCATGGGGGCAGGGGAGCGATGGCTCCGGGTGCAAATTTCTGAGGAGGTGCAACCAAGCACTCCCACAATGGGCTCCCTCATTGAGGCCAGAGCTGTGGGGAGATAAGTGCCTCTTTCTGCTCCCGGCCGGCGAAAGGACGCCCATGGGCCGGCCAAGAGGGAGGGGAGGCCGCTGCCACCACTGCCCACCAAGGAGGAAGGGAGGAAGAGGAAGGCGGTAAAACACTGCCAGAGCCACGTGCGTTGACCTGATTGCCTTTGTGTTTCTCTGCTTTGCCTCTGCTCCCAGGTTGGGGCTTGAAATATACTCAGAGTCCTGCATTGATTTCATGCTCTTTATTGCAGCTTGTAAAACAGCGACTGAATTCCCCCCACACCCAAACCTCAGGCTTTTATATACATTATTTACACAATGAGTCCTGTCTGATTGGCTGATTCTGCTTCCCTCCTGGAGCCTGATTGGTCTTCTCCTGCAGACCAATCAGTTGTTGCATTCTAGGATCCTACCTGCCTGTTGTTCTAGGATCCTAGCTTAGTACATAACAGGGCTAGTTTGCAAGGAGAGACTTCCTTGATTGGACACTGGCATGTGAAGGGACTGACCGCTGCCCGGTCCACCAGGGGGCACAACACTCGCCTCGCCCTGGGTGCCAGCAACCCACGGTATGTCCCAGCCCCATTCTCCATCAATAATTGCTCAATGACTGCAGGCTACCCTCCTCTCCAGTTTACGAGCTGCCATTGCTTGCACCTTTCTTGCTTATTTGAACACTTGTTGCCTCTTCACAAGGTTGCCTCTATGTGTCAGCTCAGGGGAGAGGGGATGGGCTGTATCTGCTGACCCTGACATCATATTGTACCCCACCCCACTCCTCAACATTGGTGAATTCAGTATGCGCTACATGAAAAGGGGAATCCAGATTGCATGGGGTTCTGAATCACATGAAATCCTATGAGCACGCAACAGGACATCCTCTTTGCAGATGTCATGCAGAGTAAGTTGGTGGGGGCAGAAGGTCAATAGCTTTGCTCCCCACCCCATTTAGGCTGTATGTGGAGGTGACTTGTGAAAAGGCTGTGATGGAGCACAGAATAATGTGTCTCTTAATTTCATTGAAAAGCATTGCAACTTGGGCACTGCAATGGCTCTGCACAAGCTACCACTTCCTTCAATAGTCATTTTCTTATAAATATGCAGAGTGAACGAGCTCTTACCTGCCTCATTTGTCTTGCATTTCAATCCAATATTATGCTTTGAAAGAAATCCCATTGGTTTTAGCAGGCGTGATCTCTGTATAATGGATTCAAGCTAGCATGTTCGCTCTCTGGAAGATTCAGGCCACCTCATAAAACAATTGTGGGGGCTACCGAGGGCCATTTTTAATTTGCTACTTAGATATTGACAAAATCCAGGTTTTGGTGGGTGTGAAAGCTTACACTGGAGGAAAGGGGGTGAAAAGCAAAACTGCCCATGATGAAACTGCCTTTTTTTTGAAAATCTATAGTGTGGCCATGCTTGCTGTGCTGTGCAAAGTTCTAGTTCCTGCAAATGATGCTGTAGGAAAGGTAAGGTAAAGGTAAAGGTACCCCTGCCCGTACGGGCCAGTCTTGACAGACTCTAGGGTTGTGCGCTCGTAGAGGTGCAGAAAAGAGCAATGAAAATTGTCAAAGGATGGGGAAACCTCCCTATGAGAAACGGCTAAAAAAACGGGGCTTTATACTTTAGGGGAAGAAAAGTAACTTAGACAGGGAAATGATAGAGGGGTATAAAATTGTACATGGTGTGACAAAAGAGGATAGGGAGATGTTTTGTGTGCATGTGTGGTCATATGTAAAGGTAAAAGTAAAGGGACCCCTGACTATTAGGTCCAGTAGTGGCTGACTCTGGGGTTGCGGCGCTCAGCTTGCTTTATTGGCCGCGGGAGCCGGCGTACAGCTTCCTGGTCATGTGGCCAGCATGACTAAGCCACTTCAGGAGAACCAGAGCAGCACACGGAAACACCGTTTACCTTCCCGCCAGAGCGGTACCTATTTATCTACTTGCACTGGCGTGCTTTCGAACTGCTAGGTAGGCAGGAGCAGGGACCGAGCAACGGGAACTCACCCCGTCGCGGGGATTCGAACCACCAACCTTCTGATCGGCAAGTCCTAGGCTCTGTGGTTTAACCCACAGCGCCACCCGCGTCCCTTATGGTCATATGAGAACTTGGGAATTATCTAATGAATGATAGGAAATTCAGAACAGATAAACGTACTTCTTCACACAGTGCATAGCTAAGGTGTAGAATTCACTCCCACAAGATGCAGTAGTGGCCACCAGCTTAGACAGCTTAAAAAGGAGAGTTGACAAAATATCAAATCTGCACTTTTCGGAACAATATGAGAACCAAACCACAGCTATCCTTTGAAATTTGAACTTATCTGAATTGTGTGATGCAGTTCTCTAACCAACCAACATTTAGAAAAACGCATATATTTCAGGAGAGTGCATAAAAATCACTTGATTAGTAAAAAAAATAACATGCTAAAGTGCTTTATAGTACATTAGTCAAGGCTGCATACAGAAAATGTGTGTATTCTGTTGAATTTTAAAATCACAATATAATTTGAGGTGTATAACAATGGGTATAATAATGCACTTAGTATGCAAAATTTTTATTTATTTATTTAAAATCATTTGCCAACAGCTTATTTTTTTAATCTCTTAAGTGTTTGTACAATATAAAAACTAAACAATATCATTAAAACAAAAATGCAATGCAAAACCAATAAAACAGCAGCATAAAATCTTATAAAACCAAAACAGAGGATTGAATCACATAAATGGCCTTGGCCCAGTATTCCTGAAGAAGCGCCCCCACCCTCATTGTTCATTTCAGACACTGAGGTCCAGCTCTGAGGGCCTTCTGGAGGTTTCCCTCACTGCGAGAAGCGAGGTTACAGGGAACCAGGCAGAGGGCCTCTTCGGTAGTGGCACCCGCCCTGTGGAACGCCCTTGCATCAGGTGTCAAGGAAATAAACAACTGTCTGATTTTAGAAGACATCTGAAGGCAGCCCTGTATTGAGAAGTTTTTATTGTTTGGTGTTTTATCGTGTTTTTAATATTCTGTTGGGAGCCGCTCAGAATAAATTCTTCTTCTTCTTCTTCTTCTTCTTCTTCTTCTTCTTCTTCTTCTT
>JAXCMG010000006.1:4194774-4223076 GCA_034642415.1 Podarcis siculus | reverse complement strand
CTTCTTCTTCTTCTTCTTCTTCTTCTTCTTCTTCTTCTTCTTCTTCTCCTCCTCTCAGTCTTCTGGGTCAGGGAAAGCCTGAGTGGAAAAGATGTCTTTTAGTAGAACTGGGCCCAGAGTGTGGTGGGGAGCATGGGGACTCTCTTCCTGACACTATTATGGGTTAAGATGGGAATTAGGAAAAAAGAAATCCATGTGGATAAACTCAGCATCAAGATTTTCTGAAATCTTCCCTCTCCTTCCTCTGTTGTTCCTGTATGGATTTCTTGACTTGGAAGCACCTTGGGAAAGGGACCTATTCTCTTGTGCTCTGTAAAGTACCATGCATTCCACTGAGGATATATTATAATAACAGCAATAATGGCTTTTGCATCATGATTGGTCTTAAGGCCAAACCTGATGTGAAATGTGTTTTTGCATTTAATGTGGAGATTTTAAAAAGAAGAAATAGAATCAGCTGGGGGGAGAGCTTGGAGTGTGTGAGTTTGTGTGTGAATGGAGTGGGAAATTAACCCCTTCTTCCCCTGCAGTAGTCCTAAGGAAACTCCTTCATCTGAAGCTGATACTTGCTTTGAGGCAGGAGGACACCTGCTATAGTTCCAGGCAATATCATCCCCTCCCAGCTGATTCTATTTGCATTTTGCAAAACCTGCTATAGGCCATGTCGCCAGACCTTCCAAGTGTTCCTATTTCCCAGGGACAGTCTCGGATTTACAGAAACCGCCTTGGTTTCTGATTTGATCTCGGAATGTCCTGCTTTTCCTTAGGCTGTTCCTATTGTCATTGGACAAATGTTGGAGGGTGTGGAGTTATGTGACCCCTGGGCTAGGGAGATAAGTAACTATACAACCTTTAGAAGACATCTGAAGGCAGCCCTGTATAGGGAAGTTTTTTTTTAATGCTTAATGTTTTATTATGTTTTGATATATGTTGGAAGCCACCCAGAGTGACTGGGGCAGCCTAGTCAGATGTGTGGGGTATAATTGTTGTTGTTGAATAAAAGATCCCTATTTTCATCCAATAAATGTTGGAGGGTATTTGTCTCCTCCTGACTCTCCACGTCTCCTCCTGCAGTTACTCCTGTACCACACTCTCAGTTCAATAAGGAGTATGTATGATCTATTTGTTGCATCTTAATCCCATTGTTCTGCCAAGGAAGGAGTGGTGTACATGCTCCTTTCCTACCCCCATTTGATCTTCACAATAACACTGTGAGCTAGGTTAGGCTGAAATAATGGCAGCTGGCCCAAGATTAACAGTGGGTGGGGGGCGCCCACAGGTCAGGCTGCATGGGAAACACAGGTCTGTCCTTCGACAAGCTGCTGCTGTCTTCCAGTATCTGATGCCTGAGGCAGCCAGCTCACTCTACCTAATGGTAGGGCTGGGCCAGAAACATAGAGAGAAATCTAAGAGTTTCTATCTGGAGTTAGCTCAAACTGGGGTGCATCCTTAAGAGTGGCCAAGTTGCTCTCTGAGGAGCTACTTTGCAGGAGTGTCTATTTTGGCTCTGCTTATCCTCTGCTTAAATACTTACACATAAAACAAATATTTCAAAGACCACATGAGTCTCTCTCTCTCCCTGTCTTCAGCACTCTCGCTTCCAAAGGAAACGAAATTCCCTCACACTGCCCTGAGAACACCTCACCACGTGGGGAAGGACCGTGTAACAATACAGAGAAGCGTCGCCCCATATTGTATAACTCGCAGAGCTGAGGGAAAGCAAGTCTGAAACCAGTGAAGAATCCCATATTATAAACCTTATGCCAACAGTCACCCTGCTGAGCTCAGGAAGCAGAAGGAAGCGGCTGTAATTTTCTGGAAATACCAAGGAAGAAAGGAGGCCAAAACCACAAATGTGAAAACAGCCAATGGCCCATACTTAAGATTTTATCAAGGCTGTTCACTGACTAAGTGTCCCCCAGAGGGATTTGCTCCTGCCTCATTAGATTTCATAGCTGCTCCGGGGAAGACAGCATGGGAACCAGGCAGCATCTCCACCAGAGAACTGCCATGGCTGCTGATATCAGTTCCTTTGTGCCCTACGCTAGGTGTCATTTAATGAGGTGCCAAAGATCAGTATGGGCCAGGCTGATTCCATGTGCAGTTGCAAATCAATCAGCTTCTAGGGGGGCTCAATTATCCATTGGAAAAAGCAGTGGAGAAGAGAAGATGGAAGGTGGTACAACAGCCATCTTCGAATGTCTGAAGAGTTGTTGCTGACCAAAGTTGTGGGTTTCCTTTGAATCTTATTGCTCACCCTGGTGATGTACTTTCTGAATGTCTTCGCTGTTTCACTTTTCTCCTTTAGAAAGTACACAACACAGTCCCTCGAGAAGTCACCCAGAAAAAATAGTATGTCCTTATTTTTTCCCTAGAGAGGGAACATAAAGTAGAACACACACATCACTGCAGATTACATCTAGCACCCTGGTGATTCTGTTTTCGGTGCATGGAGGCAAGGAAGACTCCACACTTTTCTCAGTGATGCAACTTGCACACTTGGTTGTGCCACATCTTACATACAATTTCATTAGATGCATAATGAAATCACGATGTCAGTCTCTACATTTTCCATGGTGTGAAACAGTTGGACTCTCTTTCTGTAGCCAGTTGTGTAAGACAAGAGTTGACATAAGGACGAGAATCACATTCCTTTGCATCTGGAACTGGCAGTCGTCCTCCTGTGTTACTATAGAAATGAGGAAACCAGTGCAAGCAATTCAGATTCTGTGCAGTTGGCTGGCAAGCCTGTGCCCTTGGATGACGATGCCAGTTGCATCTCAAATAAGATTTTCAGCATACCCTCCGATATTTGCCAGATGGAAACCGATACACTTGCTTTACATTAAAGGAGGAGAGTATTTATTGAATGTAAGCAAGCAGTATGAAAAACAGCTTTGTGATTGCCACGTCCCTCCAAACCATTTGGGAAACCTTGACTTCAGAATTTACATTTCCCTCCCACTTAGAAAATGCAAATATTGTTCCCAAGGAAACTAAACAACATCTAGAGTTTCAAGTAAGCTTTATGAACTAGTAAGGTTATTAGTTCTGGCATCGTAAACAAATAAAGGAAGATGATATTGTAATTATACTTAACATATGTGACAGAGGCAATGCAAGCATCAACCTTGTGAGATGGGCTGGCTGCCAAGCAATCTCCTTTCTTTCGATCTGTTTCTGCAGCCATCGTGGCTTGTGAGATGCAGGGAGTCCCACAACCTATGGTCTATTAGCTTAGGAAGAAGTCACTTCCAGCTGACTTCCAGCTTGATACCCTTATTCTGTATCTTGTAGGGCCACCTCAAGACCCTTTGCTGCCTGGTATGAAGGACAACAAAGTGTTTCCTCACCCCCAACCCCATCCATGTACAGACACTGATTGGGGCAGTCCTATTCGGAATTCCCTTCCTCCCTTGTGGCAGCAGTACACAGAGAAAACAAGATAGAGTCCTTTTTAATGAGCTTTTTCATTCATAATAGCGAGAGACAAAAGGATGCAACAAGCCCTGACAATGGCGTTGCTCCAACTGAGCACCTCCTCCTTCTTCCTAGCAACAGCATTTCCCTTTACGGTGGCCGCTTGAGGCCAGGTGCCTTTGCGTCCTTTGTTCCTGCACCCTTAGCGTACGCTGAGTTCTAGGAGGGGGGGGGTCAGAAATACTCTCCAGTGACAACGTGTCAGCTGGCTGCTCAGCCTCCTCTCCTCCTGTCCCTTACACTTCCCAACTCCTTTGTTCTTCTGCCACTGAGCTGTGATCTTCCTCAAACCCCTGCTGTAAAATCAGTACTGCTTCCCTCTCTTCTGGAAGAGTTGGGGGGGCAATCTCCACCATTCCTCCTCCTCAATCTTGTCCCCTTCAGTCCAGTCTCTGACAAGTGATAGGACAGCATCATCCATCGAACCTCAATGCAAGCTAGCTGGGCACACTTCTTCCCATACTACAAGCTTCCTCAAACTTGGCCCTCCAGATGTTTTTTGGCCTACAACTCCCATGATCCCTAGCTAGCAGGACCAGTGGTCAGGGATGATGGGAATTGTAGTCTCAAAACATCTGGAGGGCCGAGTTTGAGGAAGCCTGTCATAGTGCATAGTAATAGTAGTAGTTGTAGTTGTAGTAGTAGCAGTAATAGTAGTAGTAGTAGTAATTATAATAATTTTATTATTTATACCCCACCCATCTAGGTTTCCCCAGCCACTCTGGGCGGCTTACAGAATATATAAAACATAATAAAGCATGAAACATTAAAAACTTCTCAATACAGGGCTGCCTTCAGATGTCTTCTAAAAGTTGTTTAGTGCTTTATCTCCTTGACATCTGAAGGAAGGGTGTTCCACAGAGAGGATGCCACTACCAAGAAGGCCCTCTGCCTGGTTCCCTGCAACCTCACTTCTCGCAGGGAGGGAACCGCCAGAAGGCCCTCGGAGCTGGACCTCAGTGTCTGGGCAGAATAATGGGGGTGGAGATGCTCCTCCAGGTATACTGGGCCAAGGAAATGTCAGCACCAACACTTTGAACTGTGCTCGGAAACACACTGGGAGGCAATGAAGATCCTTTAGGATGGGTGTTATACAGTGGACGCTGGGGCTGCGAATGTGATCAGTGCAGGAGGCACGTTCGCAACGTGCAGCATTCGCAACCCGCAGCGCTGCATCTGCGCATGTGCAGGTTGTGATTTAGCGCTTCTGTGCATGCGCAAGCGCCAAAACCTGAAAGTAACCTGTTCCGATACTTCCAGGTTCGGCGCGGTGCGCAACCTAAAAACGCACAACCCGAAGCATCTGTAACCAGTGGTATGACTGTACAGTGGTACCTCGGGTTACATACACTTCAGGTTACATATGCTTCAGGTTACAAACTCTGCTAACCCAGAAATATTACCTCGGGTTAAGAACTTTGCTTCAGGATGAGAACAGAAATCGTGCAGCGGCAGCAGGAAGCCGCATTAGCTAAAGTGGTGCTTCAGGTTAAGAACAGTTTCAGGTTAAGTACGGACCTCCGGAACGAATTAAGTACTTAACCCGAGGTACCACTGTATTGCATTCTGTTTCACCTCAAAACTTTACTACAACATTCTAATGCCTATGTAAATCTGTATTATTATCACCCCTGAATTTGGGGGTGGTGTGGACTGACAGGTTGTCCCAAGACCATTTGATTATTCAGGCAAAGGACCCCATTTATTTTTTCTAGCCAATGAAAAGAAACCTATTTGGATAATGCTAAGTGTCAGCCAGCTCTATGAAGCATCCTGATCTCCACTTTGCTCAAAGCCCCCCCCCAAAAAAAATGGAAACTGGTTTTGGGCTATTATTCAGACTCAGCATTCAAAGAGACTCAGCATTTAGGAATAAGTGAAGAGCAAACATTTGGGCAGCAGGTGTGTCAAAATGCAGCCTGCCTTGCATGGGGCTTATTGCACAGCTCCTGCCATAAGGTCTGTGTACATCGTGCATCTTCCTTGCTGCCTGCAGTGAGGGCAGGCAAGATACATACTGAAGACGGATGGATGTACAACTGGATTCCCTGTAACTCTGTGTTCCCAGACTGCCAGGAAGAAGCAAGGAATTAAAGCGAGGAGGTTAAATTCAATATTGCCAGCAGGAAAGCCAACAGTAAATAATAAGTCCGCCAAAGACAAGAAAGAATTCATAATCCAAGCCCACAGGGATAATTATTTTAATATCAGCGTATCCATCTCCTCATTCATTGCGAGACGTGCTTTCTAAAGGCTATCTCAAATCCTGTGCAGTAATTGTCTGTCCTGCTTTCCTATACCATGCCGTCACTGGAAGTCTGGACAAGAGCGAATTCCTGAACCTTGCCATCAATTAAACCTCATCATTTGATAAGCACTGTCTGATATCATAAAGCATCAAGCAGCACAGTTGGGTTTATTATTATTATTCCTGCAAAATGTTAAAGCACGCTATTCTCATTCTGTGACTGTTTAGTCTTTTTGCATGATTGTAAAAACCAAGAGTCTGATCGCTGTGATCCCACGGGGCTTGTGGGAAGGAGCTGAATTGTTAAACACGCTCTGATCAGAGTGCAGTTCTGTCTGCCTTTGTTCTCCTTGGCAAACTTTGCTTTGAGAAAGAGCTCAGCTCCTCTCCTAAATTATTTATAGTTGTGTAGTGAATGTTGTGAGTTGGTACAGGCAGACCTCCTGTGCACCTCCTCCCCACATAGTGATGGATATTTTTTCCAGGCACCCTGTTTATATAGAGCTTTTGAACATAGCAGTGAGTCTATAATTGTAATTCATGTCCGCACTGGAAGTTATCCTTACTTCCCAGCTCAGGTGGCACCAATCTGAGCTATTCACAGAGCTAATCTGTTTGCTTATCTGCCTTCTCCACAGCCTGCCCCTACCAAAAAATACTTCCTTTGTGTATCAATTGCACTAGGTTAATCCAAGGAATTTTAAAAAATGCTTTTGAATTATGGTGCTGGAGGAGACTCTTGAGAGTCCCATGGACTGCAAGAAGATCAAACCTCTCCATTCTTAAGGAAATCAGCCCTGAGTGTTCACTGGAAGGACAGATCCTGAAGCTCAGACTCCAATACTTTGGCCACCTCATGACTCCCTGGAAAAGACCCTGATGTTGGGAAAGTTGGAGGGCACAAGGACAAGGGGACGACAGAGGATGAGATGGTTGGACAGTGTTCTCGAAGCTACCAGCATGAGTTTGACTAAACTGCAGGAGGCAGTGGAAGACAGGAGTGCCTGGCTTGCTCTGGTCCATGGGATCACGAAGAGTCGGACACGACTAAACGACTAAACAACAACAATCCAAGGAAATGGGTAGCACTCAATGAAAGTGCTGCGGCAAAGTGCCTTTGGAGCAATAGGGGTAGGTGATTTTAGTGAGACAGGCTGGGTCACGTTGGTGTAAAATGCTCTCTATAGACAACCTTGGCTAATAAATGAAGCACAGTGTTTTGAGAAAGTCCTGTGTACATGTCCCATTAGAAAGACCATATGTGGGCAAACAGTAAAATGGGATTTACTGGTAGATCTCTGAGTCATTTGCAGTAGACCAGCAAGAATTCTGTTTAGCAACAGCTTAGCAACAGCAAAAAGACCTCCCCTTGCATTTGAAATTATGATGTTGAGATGAAGAAAGCTGAGAGGGGCAGACCTTTGTGTACAACAAGTTCTGGTACTGCATCCAAATTTATTGGCTGAGTTACGTGCTCACAGGAACCCTGTTTCTTAATTCTGAGAGCGTCGTCCTCCCCAGGCCACAATTTTTCACCTTGGTCTGACTGGCGTATTTCAACGTTCTATTTAAAAAGATAAAAGTAGATCTCACAACCCTGAAGCCTTCCTGCCCCTGAAAAAGACTATTAAGGCTATTCTAGGGAACTAAAATTAAATAATAAATTCTCCTCCCAAAGGAGCCCAGGGTGGCAAGCAGAAACCTAACAGCTAAATAAAACATTCTAAAAACAATTACAAGTACAGTGGTACCTTGGGTTACAGACGCTTCAGGTTACATACGCTTCAGGTTACAGACTCTGCTAACCCAGAAATAGTACCTCGGGTTAAGAATTTTGCTTCAGGATGAGAACAGAAATCGTGTTCCGGCGGTGCAGCGGCAGCAGGAGGCCCTATTAGCTAAAGTGGTGCTTCAGGTTAAGAACAGTTTCAGGTTAAGAACGGACCTCCAGAACGAATGAAGTACTTAACCCGAGGTACCACTGTAAAAACCTCTAAAAGCAGATAGTTCAAAACATTATTTCATGCAGTACCCTCAGGGTTGCCCGGAACAGCATTCTTCAGGTGCCAAGTGCCTAGATAAACAGGAATGTTTTCAAATTCCTCCTAAGAGTTTAAAAACGATGGATGGAGGCAGGCACGACTCACTAGGGAGGGCATTCCACAGCCAGGACGCCACCACTGGAAAGGCCCTGCCATGGGTCAGCAGCACCAACCAGGGAGCCCACCCAAAGGCCTCACCTGCTGTTCATAGGGTCTGTGATGACTGATATTGCCTCTTTTAGGTACTTGGGTCCCGTGCAATTTCGGGCTTTATATGCTCGTACTAACACCTTGAATTGGACCCAGTAGCTCACTGGCAGCCAGTGCAGTGCTTTCAGGACTAGTGTCACAGGACCCCACTGGGCTGCCCCGCTTACCAACCAATCAGTTGCCTTCTGCATCAGCAGCGGCCTGCAGACCATCTTCAAGGGCCGCCCCACATTGAGTGCATTGCAGTAGTCCAAGCCAGAGGTCACTAGAGCATGGACAACTGAGGTTAGGATATCCCAGTCCAGGAGCAACTAGAGCTGGCAAACCAGCCTAAAGCTAGGCAGAAGCATTCTTAGCCACAGAAGCTACTTGAGACTCCAGTGTCAAGTTGGAATCTAGGAGTGCTCCTACACTATGACCCTGATGCTTCAGGGAGATTGTTGATCCTCCCAGAACAGGGCACACACCTAATTCCCAGACACGGGAACCACCTGCCCACAACACTTCAGTCTTTCAGGGTTCAGCCTCAGTTTATTGGCCCTCATCCAATCCATCACTGCCTCCAGACACCTTCAAAGAATAAATCACGCCTGACCAAACTTTATTCTTGATAAACCCCATGTTGGTTAGTAGCAATCAATGCATTCTTTACTAGTTTCTCATAAACGACCTCTTTAATCATCTGTTAGGTTGCAAAGGAAGCTCTCTGCATTAACTGAGTTGCAAGGTAGAATGGTGACTATGCTCATAGTGAAATGGAGGCTGAGGTTTGCCAATTGACATTGCAGAAGCAATATCTGAACCAGGAGCATTGCAGTTCATAGTTGAGGATGTAAGAAAGTGCCTTGTTCACAATAGGGATGGGCAAATCCATCAATTTCAGTTTCTTTCAGTTCCTCATTTTTCCGATCTTAAATTCAGTTATTCACATTTTCTCATCGGTTTTTGATTTTCTTTTTTTAAGTCCTCATGAATGAATTTATCCTAACATAAACATTTGCCAAATATACACATTTTTACAAAGCGTATTTCCCTTAACATGTATACATTTTCTAGCAGAATGCATACTTGTATGCAATTTTCACTAATATAAGAATCCCATGCACAGTTTGCCTTGGTGTAAATATGGTCTGAAGCTCAACATCAAAAAAACAAAGATCATGGCCACTGGTCCCATCACCTCCTGGCAAATAGAAGGGGAAGAAACAGAGGCAGTGAGAGATTTTACTTTCTTGGGCTCTATGATCACTGCAGATGGTGACAGCAGCCACGAAATTTAAAGACGCCTGCTTCTTGGGAGAAAAGCAATGACAAACCTAGGTAGCATCTTTAAAAGTAGAGACATCACCTTGCCAACAAAGGTCCGTATAGTAAAAGCTATGGTTTTCCCAGTAGTGATGTATGGAAGTGAGAGCTGGACCATAAAGAAGGCTGATCGCCAAAGAATTGATGCTTTTGAATTATGATGCTGGAGGAGACTCTTGAGAGTCCCATGGACTGCAAGAAGATCAAACCTATCCATTCTTAAGGAAATCAGCCCTGAGTGCTCACTGGAAGGACAGATCGTGAAGCTGAGGCTCCAATATTTTGGTTACCTCATGAGAAGAGAAGACTCCCTGGAAAAGACCCTGATGTTGGGAAAGATGGAGGGCACAAGGAGAAGGGGACGACAGAGGACAAGATGGTTGGACAGTGTTCTCGAAGCTACCAGCATGAGTTTGACCAAACTGCGGGAGGCAGTGGAAGACAGGAATGCCTGGAGTGCTCTGGTCCATGGGGTCACGAAGAGTCGGACACGACTAAACAACAACAACAACAAATGATTTTTTGGTAGACATTGCCTGGCTGGAAAACCACTTTGCAAAATTCATTGAGATGTGAATGAGGTAGATTTGCCTTTAAATGCTAAATCCATCCCTAATACCAAGTGAGACTATTTGTCTACATAGCCCAGGATTGTCTACTTTGAGTACCAGTACCTCTCCTGGGTCTCAGGCAGAGTTCTATCCTACCACAAACTAACTGATCCTTTTAAGTGGACAACTTGGGGATTGAATCTGGGATCTTATGCATGCAAAGCATTTGCTCTGCCGCTGAGCTATGATTCATCCCCATAGCTCTTTAGCCATTAGAGTAGCTCATTCCATGGTCCTGAGACTCAGACAATGCTTTAGCTCTTAACAGCTGCAGCCAACACAATGAATTCCATCAGAGGCATTTCAGGTGCAAAGGTATCCCTTCTTTCTATCGGCTAGCAATGGACTCGTCTGGTTCCTGGCATTGTATGCCATCTAGTGGAAGCATTGCAAAAGAATATTTTGTTGACTTGCAAAGCATGGTTGCATTTCCTCTGCTCATCCTTTGAAATGTATACAAGGGAGGGAGGAGAAAGGGTGGATGCAAAACAGGTAATAAATGTGTTTCATTATATCCTGGATGAAGAATTTAATTTATTTTCACAAACATCTTTTCCAGCAACACTAATATCATAGTAGCGCATGGTCTGGAGGAAATGAGTTTTCCTAGTTCGAAGGGATGCTATTCTGCACCTAAACTCAATTTAGTTTCTTTCCCTGCCTATGGCAGGCATAAAGCTGCAGTTCTTGAACCAACCTACATAGCATGGCCTTTCATGCAGAAATTATTCTCCCCTAATCACAATTAGCTGAATTTGGTTGTGGCTCTGCAGAGAGGAGGAGACTGTGCAACATGAGTTTGAGGCAACTCCTGGGTTGGAGGGCTAGATGTGGAATCAGGGAGTGTGCTGGCTGGCAGTTCATTCTGGGCAATAGCCAATCCACAGCAATGCACACAAGGAGGAACAAGGAGGACCCTGCTAGCCCCTTAACAAATCCCTCAGTACATGTGTGTGTGGCTACAGGCACACTGGGGAGGAATGTGGCCAACACATGTCTCTCTTTCTTACCCATTTTTGGCTGACATTTTAAACAGATTCCTCCCATCTTTGAGCTTTTGCCTCAGGGATATCAGATTCCCAATAATGAATGCATGGTTTTGCATCTCAAAAAGACACACAACACAACACATTCATATTGAGATTGCCATGTGGTAGTGGTTGCGCAATTATCATGAACACCTATTGGCTAGCAGGTCACGAATGTCCGTGTCCGTGTCCCTGTCCGTGTGGCACATTGCAACCTCTCTCCTTCTCTTAGTCTTTCAGAAGCTTTTAACTTGCCATTTTTAAAGAAATAATCATGCCTAATGTTATAGCTAACAGTTAAGAGCCAAGATCTAAACCAGAAGGTCTTTGAACACAGTTTGAGGGGGAGGGGATGAAGAATTACCAGTATCTCCACCAGGATTTGTTGAAGAAAATCACAAATGTGCATAAATGTGCACAAAACTGATACAAAAGGGTAGCGAAAATCTTTCCTAACAGTTGTTTTTGCAGTGGTGGTGCCACATATCACACCAGTGTGCACATTAGCGGCTCCAAATGCTTTTTCTCAATTTGGATCAAAGCTGGTTTGAGAAAAGAAGCGTTAAAATGCAGTAGTTCATAAGAATTGGCAATAATAGATACAAGAAAAACATTGTCACATGTCACAGGGAACCACTGCCTGCCAAGCCCCCTTTCAAGAGAAATGTTGCCATCCTGGCACCCCAAACAGCAGGTCCAGTTCCCATTTAAATTTCCCCAAGTGTTCCAGAGTGACACTACGTCATAGGCATTGTGGGAAATTAAAATGGCGGCTGGGTTCAGCTGCCCAGTGCTGTTTAGACCATTGCTTGGAGGACTGTTTGGAGCCTACTAGAGTCCACCAAAGGAGGAGAGGGCCTCTGGTTGGCCCAAGAGCCCCGCCCAATAGTGCATCAATCTTCCCACTTTAGCTCAGAACAAAAAAAAAGTTCTTTATGACCTTTGTATACAAAAGAGGTGAGGAAAGGTTGCCAGACTCCTTAACTCCCATCAGTCCAGAGCTAGCATGGCCAGCGGTTAGGGATGGTAGTAGTTGTAAAGGTAAAGGTAAAGGGACCCCTGACCGTTAATTCAAGTCGTGACCGACTCTTGGGTTGCGGCGGTCATCTCGCTTTACTGGCTGAGGGTGCCGGCGTTTGAGTTTTTCCGGGTCATGTGGCCAGCATGACTAAGCCGCTTCTGGCCAACCAGAGCAGCGCACGGAAACGCCATTTACCTTCCCACCAGAGCGGTACCTATTTATCTACTTGCACTTTGACGTGCTTTCGAACTGCTAGGTTGGCAGGAGCAGGGACCGAGCAACAGGAGCTCACCCCGTTGAGGGGATTTGAACCGCCGACCTTCTGATCAGCAAGTCCTAGGCTCTGTGGTTTAACCTACAGCGCCACCCGTGTCCCAGGTAGTAGTTGTAGATGTTACTAAACATCTGGGAGGCCACTGGTTCTCCATCCCTGCTGTGGTGGTTCCTTTGGAGATGTTCTTCCTTTGCCCTCCATCCTGAACATATCTGGTGGCCTCTCACTCACATACAATTTATATAAACCAGTCCAAGAAGGGTCTTCCTTCCTCAGCATCCTGAGCCAACTCAGTAAAGATGCAGCTGCAACCTGTGTGCGAGAGTGTGTCTTGTGTTATGTGTTTGTACGATTCAGCCGAGAAAAATAAACTTTTGGTCTAGTCTGGTTATGAAAGCAACGATGTCGCCTGGAAACTATGCAAGGCCAAGAGAACATCCTGTATCGGGAGGCGGACGGGAAGGGGAGGACGGCGGCTCAGATT
Source organism: Podarcis siculus (assembly GCA_034642415.1). NCBI lineage: Eukaryota > Metazoa > Chordata > Lepidosauria > Squamata > Lacertidae > Podarcis > Podarcis siculus. The sequence continues at coordinate 4,210,373 of JAXCMG010000006.1, read as the reverse complement.
GAATTCAAAATCAGTGGGAAATATAATTACTCCGGCTCCAGCCACGATCAATCTGAGTAACTGAAGTGCCTGTAAAGAGGCTGAGAATGCAAAGCATGCAAAGTAATTTGTAAAAGGTGTTTGGCTTAAATGCAAAGACATGTTGTTGTTGCGTTTGCTGTGTAAGGCTAGATGGGCCCGGCTTCTAGTAGGTGGCAGCTTCAGAACCATAAAGCAGTGTTTCAAGGGTAGGAAAAGATGATGGGACTCAAGCTTGCCTGGACACAGCATTCTCTGATCTGGAAGCCGTTTCCTGTAATCCTTGATTGTGAAAACTCTCTGTTGTCACTCACATCCACATCAAACACTGAAAACACAAAGAATCCTGGGAACTATAGTTTATTAAGGGTGCTGGGAATTGTAGCTCTGTGGGGGTAAACTGCATCTCCCAGGATTCTTTGGGGGAAGCAATGTAGCCTAACTTGTACTTTAATAGTATAGGGTGAATGTGGCCACAGTGCACCTGAGTGGGGCACTTTTGTTTATCCCCAATGTCCCTACACAAATTAAGCCCTAGGGTGAAGAAATATTCAGCATAGCCCAACGAATGCTCCCCTTGGCATTGACATTGTCCAGTCAAGAAAACCCATAGGGTGTCCACCACTGTACAAGGAGAGGTCACACAAACAGTTCTGTTCTTGATCCTACAGGAGGCAGGTGGGACAAAACACATCACTCAAAACAACTGAAGCAGATGTGTCTGATTGGCACAATTTCTTCCCCTTAGAACAGAAGAGCTCACATAGACATTTAGGTCTCCTGGTTAACGTTCCTCTGCCCAAAAGCTCCTTGCCCTGTCACTGATTTTCAGTTCTGTTTCAAATCTAGTCCTCTGTTTTCAGATCAGTTTCCAGATGGGAATAATACAATGTGAAATAACTAAGGCAGGACCCCAGGGAGGCTGGGGAATTTGAAGAATTTCTTAGTGGAATGCGGCAGCAGCTGAAGTTTCCATTGCCTGCGTCTCCAAATATGAGAAGGAGAAAGAACTCAGCACCAAGCAGACATGGCTAATGTGGAAAGCAGAAGTCTGTCTCCTGCTCCCTGGACCTTCAGAGAGGAGGGTACCTGTAGAATTCAAATGGGGAGCCTGAAGCTTGGGAGGGGGAGCTGAACTCACCGAACAACTTCCGTGTGTGTGTGTGTGTGTGTGTGTGTGTGTGTGTGTGTGTGTGTGTTATTTTTTAAACACACACCAAAGTTGTGAAGTGGCTGCAATGGCAGGAGCTGATAGGGAGGAGGATGGGTGAAGGTTGCTTGGAATTTGCTGGGGCCAAATGACACATTGCAGCAGAGATGTTGTCTCTTTCATGCATCTCTGTCTCTTTCATGCTTTCACATACAACACCCAGAGAATATCCCATTCTGGACCGGGTCCACAGCATAGGGGCAGGAAGGGAAAAACTGCCACCCTGGGCTCCTTCAAGAGGAAAGCTGGGATAGAAATGAAACGAACTATAGTAAATTGGGGAGAGCCTAAATCCACCTCTAGATCCCACTCTGGAACACCTGGCTAGCATTATGCTCATTTCCTAAAAGGGATGCTGAGAGCTAGATCAGGGGAGGAACCATGCTGCATTGGACAGGGTTGCACTAGATGACCCTTAGAGTCCCTTCCAACTCTATAATTATGTGATTCATGTGCATGGTGCTTGGGCCAGAATTTGAATTACTTCAGCTTCAAACCCTGAGCACAGGGAGCTCTTGGAACAGACACATCACTTTCAGGTGGCTCAGAATATGATCATTTCAGCATATGAGTGACAAATAAGGTTGCCAGATCAGGAGCCTCCCAGAACCTGAGATTCTGGGAAGCTCCTGAGATCTAGGGGTGGCCCAGTGATGTCACAGGGGGAGACCCTCTTTCCCCTCAACCACCATGTCCTTTCGTGACATCACAGGAGGCCCACAGACAATGGCAACACCTGGAGAGGCATCAGCCTGGTCTCCCTGGGCCTGGCAACTGTGGGGCACTTGAGCCTTATTGGCCATGTTAGGGGTGGAGCCAGGGAACTTCTGCAAAAGGTGTGTTGTTCAACCTGAAAGTGTGCTTCCAGACTGGACATTGTTTAGCAAAGCAAAGTACAGCACACCTGGAAGAAAAAAGGACAGCTATTGGTTTGAGGCCGAAGATGGACCCTAGTAACAGGCACTAGAATGTGATATCCAGGAGTTTATGACAAGGCTCTTTCATAGCCTGCTCTGCTAACTTTGATGGATGGATGGCAAGGATGCGGCTGGGTGTTGATTTGCCAATGAAGTGCATTCCTCTGTCCTCTCTCTCTCCCCTCTTCCCATTGGACCATAAAAACACATGCTGGGAAATAGCTGAAAGGAAAGGGAGGAAGCCCTCTGTTTTCCTTTCTAAATTTGGGCCAGCTGGAGCTGTTTGAAGCATTTAAAAATAGCCATGAAGGGAACCTGCCTAGTTCCTGTTTGCTTCTATCTTCCACCTTTTTTGCCCCTCTTTGCACTCCTTGCAGCTACAAGAAATAAACTTCAGCACATAAAGCAAATACTACCAGATCTGGATCGTATTCTGAGCCACCTGAAGGGGGTGGGGCTGCTCCAATGGCTCCCTGTGCTCAGGGCAGAGTATGCTGCATGCCTGAGGAACTTTTGGAGCCAAAGTAACTCAAATTCTGGCCCAAGCACCATGCACATGGTTCCTGCCCTGATCTAGCTGCCAGGATCCCTTTTAGGAAATCAGCAGAATGCCAACCAGGTGTTCCAGAGAGGGATCCAGAGGTGGATTTAGTCCTTTCACCCCTGCCCTGTTTTCATCTCCCCACCAAAAAGCTGAGGGGTGCAATTTCAAGTTCTATAACATGCACATTTAGGGTAGCACTATGCAGACTAGCAATAGGTTATAAAGCCCACTAGGCTTAGTGGTTCATAAAGACCACTATAAAGACCCATTTTTCCAATAATGACAACAAATGACAAATGACAACATTTTGGAGGTCTTAGGTCGCAAGGTGGTTAGATTGGTCCCAACTAGGGCCAGGGCCTTTTCAGTACTGGCCCCGACTTGGTGGAACGCTCTGTCACAAGAGACTAGGGTCCTGCGGGACTTGACATCTTTCCGCAGGGCCTGCAAGACAGAGCTGTCCCACCAGGCCTTTGGTTTGGACTCAGTCTGACCTTTATGTTTCCCTTCCCTTATGGTTTTGATCTATGGGCTACTTTTAAAATGAGGCTGCATTTTAAATTGCATTTTAACCTGCATTTTAAATTGTTTTTTTTTTTTCCTATTACGTTTTTACTGAAATTTTACTGGTGTTAGCTGCCCTGAGCCCGGCTCTGGCCAGGGAGGGCGGGGTATAATTTATTATTATCATTATTATTATTATTATTATTAATACCAGGCTGGCCCGTTCATGAGGTAAGTTTAGGCAACCACCTCAGGCGGCAGGATTCACAGGGGCAGCAGATCTGGCCTCCAATGAATGATTGGCAGCAAGAGTTGAGGCATGTTCCTTGGAGGACGGATCTTCTGCCTCCTTAGCAGCCTCCCCCAAGGTCACCTCTACAATATAGGAGGCACTGCTGGTCTCCTGCCACCCTTGTTCCCAATAGAGATCTTTATTTCCCCACTTGTTCAGTGTAGATCTTCACTCACCCCTTCTTCCCTGGGTGGAAGGGGACACCATTTTGTGGTTTGCCTCAGGTGCCAAAATGTCTCGGGCCGGCCCTGCCTAATGCTAATGGTTACACAGCAAACGCTTCTCCCTGATCCAGTGAAATAGTTGGGCTGCCCATACCAAACCAGGTTGCATGCTGAAATAAGGGAGAGAGATGTTCCTCCTTCGGCTTCAAGCTCTTCCCACCACAACCACTCAAGTTATTTAGGAGCACATTTTCACCCCCATGAATGGTTTATCTGACCTCAAGTACATAACCGGACACTAGCAGTGCAACAGTTATGCCTGCCCACAACCTGCCCTAGAGCCTAAAATAACAGTCTTGTGTGATGCAATGTTATTAATTCCATCCTGGTGTGTTTATACGACCAAGTACCAAAGAGGTCATAAAGCGGTTATAATAAGTGCTGACCGATGGCTCATAAACCGACCCCTGTAAAAACACTGGGTGGCAACACTCTGAAATGTTTAGGTCTTTATGTGGTTTGCCACTTTGGCCTCTCTGCGTGGCCTGAATGTTATGCCCGTAAAATAGTTGAAGAGATCTTGCAGCCCTGTTGGCTCTGAAGTGCAGTTAGCAGCTCATCAGAGAGACCTGGGACTCCAGCTGACTTTCCACTCTTCAGAGATTGTTGTTGACAGTGCTTCAAATGCCCTGTGAATGATGACTATGAGCAGTAAAGCTATGAGACTGTAATATCAGGCTGGGAAAGCTTAGCCTTACAGGTTGTGATTATAGAAAATCATAGAATTATAGAGTTGGGGGTAATCTAGTCTAATCCTTTGCAGTGAAACAGGAGAAATAGGCATGCGGACCATTGGCTCGTGATATGCTTTTGGACTCTAGATCCTATCAGTCCCAGTGAGCATGGCTAATGGTCAGGGACACTGGGAGTTGATAGGACCTAGAGTCCAAAAACATCTTGTGGTGGACGCGCCCCAAGATAAAAGACTTCTGGAAAAGGATTTATAATGAATTGAAAAAAGTGTTGAAAAACACATTTATTAAAAAACCAGAAGCGTTTTTACTTGGTATAGTGGGCGGGGGGTGGAATCCCCCAAAAGGACTTTTTTTCTGTATGCCACAACATCTGCGAGAATATTGTTAGTGAAGAATTGGAAGAAACAAGATTTACGAACTATCAAAGAATTGCATATGAACATGATGGACTATATGGAACTTGCCGAACTGACTGGCAGACTCCGAGACCAGAAAGAAGAGACGGTGGAAGAAGACTGGAAGAAGCATAAGGAATATTTGAAAAAATATGTTGATATTTAAAAATTAGAATAGCTTTGGAAGTAGATATAGGCTGTAGGGTTAGAAGTAGAAGATAGGGTATTTTAAAATAGTATTGTTTGTAAGTGATAAAATGTGATTTTAAGTGTGATTTTAAAAAAAGATGGTTAGAAATTATGATATATGTAAACTGCTGAAGGTGAAGTAAAATGAAAATCAGATAGGTGGGGCTTGGGGAAGCCGACTTAACAATGTTTAGAAAAATAAGGATATGACAAGAATTTTTTTCGTATTGTTTGTCTTTTCTGTTTGTGTTTTTTATTTGTGTTATAAAATGAATTAAAAAAAATGGGGGGGGGAATCTCGTGAGCCACAGGTTCCCCGTGCCTATTTTAAAGCCATATTTCAGGTATACCTATAACACTTCCCCCAAGCAGTAAGAAGTTCCAGGGCACAGCTATCAGCGCATGTCTCCTGCTTGGAGGAGAGATCACTAGAGACATATTGCCTTTTAACTATATTTGATTTATTTACAAATATGGAAGCAGAGCACAGGGGGAAGCCAGAATATAGGAATTCAAGAAGGGAGGAGATCCAGTGCCACACTTCAGATCTCCAGAGAGGGATCTGGCACTCCAAGATTCTTCTAGACCTCACGGGTTCCCATGGCCGGCCCAAGATATTTTGCAGCCTGAGGCAAAGGACAAGATGACACATCACACTATTCCCATTCCATGCAGAGAAGCAGACTAGACTGCCAGTTGAATCTTACTTGAAGCCTTATCCTACAGCACACCTGAGAAAAGCAATCTAGTGACAGGGGTGCAAGAAAGACTGCCTGACACACACAGTTCTATGCTCCCAAAGAGGAGAATGCCTGGGGGCTCAGGAGGAACAGCCAGAGGGCTGCTGCTGCTGCTATCCCCTAGCACCTATCATCAGAGACAATTGTCCCACTCTACCTAATGGTAGGGCTGGCCCTGCAGCTTGCTATGAGCATGCTTGCTGTCTAAAAAGCTGATTTTTCACACAGAGAGACCTCGGATCAGTTCCTGAGGCAGTGTGTTACTTTTACATAGCCTTTCCCTTTCCCTTTGCATAACCAGACATCCTGAGCAATTAGCCAGCAATCTTCCTAATAAAAGGAAGCTGCAGCCAGAAGTAGTTGCCCATAGCACCGTGTTGTGTGTGCATATATAAATGTGGCAAATGCTTCCTGCATAAGAACATAGAAAGCTGTCTTATACTGAGTCTTGGTCCATCTAGCTCAGTATTGTCCACACTGACTGTCAGTGGATCTGCAGGATTTCTGGCAAGTCGACATTCTCAGCCATACCTGGAGAAGCTGGGGTTGAACGTGGGACTTTCTGCGTGCAAAGCAATCTGTACCGCCAGATATAAATGTCACGGGGATCACAGTAACATTAGATCCTTAGGAATGTACACTCTGTGACAAATGCACACTCTGAGTTCCTCCGGCTGCTTCACATGGGTTTGGAAGGGGAAGTTACTCTAATCTTAATAAAATGTTGCCAATGGCTGCCAAATCCCACTTTCAGCCCCAGAGAGGTTGCTCTTCAATGCAAATTAAAAATTCTGTGTCCACAGGTTGATGTTTCCTTAACTCTTAATGTTTTCGCCCAATAAACTATGTGTCATTCAGGATGTGTTGCAAACTTGACCCCAGTGGATTCATTCATTTCCAAAAATGAAGGAACATTGGCGTTGAAGCAGCACTATTCCCAGTCACTTACCTTTTCTCTGAACCCAAGTTTTCTTGTGGACTCTGGGGGGAAACTTATTTTAGCCTAGACTTGCATCATGGTTGAGGAATGATCAAGAGGAGTGCCAACTTCATGAGAGACAGCCAGTCGTCCACAAACCGAGGTAGCCGACTCCCTAATGATCTGTTTCCAGATTCTCGACAATTGACTCTTTTGCCAACATCCACACACAAGACAAACACTTTTAGAGTTTTGACACAACAACAGCCAACAATTCAAGGAGAAAATCCCAGCTGCAAGAAATAGGTATCATTGCCTTTCAAAGCAAAACAAAATACACAGAAAAAAACTTGACTTATTTTCTGCAATTGTAGGGATAATAATCCTGGCTTAATTTACAGAGTTCTTGTACTATGCAAAGCACATTGAAACAGGTTCTATGAGTGCTTTGTCTGGTTGTTTTGTGACATTTCATATGTCATGTAAGAGCTGGAAAAAAGATTTGAACATGCAGTCCTCTGAGATTGATGCCATTTCCCACTGCAATCCTCTGATGCTGAACTGGCTTGTCACAGGCGGCTGTGGATACCGGGCAGCATCTGGTAGCAGTCTGCCAAGCGTAGCAATTGCTATGGCAGCTATCTGTATTGACCATTTTAAGGCTACAAACCAAACCCCCTTTGCAATGGGTTGCAAGGGAGTTGGACTGGCTGGAGATGTCCCTGTGCCTTGCTCTGCTGACTTCAGCCCAGTGAGTGGTACCAGCATCACCCTGCAGGTGTAGAGATCCCCATTCTGCCCACCAAACTCACTGACAGGTGAGAGCACCACCCAAGTGGGGCGTTCTGGCGATGGGGAGCGTTGAAGCCTGCCTGTGATAGACTGGATCCTGCAACAGCAGACTCAAATCCAGACACATGCAACCATTTGCCTCTCCCCCCACCTTCTACCCTGGCCAGTGTGAGCAACAGGATTGAAGATGCAGCAGTGTCTATGACACTCTGCCATGCCCTGTTGGGTTTGGATTGCCCTGCCCACGGTCAAAGTGAGTCCATGCATCATGTCCAATGAAAAAACAATGGCACTGTACTTTTTAAAGCAGAAAACATAATGGCAGCAATCTGTCTCCTCTCGATCCTCAAGTCAGCAGAAGTCAAGCCTCTGTGATTTTTACAAGTTAACCACCTCCCCTGAAGTAGCCCCTGCACGGGTGATGAAATCTCACACACAGGTTTTGTGACACACACACACCCCCTTCCAGAACACTCCTCTCCATTGGTGGAAAGGTGAGCACACAACATCCACACTAACACTGGGGGATAGCCGCAATCACACTCTGTGCACCAACTTTATTTTCTAGAATCATAGCACTATATATATTTGTGCTAGCAAAGCAAGGAGGGTTATTTTACACGTCAAATATTCTGTCTATGACAGCAAGAAGAGAACACATTTTCACACTCACCAATCAAGCATTCTCACATAAGCAAACATATGCATGTCATCTGACAGCCCACACTTGCAACACAATCACGGACATTACCGGGATTTCAAAGGTGTAATTGATGTTCAAGGGGAATTTCTGAAATGTGGCGCTTTCTCCTGAATCTTAGACACGTCAATCAAAAAATTGCGTTTTGTGTTGTTGTTTTTTAGTTTTTAGGTTTTCCTAAAAGCTCAACAATTTTGGTGGTTTCCTAAAGAAAAGCTCAACAATTCTGAGGTCTTCCTGAAAAAACACAACTTTCGGGGTGTCCTGGTTTTTACTTTTTGAAATATGACAACCCTATAATGCAGCCAATATAAAGTAGCAAAATATGGAAGAAGGTAAAACTGAAGTAAGCCCATGCATAGATAAAACAGTTATATTTATAAGAATATTTATTTACAAGAACGTTTATAAGCTCATGAAAAATACCATGGCAGTATGCAATAAATTTAGTGTAAAAAAAGGTAAAGGTAAAGGACTCCTGACAGTTAAGTCCAGTTGCAGACAACTCTGGGGTTGCAGCACTCATCTCACTTTACAGGCCGAGGAGGCTGGTGTTTGTCAGCAGACAGTTTTTCTGGGTCATGTGGCCAGCATGACTAAGCCACTTCTGGCGCAACGAAACACCAAAACCAGAGCAGCACACGGAAATGCTGTTTACCTTCCCGCCGGAGCAGTACCTATTTATCTACTTGCACTTTTGGCATCCTTTCAAACTACTAGGTTGACAGGAGCTGGGACCAAGCAATGGGAGCTCACCCCGTCGCGGGGATTCGAACTGCCGACATTCTGATCGGCAAGCCCAAGAGGCTCAGTGGTTTAGACCACAGCGCCACCCGCATCCCTTAGTGTACTTAGTGTACGAGTCAATAAAACTCCTGTTCCCATCTATCATTCCTTTTAAGTCTGTTTGAGCTGAAATCTGTGGGGAAAGATAGCTGGGGGTTGGACTGGATGACCTCCAAGGTTCCCTGTAGCTCCACAGTTCTTATTGAACCAGCATTATGCCATGCTGCGCCTCCACAAGCCCCTAGAACAGTCAGCAATGTGCCGAATTTCTTGTGCTGTATTCCAGAACGTATATGGCACCTTGGCTACACAGAGCTTGCCTTAAAGACCCATGCAATTCCCAAAAGAGTTCGGAACATTTATTTCAACAAGAAAGCCAGAGAGCCTCCTGTGGAGAATAAAATATGACTGTGATGGCAAAAGGGACTGGCCTGTGTGGAACATGCCTGATTTGCAGCCAGTTCAGCAAGCGCATAGTGCCCTCTAATGGCTGCTTGGCACAGATACTGACAGATTCATTAGAAATGCAGGAAGTTACACTATGAGGAGACAAACCTTTGATCCCTAGAAGAACCACTGGGCAGTGGGCCAGGTGGAGCCTCCACATCCACCCCAAAGCTTCTCCTTCACCCACCACTGCGAATAGGCTAGAAAAAGGCCTCCTACTGTAGCCAATAAGGGAGGGTTAACCCTGCTGGAAATGCCCCACAATGGTACATTTAGGCTTGGGGAAAGACTCCAGTTACTTCCAATTGGAGCCTTTTTCAAGCTTGGTAATGTGAAAAATGTACTGTGTGTTTGAGAGAGAGAGCAGGGGGGAAGGAGGCTGAGAGAGGGCTATGTGTGGCAGCATGCATACGCAGGACAATTTAGTTTAGACAAAAGGCGAGGTGACCTGACAGAAGTTGACAGAATTATGCATGGCCTAGAGAAAGTGGGCAGGGAAATAGCTTTTCTCCGTCTCTCATTACACCAAAATACGCAGACATCGAGTGAAGCCGAATGTCGGAGAATTCAAGTCAGATAAAAGAAAGCATTTTTAAAAATGCAGCACATAGTTAAGACTCCAGAAGTTGCTGCCGCAGGAGGCTGTGGTGGCCTTTAAAAGCAGATGGGACAAATTCAAGGAGGATAAGGTTATCAATGGTTACTAGCTGCAATGGAACTACTCTGCCTCCACGGTACAGGCAGTAGTGCTTCTGAATGCCAGCTTCTGGAAACCACCACATGAGGGATACGTGAAGGAGCATCTCCACCCCCATTGTTCAGCCCGGACAGAGAGGTCCAGCTCCGAGGGCTTTCTGGCGGTTCCTCCCTGCAGTGGCGGAGGAACCCTCTCCGGCACCCGGGGCGGCGCAGCCCATATGGACTGCGCATTTGTGACATCCTGTGCATGCACACTCCGTACAGAATGCCGCACATGCGCAGTCCATATGGGCTGCCACACATGCGCAGTCTGTACGGGCTGCCACTCGTGCATGGTGGCCCTATGGGCTGCCGCTTGCATGGTGACTGTACAGGCTGCCGTGCGAGCGGCATCCCATACAGATGGCGCACAAGAGCGGCAGCCCGTATGATGGCGCACGCCCTCGGCCGCTCTACAGCTGGGGGAAGGCAGGGGCCCTCTTGTCACCCCTCCCCGAATGGCACCCGGGGTGGCCCGTCCCCTCCGCTCCCCCTTCCTACGCACCTGCCTCCCTGCGAGAAGTGAATTTACAGGGAACCAGGCAGAGGGCCTTCTCGGTAGTGGCGCCTGCCCTGTGGAATGCCCTCCCATCAGACGTCAAGGAAATCAACAACTATCTGACTTTTATAAGACATCTGCAGGCAGCCCTGTTTAGGGAAGTTTTTAATGTTTGATGCTTTATTGTGTTTTTAATATTCTGTTGGGAGCTGCCAAGAAAGGCTGGGGAAACCCAGCCAGATGGGTAGGTTATAAATTATTCTTATTCTTACTTGTCAGAGACTGCCTCTAGGTCCCGCTCACAAAGGACCAACGCTAGCCGGTAGAACGGTATAAAGTCTTTATTGAAGTATAGTTTCCATTTCCAAATCCTAGCGTGCGTCTCTACGTCTATTCCCTAGATCGGCGAAGTCCCATCTGAGTCTCCGCCCCCTGTACACCAGTTTAAGACTCTAGCCTTACTCCACCTCTTGCGTCTCTCCTTTCGCCTCTGGGTCCTACCACCCCCCGGGGTTCCTTCCTTCCTGGAGGCTTCGGATGCGGACCCTTCGGACTCCTCCCCTTCCCTTCGGCGGGCTTTAGGACCTGGCTCCCTTTCCGGGCTGCTCATTGCGCCTCCCTCTTGTACATTTGAACTTGGCGCGCGCGCGCTGTCTCCGACCCTCCTTTCTACCGTTTCCTCGCTCTCTGACGCAGGCGTGGCTAGCCCTGACTCATGTCCTTCCGCTGTCGGAGAGCTGCCTGGCCCCGATGCCTGGAACTCCTCCCCCCTACCGCTCTCCGGTGGAGAAGCTGGTCCCGATTTCCAGCTGCTGCTTTCTGGTGGGGAAGCTGGTCCGGATTTCCAGCTGCTGCTCTCTGAATCCCCTCTGGTCCCTCCTTCCTGGGGTGTTCCTCTTGGCAACCCCCCAGCTCTGCCCACGGGAGCCTCTTTCTGCGAATCCTCCGATTCGCTAGAGAGACTTAGGGACCTCGGCCGGCTATCGTCGCTAACTTCTCCCTCCGATTCCTCCCCATCCGTCCCTTCTGCACCTGAACCCCTGACATTACTTGTTGAGCTCAGGTCCTGCTTGAAGGCATCTGGCCAGCTACTGTGAAAGCAGAATGGGGGATTAGATGGACCATTGGCCTGGCTCAGTAGGCTCTTCTTATGTGAATGTGTATGTGAGAGATATGTTGCAGTGTGTGTGTGTGTGTGTGTGTGTGTGTGTGGTGTGTGCTGGCCCCATTCCGTACGAGATACAACCATGCCCATTTTGGACACACCCACTTTTGTTTTGGTCATGTCCACTACATGTTGTTGTTGTTGTTTAGTCATTTAGTCGTGTCCGACTCTTCGTGACCCCATGGACCAGAGCACGCCAGGCACTCCTATCTTCCACTGCTTCCGCAGTTTGGTCAAACTCATGCTGGTAGCTTCGAGAACACTGTCCAACCATCTTGTCCTCTGTCGTCCCCTTCTCCTTGTGCCCTCCATCTTTCCCAACATCAGGGTCTTTTCCAGGGAGTCTTCTCTTCTCATGAAGAGAAGACTCATGAAGAGAAGTCCACCACATGAGCCCTTTGCAAAAGGCTGTCAACAAGGAAATGTGGTCCCTGGTCTAACTGGCGGATGCCCCAGGGGTGTAGTGGTAAATATAGGAGTGCAGACTCCCATCACGAGTCCTTATACCTGCCCACCCTCATTATGACCAAACAACAGAAGTGAACTTTAAATTTCTTAACCTACAAAATTCATTGGGCCCAATCCACCCAACTAACCTGAGGCAGAGTGCAGGTGCGAGAGGAAGAGAATGAGATACTCTCTACAATGCACTGCACATAAAGAGGTCAAGTGTGCAGAGGCGGTTGCTTAGTGTGTCATCTGTACCCAGGCTTGGCTTTAAGCTCTTTCCTCACTAACCGAGAGCATTTTCTGATTGCTGAATTGATAAGCTTGTTTATCTGGTAGGCAGAGGATTGCCCAAGAGTGCTCTAGAAGATGGCATCAGTTTTCCCTGCTGTGGAAAAAAAGAAAGGGCCATGTCATGACCATAGATGTGGGTGGCAAATAATGAGATACACATACAGGAGAAGCACAATATTTGTTGACTGCAAATGCACCTTTTGCTTATAGGAAAAAAAATGATTAGCAGTGCTGGGATCTACCAGGCTAGAAGCATCCAAGATGGCCATATGCTACCACCAGAATCAGAGACAACATGCATCTGAATGCTACCAGTTCCTGGGTGATCGAAAGCTAGAGAAAAATATGGCCCTTATTGTGCTGCTTGTGATCTTCACATGTGGGCCTGTGGGAAACAGGATATTGGATTAAATAGGCCTTTGGGCTAATCCACCAGGGGCTGCCTTCTATTCTTGTTTTTAAGACTCGCATGTGAAAGTACACACAGATTAAGAAAGCCTGTCTGACTCTGAGTGGGGTCTGTTTCATGAAGGAGAGACTTTACCAACGGATGAACCCTTTATCAGTTTTCAGCCTCCATATGCCTGGTGCAGGTTAACTTTCTGACCCCAGGAAAAGCATACATCTAACAAGCATGTTGCAGGAAACAAATTGTGTGGGTTTAAGCCAGGCTATTTTGTACTCGTGTTTTATCTTGAAATAAATTAAAATGGAGGCAACCCAATGCGAAAGGTAGGCTGCCAAACAGAGTTTGCAAACAGAGTCTGACTGTTTCTGCCAACGTTGTTATAACATTTTCAAGTTTATCTGAACAGGGTGGGAAGCAGATTCCTTTTGTTTTGTTCTGTTCCCAACTTCTCTTTGGGAAACCTCAACCATCATGGAATGACAGTATGTACTTAAAAAATATATTTAGTACCGTATTTTTCGCCCTTTAGGACACACTTTTTCCCCTCCAAAAATGAAGGGGAAATCTGTGTGCGCCCTATGGGGCGAATGCAGGCTTTCACTGAAGCTTGGAGAGCGAGAGGGGTCGGTGCGCACTGACCCCTCTCGCTCTCCAGGCTTCAGGAAGCTATCCATAAGCCTGGGGAGGCCATAGGAGTTCCCGCAGGGCTCCCTAGGCTGCGGATAGCAGCCTGCTGCCCGGAGCGCGGGGCGCACTGAAGCAGAGCGCCCTGCGCTTTGGGCAGATATCCACAACCTCGGCTGGGGGGGAATTTTTTTTCTTTATTTCCCCCCCAAAAAACCAGGTGCATCCTATAAGGTGAAAAATACGGTATTTTGTGTATATATATATATATATATATATTTGCTTTCGTAGATTTTCACGGGTACAGGAATGCAGGTTTTGGTGTCCTCGGGTGTCTTCCCGTGTAAAAGTTGGGGTGTCTAGGCGACACCCGTGTAAAAGTTGGGGTGTCTTCTCAGAAAAACTCTTCACAAAGTTCAAGAGGTCAAGACACAAAAGCTTTAGCAACTAATCCACACCTAATGACCCACCTAAGTGGTACTCAGGATATCACTCAAGAAATCACTCAAGATATCCCTCAAGCAATTAAGGAACAAAAGAAGAAAAGGCACACTAGCCTGGGAACTTCCTCTCTGCCCAGAACATTGGAGGCTATACACCACACCTCCTCAACAGTATTTATAGGAACTCAAACACTGAGATCCTGCTCTGTTCCAGTAACAAGAAGCCGAAAGCACCAGCCTGAAGATGACGAGTGAGACCTCGTCGAAACGTCGCCTAGACACCCCAACTTTTACACGGGAAGACACCCGAGGACACCAAAACCTGCATATATATATATATATATATATTATAGTACAAACAAGAAACCATGTTTAAGTGTTTTATTTCAGAATTGTTTTTTGGGTGGGGATGGTACAACTACAAAACTTGGAGTTCCTGCAGTCCCATTGATAGCACTGATACTTTCTTGTGTGAATTATGCCATTTAATGCTACACAGGAAAATAGGAGGCTGCCTTCTACCAAGTCAGACCATTGGTTCATTTAGATTTAGCTCCTCCCAATAAGGAGCAGGACTCAGAGAACTGATTTTGCTATTAGCATATATGATGACTTTCTTGGAAAGAAGCACTGCAGCTGCACGTTAAATGCATTTGTTCTGCTGAGCCAGCATAGTGTGTGCTACATTCCCAAAGGATGCCATTGTTTATAGCACACACAATCCTCTTGTGCAAAGCTTTGTAGTTAGGGTCAGGGTGATTTTAATTGGCCTGACCTTGATCCAAGGTATCTATTTTTATCCTTAATCAGATGTTGCTATGGCTTTGAAGGCCAGGTTGTTTTCTAAGCAAGGTTTCCTCATCTTGCTGTTTGATTCAAAGCAGAAGTGTGTGTCCACCTTACCAGAAAACCACTGATGAACAGTTCCCAGAACTCTGTTATCTGATCACAATGAATGAGTCTCAGTATGCACAGAAGAGATATGATTGGCTATTGTTCCTTAATGACTAACTAGGGAAATAGAAGCTGGATTGCATTTTTTTAAAAAATGAGAGATATACCATTTTAACTTTTCTTCTTTCCAGCAGATCAGTGCAATCAGAAAGCTGCACAGCACCTAATCAAATCCATATCTGAATGTCTGCTACTTCCTTCCAAATTCCATCTTAAGACTGTGACTAATACAGATTACAGTGTCAGTCGATTTTTCTGCTCTCTCTGAACCTTGCTTTGCTTACTATCTTGAACTGTTCTGGAAAACTTAAAAGCTTGCACACACTTTTGTGACATCTTGGTTGACCTAATAGAGGAATTACCCTAATGGGAATTTTGCATTCTTTACAGAAACTAGTTAGAGCATGGGTCATCAATGTTGTGGTGGGCACTATGTACATTTGAAATTTTGGAAAAGTGTTGTGGGTGCCAGTCATAAAATGGCTGTCATGGGTGGCATGACGTTAACACCAAATTGTTGCTGTGGGGTATCATACCCTCCAACACTCTGTGACGAAAAACTGGGACGGCATCTTCCAGGCCACACTCCTGCAAGGGGCAAGATCACAGCCCTGAAAAAAGCACATTTTCAGGGTCAGATGGTGGTGCTCAAAA
>JAXCMG010000006.1:4113151-4194764 GCA_034642415.1 Podarcis siculus | reverse complement strand
TTGTTAGGAGTGGGGACCAAACCTCAATTTGCTACGTATTTTATTGATTTGGGGGTGGGGAGCTGCATCTAAAAGAGCAGAAAAAGAAACAGGACCACAAAAAGGTCCACCATCAATGTGAGCAAGGCTCCTACATCAGCCAAACTCACAGAGAGAAGCTCTTTACACCTCTCCCCTGTTCAGATGGAAGTGAGGATGGGTACACAGTCCTTGAATCCAATGAAATGTGGGCATATCTGAAGGTGTATGTTGAACGCAGGAGAGGCAAAGCCAGTGCAAACAGGAGCTGATCAGGAAGAGAAAGTAGACCACTATGCATTTTTTTATTTTTGAGGGGATATTTACTGAGAACTTCCAGAGGCACCAGTTGGGGCTACTGGCTGGAACACTGACACCTATGGGTGCAATGTTGGTGACTCCTGTGTTAGGTGACAGATTGGAATGTGAAGTCCATCACAGCCCAGGAAGGTGACAGAACTGGGAGAAGACTACAATGTCCCAGTACCACTGGCCTTTGGAATCTCTATTTACCCGTTATGTTGCTAATTCATTTATTATTCTCTCTTGAGGCAATAATACAAATAATGTGCTACTTTTAAAGAGATTGTTTTTAATTGTTATTATCTTGTAATTAACAATAACAGGAAGGTCTTGCAAAATTAGCATTTGAAAGCTTCAACAATACACAAAAGGAAACACCAATGAGGAGGCGAAATTGAATGCCCTTTTTTGTTCTCAAAAAAATGGATTGCAGTATCCTAATTTACTGTAGACTCTGAGCAATCTTAGAACATTGTAAAACCATAGATTAAATATGGCATCAGATGATTTATTTTACAGTATTCAATAAAATTATTCCTTCGTATTAAAAAGATCACGGGGGGGGGGGGTTGTTCTCTAAATCCAAGAAAATGTGTTATTTTAGCCACAATGGCAAATTCCTATATCTTGCCCTGCCATTATTTGATGGAAGGTATTATAAACAATTTCAGCTTCCTTGCAAATCATATTCTAGCAGCTGCTAACATATGTGAGATTCACAGATCTTTCCACATAATTTAGCAAGAAAAATACCAGATGGAGAGGAATTTCATACCGTCATTAGTATTTATTTGGCTTTTGAGTTTCCTCAAGCGTTGGTCAAATTAGAATCCCACCACACGTGAAAGAAGTCTTCGCTTTGTTTCTGACACTTGCATCATACAGATGGATCATTCTTAATAATTTTATGTATCATGACTGGGGGGTGTACTATGTACTGTATTCATAATTTTGAACTGGAATCTCTGGTCGCCAGGTATATTGTTGATTAGTTTATTACTCTCTGTTGTACAACAGTAATGTAAATAACATGTTAACAGTTTAATCATCTCAGTTTTATTTTAAAATGATTTGATTTTATATCGCTGAGAGTAAAGCAGCAAAATGTTTTTGCATTATATTGTTGTTCCTGACTCTTGCATGGTTTCATAGTTTTGTTGGGTCAGGGATTATTCCCCTTTGTTGTCTTGGTTACTGCTGCAGCAAAAACAAGAGTTCTGCATGTGATGTTTCTATGCAAAGCTTGAATGTATACAGGATGAAAACAGTGGCCTGATCATTCACAGCAACCATTATCTGGTGATCATAACAGCTTGTTTCTAGATCTGTCATCTATTGGTTCTAATAATTCGTATTACCTATAAATACACCTTTTCTCCAATAAGTCCTGACCATTGCATACATGGTTCTCTCCCTCCCGACTTTATCCTCACAACCCTGTGAGATATGTGAGGCTGAGAAACAGTGACTGACCCAAGGCCACTCAGTAAGTTTCATGGCTGAGTGAGGATTTGAACCCTGGCCTCTGAGCTCCTAGGCTAGGCATAGGCAAACTCGGCCCTCCAGATGTTTTGGGACTACAATTCCCATCATCCCTGACCACTGGTCCTGTTAGCTAGGGATGATGGGAGTTGTAGTCCCAAAACATCTGGAGGGCCGAGTTTGCCTATGTCTGTCCTATACCAACAACTCTTAATCACTAAACCATAGTAGCCCTATTGGTCCATACAACTTCCTTCTCTGCTAGGCTACTGGGAAAGGCATATCAGTTTTTTGTTTTTGCACTGTCATAGACATATGCAATTACTCTTGCAGAGTTAGCCATCTACCAACCAAGGAGAACCCTGAAGAATGCTTCTAGAGCAGCCTTTCTCAACCTGTGGGTCCCCAGATGTTGAACTACAACTCCCATCACCCCTAGCTAGCAAGGCCAGAGCTCAGGGATGGTGGGAGTTGTAGTCCAACAACATCTGGGGACCCACAGGTTGTGAAGCGGTTCTAGAGCAAGCATAGTGAATATGGTGGCATCCAGGTTCTGTTGGACTCCAACTACCATCAGCCTCATAGCCTATGGTCAAAGATGGTGAGAGTTATATGGTCCAGCAACATATGGAGGGCACCACATTGACCAACCCTGTTCTGGAGTGTATTGTATCAAGGTGTGTCATACTGTGGTATATATTTTGTAATGTTAGCATCACAGATCATTACACAGCACTTCCCAAACGAGTTTCTATTTTAAATTAAAATTAGAGGCACACTTCACACTTTCGCATCCATCAGTTTGCTTCCTTGGAGTAAAAGTGTAACAATCCTCAGAGGAGTCTCCCCTCTACCTCCCAACACCATTTCTGTATGAATTTCAGAGGGGTAGCTATGTTACTATGTTGTAGTGGGGAGAAGTATTAGAGTGAGGTCAGAGAAATACAATGCAATAAGAACAAGGCAGTGATGATTACTTACAAGCAAAATAATCACAGTGAGCAATTAACAAGGCACATTTGCAAGCATATTTATAGGTCCCTATAGGTTTATAGTTTCCCTATAGGTGCTACTTGAAAGCATTTGTGGCTGCCATGGGATAAAGTGGTTTGGTTTTTCAGTGGGTGGCAGGATTCTGTGCTCAGGTAGGTGAAAAGCAAATAAATGTACATGACTAGAAGTGTGTAAGAGACTCAGTGCATGTTTCTGGGCTTGTGTTTGAAAAAGAGATGGGCAGGACAAAGCCTGGAAGTAAAGTAGGAAGTGTGATAGCACCTAAGTATATGCATGCACATTTGATTACATTTACCCTTTATTGCCCTTTTTTTCTTCGCTTCATTTTGCTGTCTCTTTCCTGACCACAGTTAAAATGCAGGTTGTAAATTACTCAGAGTCAGTAGGAACCTGTTCATTATTTGCTTATGCTCCAATCATGTGTATAGGCCTGCATAAATAAATAAATGCAGAAGGACAATGATTACTCACTCAGTGAAGAAGGGAGAGAGCAATTGGAGCCAAATACACAGCATAATGGAAAGGCAATCTTTTTATTTCAAGAACATGGCTTCTAATCTACAAAAGAGTGAATCTGATTCTACTCTCAGGTAGCTAATTCACTAGTGCTGGGGTCCCCAAGGTGGCAATGGTGGGACCATGGCAAACCATCCAACTTTTGGACACCCAAAACTGGGACGCACGTCTTCCAGGATGCATTCCCAGGTGAGTCATGTGATCTGCCCCTCACTCTCCCGCGCCCCCCCAAGCACTTTTTCGGGATGAGAGCACAGTGCAAGATCGCAACACCCAAATGGCTGCCATGATCTCACACGAGAAAACGGGATGTCCTGTTTTTTCCAGGCATTTGGCAGGTATGCCATGGCACTCCCAGAAACCCTCCTAGATGCCCATCTATGAGGGTTTATTGTTCACTTATTGTTATTGTTTATTGTTCACTTGGTTGTTTGGTTGTTATCTGTATTTTATTTGTTTTAGGGTCTGCATAGGTGTGTTCCCTGTTGTTGTTGTTTGAAGATGGGTACTGAGCATTGCCACCTTTTCTTCATTGAGATGGCTATTTTGTGGTACACATTACAATTTATTAGATTTCCAAATGTGCTCACAGATCCAAAATAATTGGGGATCCCTGCCCTATTACTACAATACCATATGTGCCTATTCAGAAGTATGTTCCATGTGTTCAATGGGGCTTTGTTCCCTGGAAAGTGTGTATAGAATTGCAGGCCAACAGGCATTTATACTCCACTGAAAAAGACAGCAAGGTTGAGAAGCATCTAGCAACTAGAATCACTACTCACTATTTGACAACAAGAACCAAATAGGCAAAATGAACAACGCAGATGTAGTGTTTCTTACTGTGGGGGTAGAATCATAAAGGAGATACAAAATAGTGTGGTTTGGCAGTTTGTAATACTATGCACAGCATGCTGAAGCAGTGCAGCTGAAGCAGCATGGGAAAAAACCACCATAGGAACTCTTTAAGTTAATCATGTCAAAAAATCTAGGGACTTCCTTGTCGACCTTTCAGTGCCCACTTGTGGTTTCCCCAAAAAGGCAAACTGAAACCACATCTATTTACCCAGCTTTGCCGGAACCTGCCTGTCCCTGCCAGTCCTATGCACCATCATCAGTCATCTGTGAACTGTAAACAGGTTTCACAAGAGTTTGTTTTAAGCATTCACAAGAATTAGGTACAAGTGCCCCATACGGCAAGCTTAAAAACTAAATCAGATGACAAAAGCTACAAAGCAGCCATGAACACATTTAGTCCTAGAGCACACTCTCCAGAATGACTGCACCCTTCACTTGACAAATTGGGCTCCGCAAAGGCTTATGCCACAGTGGATGTGTAGATAGATTTTCATGGTGCTGCAGGTGGAGCTGTCATTTATGCACCCCCACCCTGAAAAAAGGGGGTGGGGAGAGGAAGGGAAAAGGGAAAAGCAAGCACAAACTTGCATAAAAACTGCACACTATTGTTACTAGAATTTAAAAGGAAACGCATCTCGCCATAGTGTGGAAGATCTTTGTGCCTCCTTGGTCTGCTGTCCAGGTACAAATTGCTGACAGATAACTTCAAGGTCCCTTCTGTTCTCTTCTGATGTTTCTTTAAACTTTAAATTGGACATGGACATAGCCTTCAGATAAAGGGCTGTTATCTGACAGTTCCTCAAACAGAGGCATATCATCTGTAAAACAGGGGTGACGCCAACCTTAATACAGGACTTGTACGCCCTGCAACAGACTAAAAAGGCTTCCCTTCTAGATTCCACCCCCCCAGCAATTGTGACATCAACAAAAACAAAAATGCCAATGTGTTCAATACAAAATTGGATAAATGTGTGTATTTTTATAACTATTTTTGTTATTATTTATTATTAAAGCACTGACATCCTTGTGAGCCTGAAACACCATCCAAAACCATTAACGAAGGGAATAATTCAAAATACAGACTAGGCTAGATGAGAAACTTGTAACCAAATTTCTTTAATTTTTGAACTTCTTGTTAAAATGGCAGCTGCTAATTTTTATTCATTTAATTTTTTTAAAAAAATCCTTAGTCTGTCCCTCAAAGCAAGGCTAGATAAACTAACTCAATTTAAAAATAACACCAGTCAGCAGTATAATGTAAAACAATAGCAGATAAACGCAAAACAAAAATAACATCTTAAAACTATAGCTCTATTACTTCCTGCTACTCAATATCAAGTTAAAATCCTGCCCAAGTCTACACTGAGCTCTGTGCAAGGATGCCTTTGAAAGAACTGGAAAATTTATGCTGGTACAAAATGCAGCAGCAAAAGTGCCGGCTAGAATCTGGTAGAGCAATCACATAACACTAACATTGCATCAGTTTCATAGGCTGGCTCCCTATTTGTTTTTGGGCCCAATTCAAATGGTAATGATTTTTTTAAAGCCTAGGACCAAACCACCATCTTCAACTGGAGCCAGCCTCCTATCTCAGATCTTCACAGTGGTAATCCTGTTATAAATTCTTAATGTTAGAGATCTAATGGGCAGGTATGCTTTTGACCCTTTCCCCCTCTCTTCTATCTCCCTGCTTTTACCCTTCTTGCCCATGGCTTCCCCAAACAATTTTGTTTCCAAAGTACATACATTTACTCAGTGGGGTCACTTTGAAAAGGGGCCTTGAAATAAGGCAGATGTAGGTACTGTACAGTCAGTAGTGTAGCAGCAGGGTGGGGGGGGGACAAGGGCAGTTGCCCTGGGTGCAAAATTGTTAGGGACGCAAAGTTTCAACACCCGGTGCTGCCTCAATACAGCTGTGCACTTTCACCACTGTGTTCCGTTGAAAACCATTTCTCCATGTGAACCAGAAAATGACCTCTCCAGACAATGGAACAACTTTCCTTTTCTCATCTCTGCAGCTGCGATCCCCTGGGTGACACAGATGCCATTTGGCAGTTGAATGTGCATGCAGGCTCCAGGAATGGCTGTAGCTGCTGAGCAAGTCATAGTTGGTAAAAGACCCTTCTAGCCACTGAGGCTACCTGAGCCTCCAGTGACAGAGCTGGATTCAGAAGCATCCCCAAACTGCAAACCCGCTCCTTCACAGGGAGTGCAACCCCATCCAATTATACGAAACTCATCCTTAGATCTAACTGCTCTTTGCAATTCTGGTTTGTAAAGTATGCTCAAACCACAGTTCCATCGTTCAGAAACTGTAATTAAACTGTAGTTTAACAAACCTGAAAGTTTGAAGTTTATCTGAGTTTACAAGGGAAGAAAGGAAAGGAATCATGACACAACTTAAGAACTACCGTCCCATCTCCCTTTTAAATGTGGATTACAAAATATTTGCAGATGTTTTGGCACGTAGACTCAAGAAAGTCTTAAGCGAGACAATCCATAAAGACCAGGCAGGCTTTCTCCCGGGTAGATACATGTTTGCTAATACAAGGAACATTATAGACATATTGGAACTCTTGCAAACAAATATAAACACTAAAGCAGCTTTAATTTTTATAGACGCGGAGAAAGCCTTCGACAATATATCTTGGAAATTTATGAAGGAGAACTTAAAAGAAATGGGAGTGGGACGGGGGTTTGAGAATGGGATTGAGGCAATATATTCAGAACAAAAGGCCAAACTGATAGTTAACAATGTGGTTACAGAAGAGTTCAAAATTGAAAAAGGTACACGACAAGGCTGCCCGATTTCCCCATTACTATTTATTTCGGTTCTGGAAGTGCTCCTGAACATGATTAGGGGGGATCGGTTGGTGGAAGGGATCCAGGTCGGAGCGAAACAATATAAACTTAAAGCTTTTGCAGATGACCTAGTTCTGACATCACAGGAGCCGGAATCTAGTACGAAAAGAGTATTACAACTGATTCAAAACTTTGGTCGTGTGGCGGGATTTAAATTAAACAAGCAAAAAACTAAGGTTTTGGGGAAAAATTTGACAGACACTGAGTTGGAACGGTTTCAGAAAGAGACAGAACTAACTGTGGTCAAAAAAGTTAAATACCTAGGGGTAAACATAACAGCAAAAAATCTGAGTTTATTTAAAGATAACTATGAAAAATGTTGGTCAGAAATTAAGAGAGACTTGGATAGTTGGTCAAGATTAAAACTTTCCTTGTTAGGCCGAATAGCTGCCATCAAGATGAATGTACTGCCAAAAATGCTATTTTTGTTTCAGACACTACAGATTGTAGACAAGACAGAGTGTTTTCGGAGGTGGCAGAAAGACATTTCCAAATTTGTCTGGCAGGGCAAAAAGCCCAGAATTAAATTCAAAATATTAACAGATGCGAAAGAAAGAGGGGGCTTTGCCCTGCCAGACTTAAAGTTGTACTATGAAGCTGCAGCTTTCTGCTGGCTAAAAGATTGGTTACTTCTTGAAGATACGGATGTATTGGATTTGGAAGGTTTTAATAATGCATTTGGATGGCATGCATACTTATGGTATGACAAGGTTAAGATAAACAAGGCTTTTAAGAACCATATTGTCAGAAAATCAGTTTTTAATGTCTGGACAAGATACAAAGACTTATTGGAGAATAAAACTCCGAGGTGGCTGTCACCCCTAGAGGCTAAGGCCCGAAAAAGAGCCAATATGGAGGCCAATTGGCCAAAATATTGGGAGATAATAGAAAAGGATGGTGACAATTGGAAATTGCAGAGTTTAGAGAAGATGAGAGATAAAGTGCGAGACTGGCTACACTATGCTCAGATTAAAGAAGTGTTTAAAAATGATAAAAAGTTAGGATTCCAAGTGGAAAAGTCAAAGTTAGAAACTGAACTGTTAGAACCTAAGACTAAAGTACTTTCAAAAATGTATAATTTGCTGCTGAAATGGAATACGCAAGACGAAATGGTTAAATCGGCAATGATAAAATGGGCACAGGATATTGGGCATAATATTATGTTTGAAGATTGGGAAAGGTTGTGGACCTCTGGGCTGAACTTCACTGCATGTAATGCTTTGAAGGAAAATGTAATGAAAATGATGTATAGATGGTACATGACCCCAGTCAAATTAGCTAAAATATACCATTCGTCTGATAACAAGTGTTGGAAATGTAAGGAAAATGAAGGAACATTTTTTCACCTCTGGTGGACCTGCCCTAGAGTGAAGGCCTTCTGGGAGATGATATATAATGAGTTAAAAAAGGTGTTTAAATATACCTTTACTAAGAAACCAGAGGCCTTTCTCCTGGGTATCGTCGGCCAGAGTGTGTTAAAGAAGGATAGAACATTCTTTATGTATGCAACAACAGCAGCAAGAATACTGATCGCTAAGAACTGGAAAACTCAGAAGCTACCCACTTTGGAAGAATGGCAGATGCAGCTGATGGACTATATGCAGCTAGCTGAGATGACCGGCAGAATTCGAGACCTGGGAGAAGAAAGAATGGAAGAAGACTGGAAAAAATTTAAGATTTATTTACAAAAGTATTGTAATTTGGCTGAGTGCTGATTGGGATGTCAGAGTAGAAAATAATTGTCTATCACTAAATTAGATCTAAGTGTGAATTATATGCTAATCAAATTTAAGATTATGAGCAAAACGATAATTTGTCTGGAATAAAATTTATAATGATGCAAGTGTACGCGGGAGGTGTGGGGGAGTCCAATGTAACAATGGAAAGATGTTAAATGGAAAATGATGATTTGTATTTTTCTTAAGTATGTTTTGTTTGAAAAACCTTAATAAATATATATTAAAAAAAAAAGGAAAGGAATCATAGGGAGTATACTGCATGTGATACATTCCTGATCATAACTTGCTGGACCAAGGATGTGATGTATGAACACGGTCTTTGTATTATTTGTCTAACTTGTATTCCTGACATTTGCGGGGGTTGGGGATCTCATCTTAATTCTTGAAAACGAGGAACAAATCTAGAAAACTGGGTATTTACATTTAGCAGAGAAAAACTCAGAAAAAGCTTTTAATCATTCGAACTAATCTGAAGTTTAGTTTTATTCAAATGCATCTTATGTTAAACATCAGAAACAAACTACTATGTGGGTAATAATAATAAAAAAAAATTTATTTATACCCCGCCCTCCCCAGCCAAGGGCAGCTTACACCGAATATAAATACAGTAAAAACATTAAAAACAAAACAGTTGATTAAAATATAAATTAGAATACAGTTTAAAATGCAGCTTAAAATCTAGTCTCGTTTTAGTGGTAGCCCATAGATCAAAGCCGTATGGGGAGAAAACGTCAAATATTCACCGGGGCCAACTATCCATGCTGGTCCTACATGGGCCAGCAAGAAGAGCCGAGGGAAAATTTATATACAAAATCCCATATAAGGGGTTCCATCAAAAAATAAATCAAGAATTAATCAAGCTTGACATTTTTAGCGCTCATTTAAATTGTACCTACTACTTTTTGTGTTGTTGAATGTGCAGCATCAAAGCTAAGTCAAATACCTCATTGTACATTTGTGTACAGAGATTAGTTCAAACCTGTTCATCTAGTATCATGGCAGGTGATATTTGCAGAATGTTGTCAGTGCCATCAATGTCTTACAGTCTTTTCTTCTATATGAACTCATGTAAAACTTGTTTTGGATCTAAGACAGTATTAACACAGTTATAGGAGTTCCGTTTTAAGCTTCCTTACCTATTGCAGACAGGAATGCCATCTGTTTTTCAGACAGGGGTCATGTGCCTCGTTTAAATTGAAACCATTGATGGTGATGAATTCCCTATGTAATTGTTTGGAGGTGATTGGAGGGTGGATGGCAGTTAATGGATTGAGGTTGAATCCTGACAAGACAGAAGTACTGTTTTGGGGAAAGAGGGCAGGCAGGTGGGGAGGACTCCCTGGTCTTGAATGGGGTAACTGTGCCCCTAAAGGGCCAGGTGTACAGCCTGGGGGTCATTTTGGACTCACAGCTGTCCATGGAGGTACAGGTCAAGTCTGTGTCCAGGATGGCTGTTAACCAGTTCCATCTAGTACGTAGGCTGAGACCCTACCTGCCCGCAGACTGTCTCACCAGAGTGGTGCATGCTCTAGTTATCTCCCGCATGGACTACTGCAATGCGCTCTGTGTGGGGCTACCTTTGAAGGTGACCTGGAAATTACAATTAATCCAGAAAGCAGCTGCTAGACTGGTGACTGGGAGTGGCAGCTGGGACAGCATAACACTGGTCCTAAAAGACTACATTAACTCCTAGTACATTTCCAAGCACAATTCAAAGTGCTGGTGCTGACCTTTAAAGCCCTAAATGGCTTCTCCCTGTATACATTGTGGAGGAGCGTCTCCATGCCATTGTTCAGCCTAGACACTGAGGCCATTCTTCTGGAGGTTCCCTCACAGCAAGAGGTTAGAGAACCAGGCAGAGGGCCTTCTAGCAGTACTTCCCAAGAGATGTCAAAGAGATAAACAGTATTATTATTATGAGTCTCTTGCTCTACCAGCTGAGCTATCCCAATTTTGCAAATTACAGTTGTAAATTTCTTAGGGATAGTTTTAGCTTTTTTTGTAAACTTCTTCTCATGCAATACAGTCATACCTTGGGTTACAGACGCTTCAGGTTGTGTTTTTTCAGGTTACGGATGCACAGAAACCCGGAAGTACTGGAACGGGTTACTTCTGGGTTTCGGCAGACACGCCAAATTGCAACGCGCGCGTGTGCAGACGTGCCACTGCGGGTTGCGAATGTGCATCCCGCAAGGATCATGTTCGCAACCCAAGCGTCCACTGTATATGTATAACAATCAATCAACCAATCAGTCTAGTCTGTTCCAGATGAGGCTAGGAGAGACCCCCGACCCCAAAGAGCTGCTGCTGCCAGTCAGTGCAGACAACCCTGAGCTAAGGCCTCAAAGCAGGCTTGCATGTTCCTAACCGAACTCCGCACATGCTCAAGGGTGGCGGGAGCAGTAACTTGATTTTGTGTGCCTCTCTGGCAGGGCCTGCCCATCCTTGCAAAGGCAAGGTGAGGAGACCGCCTCAGGTGTCAGGACCCGCAGGGGCAGGAGATCCTGATGTAGATCTTTAGTCCCTCCTGGTCGCTGGTGTAGCTGTTCTTCATTCACCCTTTCTTGCCTGGTAGGATGGGGGCGCCATTTTGTGGCGCCAAAATGCCTTGGGCCGGCCCTGATGTCTGGCATTCATAACCTGCACTGAACCCTAGAGGTGTGGTTGGTGAGGAAAAAAACTCTGTATGTGTGTCAGAGATGAGGCGGCTTCGTAACCCTCGAAGCCCTGACAGCCCTGGCCGCGATCGGCAGCGTCTGTTACTGGCAGGGAAGGGTTGTTGTTTTTTCCCCGCCGCCTCAGCCGCCCTTCTCGCTGCCTCACACACCGGGCGGGCCGGTCCCAGAAGAGACCGCTGGGCGGAGCCAGCCCTGCAGGAGAGCAACAGGCCGGGCCGGCGGCCACTGAAGCCCGGACTGGCGGAGGAGCAGGAGGCGGCAGCAGCATGGAGAACAGCCCGCGGGTTTTCGACAAGCCCAAGGTGAGAAAGGTGGGCGTCCCAGAGCTCGCCGTCAGCTCAGGCGGCTTTCCCGGGCCGCTGAGGGGGCGACCGCCCGCCGCCGGGCTCGCCCTGCCTAGGCACCTCCGCGGACCTGCCGGCTTCGCGCTTGCTCGGCAGGAAGCCCCGCGGTGCCTCAGCGGGACTTACTCCCAGGGAAGCGCGCCCGGCGGGAGGATCCCTGCCCGTGCTTCCCTCTCCTGCCCTTCTCGCTCTGCCCGAGCAACTCCTCCCCACCTTCATTTCCCCCTCCACGTTATTTCTGTTTTTCTTGCCTCTTTAACGCCTCGGGGAGGTGCCCGCTTCACCTCTCCCTCAGACACCCGTTCCCAGAAACGGGGTCTCTGAACAGACCCCCAAAAAAATCCGGTGGTATTTTGTTGTTTCGTTACTATTTGCTGTTTTATAAAGGTAGGTGGGCTTCCCCGCTCAGCCTTATCTGGGGAAACCCCAGCCAGATGGGCGGGGTATAAATAATAAAATTATTATTATTATTATCATTATCATCATTATTATTATCTGGCCCCTTCGCTTACCTCTTTTTATTTCGGCTTTCCCCACTTTATTTGCACCCCACTCCCAAGACCCCAGTTCCCTTTCAATTCCTGCCTCTCCCCTCCATCACCCCATTACCTTTAATGTTACCTGCCTTACTGCTCCTGCCTGATATACCTAGGCTCCCCTTGGAAAACGGCGGAATAGAAATTTAATACATATACACACACACATACACATACAGTATAGCAAATAACTGCCTATTCTCCCTCACTTGCTTCCTATCTCTTGCATTTTATCTACCGTTGCACATGTTCCTGCTGCACCTTGCCTGTTCCTGGCCTAAGTGTCCTCTTGCCTTATCCATCAAATGATAACATTAGTGTTGCTACTCTTATGACCTTTAGCCCCACTTTGGGCATCCTGTTTGTAGGTCTGCCCAGTTTCTATCACCGAGCGTTACACAGAAAACAAGATTTTGCTTATCGATTACGGCATTTATTTTCCACCAAGGAGCTCAAGGATGCATGGGGTTGTCTTCCCTCCTCATTTTAACATTCCAACAACTCTATGGGGTAGTTTAGAATGAGAGATAGTGACTGGCCCAATAACACCCAGTGAAACTTGTGGCTGAGTTACTCATCATCAAAGCTTCCTGATACTGTACTTCTGTCTTGCTCATAGATAAGTGCTGTTTTGGCCACGTAAGGATAGGCACTCAGATTTCAGTACTGATACAGGGAGTGAACAAACAGTATCTGGTTCATCAAAGTATTTTTATGGTGCGACTTCTGCTTTTGTCAGTAATTCAACGAATGCAGTCTGAATCTGATTGCAAGCTAGACAAGTGTGACCTAACTCTTTTTTTTTCTTTTTTTTTACTACCCTTTGGGTAGTAACATGATCTGAATGTGCATACATCCACATTTTATAAGGGGAAGTCAATGGGTGAAAATTTTGCTAAATTGCGGTATGCTTTTTTTGGTGTATTTTAGCAGCTCCTGCAACCTGAACTGCACACACCAACTTCAAGCATATAACTTTGCACCAACCGTTTAGTAAAACAGCACTTTATTCTTTATTTATATCCCACCTTTTTTCCTTCAAGAAGCGCAAGGTGGTAGACATGGTTCTCCCTCTCCTCATTTGATCACCACAACAACTCTCTGAGGTAGGTTAGACTGAGAGGCACTGACTGGCCCAAGATCACCCAGTAAGCGTCATGGCAGAGCAAGGATTTGAACCCTGGCCTCTGAGCTCGTAGTCCAACAGTCTTAACAACTAATAATATATAGATCTAATCCATTCAGCATTTATAAACTTGCATCCATTGCTGATGGCACTACAACTTTTTGCTGGAACCAGCTTATTTATCTTCAGCAAGGCTCAGCAGAAACAAGTAGGAGTGTTTAACAAACAAAAAACCCTGGAAACTACTTCAATGTATGCAGTAATCATATGGGTTGTATCTCTGACACTCGCCTTGTTTAACATTCAGTGACAGCACATTCTGCTAGTCAGTAAAGTTCCAAACAGCAGGGAAATTCCAAATGATGAGGAAGTTAAATATGCAATGCTGAATTGCAAGAATAAGACATGAAGTAAGTTTAAAAATAGCTTTTCTTTTATGATTCATTGCCGTTTTGAGACACAATATCTTCACATTTTTGCAGAAATCTGATAAAACAAGATTTTACATATTTACGAAATAAGTTGTGCCATTAGTCATTACTCAATGGGAGTAGTTAAAATGAATTGGGGTAGTTCTGTGTTGTGCCAACTCATTTCATCCCTTTGTGGGTTTCTTCACTGCTCAAACTCAACTTAATTCATTAAATAATAAAGTTCACACAAATTCAGTGAAACACAACCTCTTTTTAAAAAATATTGGTAGCAACAATATTACTCCATCCCTAAAAACAACGTTTATTTAATTTAATTTATTAGATTTATATACCACCCTTCATCACAAGATCTCAGGGCAGTTCACAAGATAAAAACACAGGTTAAAAACAGAAATACAGGGTTAAAATAAAAAGTACAAAACAATAACCCCCTCCCACAAACACATTTCAAATACTAGAATATTAATCAGCCAAAGGCCTGGTTGAAAAGAAAGGTTTTTGCCTGGTGCCTAAAGATAGATAATGAAGGTGCCAGGTGAACCTCCCTAGGGAGAACATCCCACAAACATGGAGCCACTACAGAAAAGGCCCATTTTTGTGTTGTCACCCTCCATACCTCCTGTGAAGGAGGCACATGAACATCTGGTAATCTTTTGTAACACTTTTGAAATAAGCTGAAACATTGGCAGCCCTTAGGAAACTGACTTTTACTGCTATGGTGCAATTGTCTGGACTGCCTTTCTCTGATGCTTCAGACTCTAAATAATATAGTAATGATGACACTCATGATTGATTACAAATTTCAATAGGCTATGTGGAAGAGGACAGTGCCATAGATTTGTCAGCCCTGGTTCTAAATCATAAGATAAACCTTATTGTATGAGATCAAAGGTCCATGTAGTTCAGCATCTTGGTTTATGTTAGTGACCAGCCAGATGCCTTTGAGAAATCCAAAAGCAGGGACTACAGTATTCTCTAAGCAGTTTATTATAATAAAAATGTTGATCCTAGTTTCTTAAGAGCACTTTGCCCTCCCTAAGTGGTCTCATTGACGTCACAGACTGAGGGGAGTCATCTGCTTTCTTCTGATAAGTGGCATCAGCTGGAAGACTTTTGGTAGTTAAGTTCAGTATGCATACTGAAGAATTTGCAGTATCAGGCTTCAGCGCTCCTTGTTTTATTTATATATAACATCTAAGTGAGTTCTTGGTCTTTGGCTCTGAATTTGTTTATGAAAAGATAAACAACAGAGGCATAATAATCATATGGTGAGGCTTTCAGACTTGTACTGAAGATAGACAATAGTTTGGTTACAGCTAGGAGAATTTCAACAATACTGCTTTTGATCCTCTTGATCCTTAACAATATTGCTCTTGATCCTATTCAGAATTGGATACATTCAATGGAACGGAGTTTGTGAAATTTTATTTCGGGAATGCATCATCTAGAAACAAGCAAAAGTTTATTCTTGCTTCAGGAGTATTTTTTTTACCCATAAATAAATTTAATTGGTGGGTTAATTAACTACCCAGCTGCATGTCTAACCCCATTTAACTGGGAATAAGACCAGCGGAATTCTGTATGACTTATTCTGAGTTGCCATGGTTAGGATTACACTGCAAGATTTCTTTAATTGGATGACAGCCATCTATCATGCTTACATTTTTATTGTTAGAAAATACAGCGTGTCATAGATCTGCAGTGCAATGAGCCAAATTTTATTAATGAAATAATTTTAATAGCAAAGCAATGTAATTAGAATAATTCTACTCAATATGTTTAGTCTGAAAAAGTTATGAAACAACATTTTGGGATCAAACCTAAAATCATATGCATGTTTCCAAGTATCCAATAAGAATAATTTATTAAAATTTAATGTAGCAAATTAGATTCTAAATAATAAACATGTAATTAATAAATTAGATAAAATAATAAAGTGAGCTGTAGTGCATTTCTCTCCCAATTTTGAACCATCCATTTATTCAAGAGAGAGATGTAGTAGCTGGGACAGGGCAGTTCATTTGCCATTTTCTCCCTGCTGAGATGTGTTGATAGTGGTTCCAGAAAGTAATGTCTGAACAGGCTCCATTTCATTGGATGGAGGGCATTTTTTTCAAGCTCTGCGTGCTCCTTTATACCATTGAGACACCCAGTCATTGTATCAATGTAAGTATGTGGTACAATGAGCCTGGCTGTTAACCAGAAGATAGGTGGTTTGAGCCCTCCCAGGGATAGCTGTGAGCAGGATTCCTGCATCGCAGGGTGTTGGAATAGATGACCCTGAGGGTCCCTTCCAACTCTACAATTTTAAGATTCTACCAGGTCATTTACAATGCACTGCTCTTCCCAGTATAAAAGGTTTGAAAAGAAGTCTGTATGTATTTGTCAAGCTGTAATTAATGAAACTGGTTGAGTGGGAAGAAGTATTCTAGAGTAATGATAGTGTTGTGGACTTGCTGTGAACTTATTCATCTACTAAAACCCTTGAGGCGTTGCAACAGCTTGTTGAACACTAGCATTGCTATGATTTCACTTGGTTGCATGAGTGTCTTGAGATCACTTTGATCCTTTCCCAGGGAGTGTAGTACAATTTTATCCATGCCCTATAAATACCATACCTCAGCTTGTACCAGTTTCTTTTGTTAGGAAGGGAAATGAGAGTAATGACTATGTTTACGTCTCATAAATTAGAGGCTTTCTTTGCTACTAATCTGAAAATACACTTATTAGTGAGGGGCAATTCAGTACAATAGATGTCAGGGAATCAGAATAGTCCCCCATTGGGCAGAAACATATTAGAGAAGTCAAGAATTGGTTTAACCTGCTTTATATAATTAGGTTTTAGTAATAAAGTTACTAGTAATAAAACAATTTACCGGTAATAACATGAAATTAAAATGCATCTAAAATTTGTATAAATTTTTACAAGGAACTATAAGAAAATAAATTCTTAATGTAACATAGAGATCTTATGTACTGCACAATCCTAATGATTTGTCAGAACTCTCACAATGTGCAGAATTTGTATGTCGCACAATTTGTATGAGGTTTGAGCAGTTTTCTTTTTCGTGTACAGCAGTTGAAACATTGCATTGTGGACTTATCAGATCTAGATCAGATCAGGCAGCCTGATAGATTATATCTTCCATCTCTAGCAGCTTTTGCTATGTCAGAGGAAGGCATTGGAATTTTGAATACAGTATATCTTAATACAGTATGAGCCTTCTGCAGACTCACTGACTTACAGACAGGGTTATTGTCATGTACATAAGGAGCCACTCTGGGTTCTTTTGGGAGGAAGGGTGGGATAGAAATTTCAGAAATAATACGTTGGAAACAAAGTCTGCTACTTGTTGCTGAAGTGTACCACTATTCTTAAACTAGCTGAATACATTCTATTTTCAACTCACAACCCTGGCTACCTGGCTTGGGCATGTTATAGTGAATAGTGTTCTGTTCTCTCCACTTCTCTGAGTGGTGAGAAGTTCAGCATATACTAGGTTTAGTTTTCTTTGGAAAGGGGTCACTGGAAGTGTATGGTGTTCTGTAATATTTTGAGTGTATTTACAAATATATAGGTTGGGTGTAGGGGAAGGCAGTGCTCAAACTTTCCAAGATCAACTGCTCTCACATCAGATCTCCAGAGGCAGAATGCCAGCACTCCAAAATGCTGTTAGCTTGCAAAACCCAAAACTCACAGACATCTCTTTACCACAAAAGGAAATTACTAGTGCACTCATGATGAGCTATGCTGCTTTTTACAAACAGGTTCAAAAGAGCGTCCATAATAGGCATTTTCATTGGGAGCAGGCAAATGAAGCAAATTTTGGAATCTGATATGTTTGTGGCTTCTTCCTTCATAAGAAGCTGCTACGCAACCATCAGCCAAATTACTATCCTCATTTTATTTGTTTAGATTGTGTTGTGTAAGCAGGCATTATGCAGAGATCAGAGAGTAAGAATATTTGGTTCTCTTTTTACATCTGAAATTTTGACACCGAGAAGTTGTTGTAATTGCAAAATAAACCAGATGCTTTGGCTAGTAAGTTTCTTTTACGAAAGCTTATCATTTCCCTATGCTGCTCTAGAAACTGGTTTTAAATGCTACCAACTTTCAAGTTGCTTGTATTTTGGAGGATGGGGAGAGAGAGCTGCGGTGCTAAACTAAAAACTACGACTGCATGCATATATCTGTCAGAAATGTCATTTTCCACTCTTAGGTCACAAGGGCTTTAATGTATATTACAATTCACATTCTTTCAACTGTTTTGCAGGTAGAACTTCATGTCCACCTAGATGGAGCCATTAAACCAGAAACCATTTTATACTTTGGCAAGTGAGTCAGTGGTTTGGGGTTTGGGTGGTGTTTTTCCTTTTTATTTTTTCAGAAGCTCATGCTTAGTCTGAATTGTTTGCAAAATGTTCCTTGGTCATTAATGTCTCCAGGATAAAAGCAAATGAAATATCAAAATCTTTGATCAGGCTTCATTACTTGCATTTTGTTAGTTTAATGCAATTTTAGAGAGTAAGATTCCACCTAATTGCTATAGAACAACTAGTGTGCTTTGGTAATGGAAATACATCAAAAGCACAGTTTTGTGCATGTGTATGTCCCACTGTATTCAATGGAGCTTCTCCCCAGGTAAGGGTGCATAGGATTTCCCCCTCAAAGTTTGCAAGCTGCAGTAGTGGCATGTTTCTCATCAACTATCCCTCTGCAACTATTTCGAAATCCATCCCCAGTCAGGAAGGTAGGGGAATCTGGGAGTCAGAGACAGAAAAGAATCAAGTAAGCTAAGAAGTGTGAGAGAGCCTGATTCTCTGCAGAGAACTAAAAGAGTCTATTCAGAATCAAGACTATCACTGATTGGTATTGTTGTTTTAAAACTTTTTCCAGATGTGAAAATCTATTTAAAAGTTCAAAGATTTTCGCAAATAATAAACTATTATAGATATACTTCAGCCCTAACTATTACAGAAAAATGGGAAGGTCGTATAAGGTTACTGCGTTAGGAATTCAGATTTGCAAAGGGAATTGCTTAAGGCCAAAGTCAGATGCTTTTGTTTACGGAGATACCAGTTTCAATGAAAAAAGGAAATTTGACAGAAGAACCAGAAGTAAGGGCCATGAAACATCTGGAGTACAAGAATATAACTTACCGGCAATTGTACTCCAAAAAGGGAATTTGCTATTTCATTAGCCAGCACTCAGTTTAGTTTGGCTTTTAGCTGAGGATGGAGATTCTACACAAACATTTATTTAATCAGAAAGCCAAGATTCTACAAATGTGTGCTTCATTTACATTCTTTGTTCAATTGGTTTAAGAGAATTGTCCTCAGGCTGTCAACTTTGCCTCCTTCAACATAAGAACAAGTAATTTTATAATCTAAAAATAAAGACATAATTCCATTAAACACATAGAGTCATTTTGAATGTTGTTACATATGTTACAATGTATATTTTTTCCAGCGCATAAGAGAGGAATTATAGACACAGAAAGTGCCATCAGATTAATCAGTGACTACATGAAAAATATCTAGGACTTTCTGACCATCAGTTTTCTTCACTGACTTACTAAAAGAATTTAGTTCAGAACTTACCCAAGTAAACCTACAGCAGTTGATGTATGTATTTTGTTTAACATCTAGGAAAAGGGGAAAACAGCTTCCTGCAGATACAGTAGAAGGCCTTCTACAACATGTTAGCTACAGCGAACCTATCAGTCTCACAGAGTTCCTAGAAAAATTTTCTGTCTACATGCCAGCAATTGCGTGAGTAAAGTAACTTGCTCCATCTTTACTGTTGTCAAACCTCCCTTCTATCCCTTTGAGTCGCTGTTGATGCATGTTGCATAGTATATGACTCCCAAGCAAAACTTGCTTTGGTTTTGCCCTGATTATGTTTTCTTGCCATTAAAGCATTAGACCAAAATCGCACAAACCTATAATTTGTGAGATTGCTTAGAGATCTGTGTCGTTATTCCCGCTGAGAAAGAAACAGCCTGGTGTATGTGACTTGCTGGTGCATGGTGACCCTGTACCCTATCAGTAGTTAATGAGTGGAACAGGTTCATAATCTATCTTTGTCCTTGAAGCCCTGTGTGGGCAGTTCTAGAACTGCTGCCAGCAGGATTGGATTGATTGGGACCAGCACAATATGCTTTCAGCATAGTAAAATGATCACCAGACTACTGAACTGGTTGCAGAGCTTACTGATTTTGACACATTGGAGAAATCTCTTCTAGTACATAGATTTTTTGCATTCTGATTCTTGGAATAAATTCTGGTCCACATTGACCATCTAGATCTTAACCGAACACAGGCTTAATTGTATTGCTGACAGGCCATATTTAGGAAAAGCACAACTACTGCTAACTTGAGAAATATGGCTTTTGGGGGATTTTGATTTGCTCTATACTCTAATAGCAAAAAGGGGAGCTTTTACTTCCCTTCCAACTAGGATCCTAATTTGCAGGGTCGGGGGGAGGGAAATACAGGACCAAGGTCACAGAGGACAACAAACATGACATTCCTTTTCCTTGAACCCTTTAAACTTTTAGTGGGTCACTTAGGGATGATTCAAAATAGAGAGCGTACTACTTCCTGAAATCCAAATTAATATCCATTCAGTTGTGAAAGTAGCAACACCCTTAAATCATTAAATAATCATTGATTAGTATGGCATTGGCAGATTTAGAGAAGCGCAACCCATTTGCCCACACTGGGTGCTGAGCAATGACAAACAGTGGAAGGCCAGAAATGGGAAGGCACTGAATTTTGGTGTTGCACAGGGTGCTGCTGAAATTTTAAAGTCTGCCACTGATATGTGCCACGAGGTACACATTTTGGATGAAAAGGAAAACTGTGGTTTGCCAATAGCAGCAATTAAGAAATCAAGAGGAGACAGAGAGATAGTGTGTGAGTTTGAATCTCATGCAACCTCAGACAGTAGTTTGTATTACATCTGAACTATCATGGTGTGTGAATGCTAGTAACTGACTAGGCAAGCCACAGTGTCTAAAAACTGGGAAGAACTGGGATGTTTCTTTTGGAACCTACAGACTTCTTTGGCATCATTGAAATTTGGCTGCTTAGCAAATGACAGTGTTGGCTCATATTGTTGTTTTTTCAGATTGTGTATTAGAACTGACTCATAACTTATGGACACTACCTTAAAATTTAGGCACTCATGAATAACAGAAATGTCAAATTTTGATGACTGGTAGGAGGACATTGGCAAGTAGAGAAAGTGCTGGTTCCAAAACAGAATAAGTACACAGCCCATATCCAGTGAATCCAAAGCACACTTTGCTTTTTATCTGTCTTGCACACTTAGAACTACAACCACTTTCTTCAGCTCCTTATCTGCAACTCTGTGTGAAAGTTAAACTCAATGCCTTGCCACTTGGAATGCAAAAAGGATCGAAAAGATTCTTTGCTGCAGCTAATTGGCTACTGAAGTATCCTGAATTTTCCCTTTAGCCTATGTAGCTCATGTTCAAATAGGAAAAATGTTTTTCCTGCATTAATGTGGCAAACATAGCTTAGCTGCTTCATAATATTTTGGGTTTAAGAATTGGATGAGACCATATAGGCTCCTTTTATTTGATTTTAATTATCGTGAGCCATTTTAAATTCCTTTGGGGAAACAGGATATAAATGTACCAAATAAAATTTTATTAATCTGTGGTCAGATCAGACTTGCAAATTCACAAGGATTTGAACAGTGTGTTGCTGAGGCGTAGAATTTTGGTCTGCTGAGAAGCATTAACTCCCGCAGCACCGCATATCCATGTTTTGTAGAGTTTAGATCGTTGATTGACTACAGCAATTATAGAAATCAACATTTTCTACATTCACAGGGGGGACCGTGAGGCTGTGGAAAGAATTGCTTATGAATTTGTAGAAATGAAAGCAAAGGAAGGTGTAATCTATGTTGAAGCCCGGTACAGCCCTCACCTCCTAGCCAACTGCAAAGTGCATCCTATCCCTTGGAACCAAGAAGAGT
This sequence comes from Podarcis siculus, assembly GCA_034642415.1. Lineage (NCBI taxonomy): Eukaryota > Metazoa > Chordata > Lepidosauria > Squamata > Lacertidae > Podarcis > Podarcis siculus. The sequence continues at coordinate 4,172,846 of JAXCMG010000006.1, read as the reverse complement.
GAGTACCTTCTTAAAGGTGTAAGATAACACAATATAAAGTAACCTTCTTAAGAGAGGCAAATAGCTGGTGGCATGCTACTAACTGACAGCATGCAGTTCAAGAAAATATGTTGAAAATAAGTACATCTTCAGGGGCAATGTGAAATTCCTTCACATGGCTCACTGCACTCCACCCTACACCAGGGATCAGTGCAGTATGCCCAACCAGCATTCTAGAGTCTAAATAATAAAACGTACCAGTCTCTTTGTTTAAAGCAGCCTTTCTTAACCTGTGGGTCCCCAGACGTTGTTGAACTACAACACCCATCACCCCTAGCTAGCAAGGCCAGAGCTCAGGGATGATGGGAGTTGTAGTCCAACAACACCTGTGGACCCACAGGTTGAGAACCGCTGGCTTAAAGGATGCTGCCCATGCATTTCTGATAGATATGGTTCAACAATGGATATCTAATTGACTTTCTTTGCATATACTGTTGTTATATTTTCCCCAGAGAATGAGAGAAAAGTATGAAAGTGCACTGTTGCTAAAGTTAGCATTTTAGGCTATGTTCACTTTCCTGGGAGTAAAACCTGTTGAACTCGGTGTGGATTAGTTCCACGTAAGCATGCATAAGCTTGTAGCATTAAAGTCCAATTGGTGTCATAGACAGGGATTAGGAACTGTTTAACTTTCCCTTAGAAATCAGTGATGCTCCGAAATTTCATTCCCTAGTTAAAATACTTCCATGTTTTTGGATCATCCACACAAGCACTCACTCTCTTAATGGAGCAGCATATTTAGATTCTTCAAATCACATAAAACTCTTTACTGTGCACAATAGAAAAATAACTAAACTTTCAACTATAAAACAGAAAAGGGATATTTAGAAAATTAGCCGTTGCTTGAGGTAGACAGTGAACAGATAGTAAAATCCTGCACCTCAAATATGACATAACAGAGTTGAATATCAGGTTACTGTAGTTAGTCAGGAGACAAAGATCTCTAGCTACCCTTATGTAGTTGCCATGATTTGCATGCCCCCACACACCCAAATTTAAAATAGGTTACAATAGGTCTATGTTACAACAGGTTGCAAATAAATGGCAGCAAATATGTAGGATAAATAAAATAAGTATTTGTGATGCGCCCACAATTAACAGAATTGTTGAGGCTTGCCTTGTGTTTCTACTTTTTTGACAAGAAAATAATCTTAGTTTTAGAATATGAAATCCACAGCTTTTGTATTTACAGAGCACATGAAGCCCATCTGCCTTTAGCTTTCCATTTTAGAAAGCAGAGCTGGTGATTTATCAAGCCTGTCGTGTTTTTTCCTCCATCCCTCCTTTTCTCTGAGAATGCTGCCACGTTAGTGAGACCTCCTGCCCCGCGTACTTCATCCATCTTGCCTGTGTGAAGCAGCTGTAAGAGTTCTTGGCAGAAGTTACTCTTAGCTGAAGAAAAGAACCAGAGCTCAAACACAAGCATTTTTCTTCCCCAGCTCTTATTTAAAAATAAAAAAATCCTTGCAGTTTTGACTGTTACAGCTACTGGTTTGAAACCCTGCAGGTGATCTTTCTAGCTCTTAATTTGTTTAGAAGAAACCAGAGCTTTGTTTGACAATACATTGCTAATTTGTATAAGGGAGTTTCGGGAGTGAGAATAGAGAAGGGAGGAAAGTTTGCTGCTATTGCCTGCAATTCCTGCCAGGGAAGACTGAAGCTGTGCATGTTAATAGATAGCAGGGAGGATGCAATTCCAGCTGGAAAAACCCATTTCCTTATAGAAATACTCAATGATCTACCATGGTCATTACCAATATAGATGTAAAATTCATTTGACTTAATACCAAGAATAGCGCCTAGACTTTTTCTGGTATGTTTATAGTGCTTAGACAATGTTTTGGGAACTGCTGAATCTGAACAGAGGAGACATCCTTAGCCTGATTTGGACCACTGATCCCTTGAGGACCAATATTGTCTGCTGTTGCCAACTCTGCTGTCTGAGGGCTCATCCACACTTCCGCTTGCCCTGTCACTTTCTCCCTGGGAAAACCCACTCCTTTCCACTGAATGGGAGCTGACATCAGTCAGGTTTTCTGTGAATTGATGTTCGTTCCAATTCAGCACTAAAGAGCGGGTTTTCTTGGGGAAAGTGTCAGGGCAAATGGAAAACTGCTCAGACCCAAACAGAAAATCTCTCGTACTTTGCAAGTGTGGATGAGCCCTGAGATGCTTTCAAGTGGAGATGCTGGGGACTGAACCTGGATCTTCTGCATTCCTGTCATCTGTTCTACCACTGAACTAGGTTTTATCGTGCATACTTGTTTGCTGTTTGTACCCAGATGTTGGTTGTACTGAGTCCTTTGTAATTCAGCCTGAGATGCAAGCAGCTTGGTGGTAGGATTATGAGCACTTCCTTGAGCACTGATAATTGGAAACAACGATGCCCTAACTGATCTCTTTGTATTTTTCTTTGTACAGGGGAGATCTAACTCCAGATGAAGTGGTTAGCCTTGTTAATCGGGGGTTAAAAGCTGGAGAGAAGGCTTTCAACATCAAAGCCAGGTCTATTCTATGCTGCATGCGTCACATGCCAAGTAATGTATTACAGGTCATCTGTGGCTCTGATTCTTCCTTTATCAAATCTGTCTTTATCACCTCTGCTTCCCCACCCTTTCCCCACACACTGAGGTCAAATCCTTTTGCAATATATCAGTAAGTAAATTCATTGTGTTTAGATGCTCAATCACAACATAACCTCGTTGACTATTCTCACTTAAGTGTAGGTCCAGGGATAGAAACAGAGGAACAAATAGAGACAGGAGGAAGATAACTTCATATAACAATAGCTAAGAAAACTCGAACAGGTTGCTAACCATTCAGGCATGAGAGAGTGGGCTAATTATGTAGTAATTAGTTGGGAACTTTTGACAAGTATGAATTAACAGTGCAATTGTTGTGGTTGGTATTGGTAATCTTAGACTTCTTCCACAGTTGTTCTTTTCTCTCTATTTGCCATCATTCATTCACTTTCTACGCATGGTTCTAATGACACAAGTAACAAATTATTACATCCTAGTATTTTCTACGTTGGCATTCTATTTTTTCTCTCTGATATTAATTTCACATAAATGCTGTTTATACAGCTACCTCTCTGCAATCTGTTGACCCAGACCTACTGCTTATGTACATATGTTGACTTAACCTAGCCTATCTCACAGTGCTGTTGCAAAAATAAAAGGGGAAAGGGAAGAAAAACCTACACAATCTTGAGTTCCTGGGTAGAAAAGAAAGATACAAATGTATGCATAATTCAGCTACAGAATGTACTCCCATGGGAAGCGGTGATGACCTCCAACTTGGATGGCTTTAAAAAGAGGATTAGACAAATTCATGAAGGGTAAGGCTATCAGTGGCTACTAGCGACAATGGCTATGCTCTGCCTTCATGGTTAGAGGCAGTCTGTTTCTGAATACTAGTTGCTTGGAACAGTAGGAAGAGAGAGTGCTATTGCCCTCAGGTCCTGCCTGCTGGCATCTTCTCAGCCACTGAGAACAATATGCTGGTCTAATTCTTAACAATATCCTTAAGGCAAATAAGATGCAAGCCCCCCCCCCCCTCTTTTTAACTTTTATTTTATCCATGCAAGAAGTCTCAGTCATACTTAATGCTTGTGTGTTCATTAGAGTAGACAGTCATTTTAATGATTGCTTTGTATTGGTTTTAAAAGTTGTCACCACCCTGATGTTTTGCAAAACAGAATGTAAATACTTTTATGTATTTATGTAAGTGCAGTCTGTAAATAAATAAATTTCTGAATAAACATCTAGAACTTCATCTCCTGGGGCTATTAAATTGTGGGCATACGGACGTATAATACAGAAATGCTTCTGCACTATTTTAGGCAGATGTGGTTCTTCGAGTTCGTAATAAAGGTAAAGGGACCCCTGACCATTAGGTCCAGTCGTGAACGACTCTGGGGTTGCGGCGCTCATCTCGCTTTATTGGCAGAGGGAGCCAGCGTACAGCTTCTGGGTCATGTGGCCAGCATGACTAAGCCGCTTCTGGCGAACCAGAGCAGTGCACGGAAATGCCATTTGCCTTCCCACCGGAGCGGTACCTATTTATCTACTTGCACTTTGACATGCTTTCGAACTGATAGGTTGGCAGGAGCAGGGACTGAGCAACGGGAGCTCACCCCGTCGTGGGGATTCGAACTGCCGACCTTCTGTTCAGTAAGTCCTAGGCTCTGTGGTTTGACCCACAGCGCTACCTGCGTCCCCCAGCATAAGGGGCACTAAGGTGCTTTTCACTTCAGCTACATTTAGCAGACATTAATATCCAACCTGCCATTTTCTCCAAAAATTCTGGCAACAAACATCTTCTAAGATCAAAATATTTTTAGTCCAGAAAGCAGAACATGAGCTGAGTCCACCCAGGGACAGTTGTGGGCAAGATTCAGGGGGTTGGACCAGATGATACTGAGGTCTCTTCCAACTCTACAACTCTATGATCCAGCACTGCCTCACCTGGCCCTTCCTGGTGAATACAGCTCTGCCATCACTGGGAGGGCACAGTTGCCACTCTACATGCCACATGTTCCACTGCTGCTAGCTTGTGAACTATAAACTCTATTTGAAATTAATGCGGGTGGCGCTGTGGGTTAAACCACAGACCTTAGAACTTGCTGATCAGAAGGTCAGCAGTTCGAATCCCCACGACGGGGGTGAGCTCCCGTTGCTCGGTCCCAGCTCTTGCCAACCTAGCAATTCGAAAGCACATCAAAGTGCAAGTAGATAAATAGTACCGCTACAGCGGGAAAGTAAACAGCATTTCCATGTGCTACTCTGGTTCGCCAGAAGCGGCTTAGTCATGCTGGCCACATGACCTGGAAGTTGTACGCTGGTTCCCTCGGCCAATAAAGCAAGATAAGTGCCGCAACCCCAGAGTTGGCCACGACTGGACCTAATGGTCAGGGGTCCCTTTACCATTATAGACTTAAACACGGAAAAATACAGTAAGTGGAGTGTACCATAGTATCCACTATGTTTTAGTTTTCCAAAACCTGGTCCCCTCCTAATGTTGTTACATTACAGCTTCCATTATCCTTGATACAAGCCCCAGCCCTGTTTGCTGGGGCTGATGGGAGTTGTAGTCTAACAACATCGGGAGGGCACCAGAATGGATGGGTAGGACTGCTGTATTTCTCCTTTTCATTTGAACCAGTGCAACCTCTGTAATGGGTGATGGATGGCTGTGGTTGAATAAATTTGAAGCTCAGTTTAGACAAGCCAAATATGATGATGGAAGATTCCACTGATGAGATATTTGTGGAATTGACTGTTGCTGATAACAGGACTGTTTTAAATGGCAGAGTCAGCCAGAAACCCAGGCAACCTCCTCATGATCACTGGCAGGGCTGGATCTGCTGGAGGGTGATCTTCCCTCTGCTCTTCCACATCTGAACCTCAGGTATGGGCAGGATTGAACCCTGAAGTGCTTTGGCTGCTTCACCAGATGCTGCTTCTTCTTTGGTGATCACTTGCAGCCGAGTAGGATTGTCTTCCATGAATATGGTCTTAACAGTGTGTCCATAAGCGACTGTTGAGGCCAATTCTGGATCCGCACATCCTTCCATAGTCAGGACATAGGTTTCCAGGTGGGAGTTGATCACAGTGAGGATTTGCCAAACGTGCCTTCCTCTTAGCTCACAGCTGGAAGTCACAGAATTGACTGCTATGGTTATTGTTTAAGTGATTTCCATGTTAAGCTTCTGAAAATGTATTGGCATTTATACTGAGACTTGTCAGGGCAGAGTTAATCCACTGCCTTATAAAGAAAGGGGCACACTTTCCTGTTAGTGTGTGGAAATCTGACAGCTCTGATATTATGATTGGCATTGTGGTTGGAATGACTCAAGTTCAGGGCCAAGATAATCTGCAGTACAGATATAGTCACTTGCATAACTAACTCCATTGTGACTTCTGTGCTAACCCTATGCTTACTCAGAACTGTAGTTGAGCAATGAGCAATGATACAGCTTTCCAACCAGCTATGGAATTATGTAGTAACAAGCATGTCTAGAGGAAATTGACTAACAAATGTAAAAAAATAAATAATAGGAAGCAGTTGTGAGTATCTCCTGAAATAATCTTCTTGAGGAGGTCTTCTCCAATAAAGTCTAACCTAAATAGTCAAGTCTCAATTATAAGTTAACTATTGCCTGAAGAAAATATTTGAACTCACTGCTCCTTTATTTTCCTTGCGGTTGGCCCAGGGCAATAATGAAAAGAACCTTTGCAATTACAGATTAGATAATGAGATATCCTTCCCCTTGTTCTTTCAAACACTCTGATATACATGACCTTAATGCAGGGATAGCGCTTCAGCATAAGAAAGCATGGAAGCTGTTTAGATTAGACAACAGCAGACATATTTCGCTGTATGGACTTTTGAAGTTGATGTTTAAGATAGAAGACCAACTGTCCTCTATGCCTAAGTTAAATAACATGCAAAGAGGTGTTCATGTTGGGTTAAAAGGCTGTAAACCTCCCATTGCCTTAAAGTCTGTCTAAGCGTGAGTGATGCAATACCTACCTGTTTCAGCTGGTATTCAATAACCAAATAACAAAGGTGGAAAAGATCTAGAGTGACTGTATACTGTTTTTTAAATTAGCTGATTAGTTTTAATGGTTTGCTTTCCTTGAACAATTGCCTACCCAGAGCACTTAGGAAGTGGTACAATAAAAAGCAAAATATTTAAATAAAACTACATTTGATTCACTAATATAGCAATTACTTGGACCTCTTCAGTTGTAAAAAAGAAAGAAAGAAAGTTTGTTGGTGTTGCTTTTTGAAGTTGGGTGTGTGTGTGTGTGTGAGAGAGAGAGAGAGAGAGAGAGAGAGAGAGATGAAAGCAGTATACCTGTAAACAGTGCTTGAAAACAACTTCTGTCAGAACACTTCCCATTAATTCGTTTTTAGGGAAACCAGTTATATTTTTATTTCTTAAAAATTGTCGGCTTTGTATGCAAACAAACTCAGCTAACACCCTGGGTGCACCCTGGGTTTTATTGTATTTCAGTTTGAATTCCATAGAATAATACAAGAAAATACAATATATAAGAAATAAAAGACACAATAAATATAGAGTTAAAAATCAATCTGAAAATTTAATGTGATGGGTGTGCCATCTCCCATCTTCAACTGTCTTCAACCACAAACCCAGACATGTCATGGACTGTCTGAATGAAGTTTGGACTAGTGGTGGTCCACAGACCACAGTTTGGGAACCCTTGGCTTGGATCGATGAAATACAGTGTGTCATTTTTCTCTGACTTGTAATCATGCATAAATTATAGTGGTCCATGCACGAAGGAGTGAGTAGAGTAATGCAATAATTGATGGGATTCTAGATTTTTTAAAAAAATCATGGTGCATCCAGAGTGTTTGCTGAGTTTGATTGCATGCTAAACTTACAGTTTTCTATGAAATCATAACTAGAGTTGCTGAAAACCAAGAAATGGAAAGGGTTCTGGCAGAAACTGCTTTCCAGCAATGTTTGCAATTATACCGCAAATCTTCCTCCCCATCCTCTCATACACACACTATTAAGATGTCCTCAGTATTTTAGAAGAGGCTTATATTTATCTTCCCATCTGCTTTCTATTTTGTCTGGCAGCTGACCCAATTAAATCACACCTAACAAGATGCTTGGCATTCTCTGAACTCCTGACCTCTGGACTTCACAGCTTTTGTAAAAATAGCTATTGTTGCAAGTTTACTATTTCCACAGGGAACCATTTTAGGATTTGTATTTTTCTCTGATTCTGGATAGCTTAGTGGCCTGCATAATGTGCTTTCTATAGAACCATGGTGTGTGTTTCTTTAATTGCTCTCTATCAAAGCAAGGTGGGCATTTCCATGTGCTCTGGCTTCCGTCACGGTGTTCCGTCGTGCCAAAAGTGGTTTAGTCATGTTGGTTACATGACCTGGAAAGCTGTCTGTGGACAAATGCCAGCTCCCTCGGCCTGAAAGCGAGATGAGCGCTGCAATCCCGCAATCACCTTTGACTGGACTTAACCGTCCAGGAGTCCTTTACCTTTTTACCTTACCAACAATTGCCTGATCTTCTCAGAAGGCCTTGTCAAAGGAGGGAAACTCTAGAAAACAAAGTGATGTTTTTGTATGACAAATATTTTCCTATACATGGTGTGTGTGTGTGTGTGTGTGTCATTGGCAGCTGCAGAAACTCAGCTGCATCCTTACAAGATTGTTGTGCTTTTCTTTCCAGGCTGGTCACTGGAAGTGGTGGAACTGTGTAAGAAGTATAAGAATGATACAGTGGTTGCTATAGACTTAGCTGGCGATGAGTTGATAAATGCTGAGACCTACCCAGATCATCGGAAGGCTTATGAGGTTTGTTCAGATGATATGAGTAAGGAGCCAAAAGAATAGGATTGGGGGGAGCTGGGTAGTTCAAAACCCTCAATGCCTGCCTTACATGCAATCTGAGAAGAACAACATATAAGACTCCCATTCCAGTGTTTTATTATCATGCACTCACGTAAAACTTGCTACATCTTTTTATTAAAACGGGACTGGTCTACAGGTACGAGATCCTAATCCCAACTGCTAGCAAACCTTCAGTCACAGACTGAGACTAGAGATAAGAAATGTCTGGCTAAAGCTTTCCAAATAGAAGATTGGTGTAGTTACTCCTCTCTGTAGATTCACTCAGGTATAAATCAATATGCTTTTGCTGGATTTTTTTTTTATCAACTAAGTGAACAGTTATACATGGGGTAGAGTTTTGCAGGTGCTCCACCAGTTTTAGCCAAGGATGCTAGGCTCTTCTGTGAAAGACTTAAGACTCTTGGGGGTGAGAGAAATACATTTTCCTCCAGACTAAAAGCTTGTCCACGCTTACCTTTTGCCCCAATCTTTCTAGGCACAGATCCACGCTTAAAACCTCTTTGTCCGAACATTTGCCACTGCCCCCCAACCTGCACAGCTTCCTCTGTGAAACTTGCACTTTAGCATGTCAATTCAGGTTTTCCATGTTTTGCCGTTTCCTCCGATTAAGATTTAAAGAGCGGGTTTTTGCAGGGAAAACTCGGAGGGTGTGTGTGTGCTCAGACACGAAGATTTAAAGCACAGACCATGCCTGGAAAGAGTGGAGAAAAGGTGCCAGAACACATAAAAGTGGGAAGGAAATGTACTGCTGCTAGGCTTATTGAAAAATCTTGATATCATTGTTACCTTCGGTTACAATGAAGTACCATATTTTTTGCTCTATAAGACACACCAGACCACAAGACGCACCTAGTTTTTGGAGGAGGAAAACAAGAAAAAAAATACTCTGAATCTCAGAAGCCAGAACAGCAAGAGGGATCGCTGCGTAGTGAAAGCAGCAATCCCTCTTGCTGTTCTGGCTTCTGGGATAGCTGTGCAGTCTGCATTCGCTCCATGAGACGCACACACATTTCCCCTTACTTTTTAGGAGGGAAAAAGTGAGTCTTATAGAGCAAAAAATACAGTAATTCCACCAGATTTGAAGACATGCCCAAGAACTTTCAACCAGTCTCCTGTTTTAATCTCCAAGGAGCTTTATTGCATAGTTTAATTCCACATGTTTATGTTTTAATGGAATTGTTTTATTGTGTATTTTAACAATGCTGTGTAATCGTGTTTTTTATTGTGTTTTTTATATTTTGTAAACCACTTTGAAGCCTATTTTGGCATTAAGTGGTATTTAACTACACATTTTATCATGATTGTTGTGAAGCAAAAAGTGACAATCTTTAGTTTTACATGTATTTTAATAAAATAACAAATTTTCCTCTTTGGGAGAAATACCCATTTTAAACAGATTTTTCTATTGTGCATATTCCAGTTTTTAGCAGCTCTGCTTAGACTACAACTAAAGAAAGATAAAGTAGCAAATGCTACCTTAATAAATTCTATGCATCTTTAGCATTTGCCAGTCAGTTTTTATTCTCTTCCTTGTGTTCCCTTTTATTCAGGAAGCTGAAAGATGTGGCATTCATCGAACTGTTCATGCTGGTGAGGTTGGGCCACCCAAGGTTGTCAAGGAGGTAAGAAGTTGTACTGCAGAACAAACAAACAAACAAAAAAGGATGTTGTTTCATTGGAAAGGCTGACAATTGACACTGAATATACAGCAAACCGTAGAATGTACGATCTGAACGATGGGGGAGAGGATGGAAGGAGAGCTCTGTTGTGACTGATAGGTCAAGTTTGTAATCAGAGGGAACAATTTTACCTAGACTCTCCATTTCCAGCATCTTGAGGGTGGAAAGTGAATCCTATTTAGTTCTTTCTGCCATCCATTCAACTTTAAAGGTGCCTAGTTCAAAAATTGCTAGACCAATTTGTGTGCAATTTTGATACTTTTACCTAGAGCCACCTCTCATGTCTGCAATTTTCAGACCACAGGAGACGAAATGATTCCTCTCTTTTTTGTTACACACACCCCAAAGTGTAGGGGCTGCCCTTGCAAGAAGACTGCTGCAGCTACCCTTCTGAAATTTGGTGGGATTCGGCTCCTCACAAGGGGCAAACATCCATGTACGTTTCATCTAATTCTTACAAAAAATCAAAACAGTTATAAACTGTTCCTTAAAAAAAAAAGGCACCATAGTGTGGTGTAATTTCACAGAAAACTATTGCTATTTGCAAAAGAGAGGAAGGAACGTGTGAGCCCAATGCTTGTTCGTGTAATGACAAACTAAACCATACTCTCCCACTTTTTTTTAGTATTACAATTCAAGGGTTTGGGGGGGGTGGTCTCCAGAAGGTCTGTGCCATACATAGTTTGGCTGTGTTTCTAAATAAGCTTTTAGCGGATTGTGATAAGTATACCTTATATAATAGGAGTCATAGCTCAAAACAATTTATAGAGCTGCTCTCACTTCAATGCCGTGGGCTGTAGTTATCGTGAACTGCGCAATCGAGAGTAACCTAATTAGCAAAAAGTTGATTCTACATTCCCACCACCCCCTGTCTTTCATTATAGGCAGTCAGCATCCTAAAGGCAGAGCGAATTGGCCATGGCTACCATGTCTTGGAAGATGAAAGTCTATATAAACGGCTGTTGAAAGAAAATATGCATTTTGAGGTAATGGAATGTCTTTCAAGTCTCCACCTCTGTTACTTGAACCAGATAATAGCTGCAGTTGATATTAACAGAGGAAGCTGCCTTGTATCAAGGCAGGCCATTAGTCTGTCTAGCTCAGTATTGTCTCCCTTCACTGACAGCCACTGCCCAGCATTTCTAAATTATGAACATAGGTATTTTAAAGGGGATGTGTATTGATTCTGTTTTGTTTTTTATATAAATATACAGATCTGCCCTTGGTCTAGTCACCTCACTAGTGCATGCCAATCCAGCTTCAGTAAGCATCCATTAGTAAGGTAAGGATTTGGGTTGGGGTTTTTTTAAAACTTTGGAATAATCATGCTGCATTTTATTTAATTATTCTGACATTATTTCTCACTTATTGAATCAAAATCACTACCCAGTTATCAGCTCAAATCCTAATATTGAGGCGAGCCATGAGGTTTAAGCCTCCCAGTTTGCCATCTAATAATAATAATAATTTTATTATTTATACATTGCCCATCTGGCTGGGTTTTCCCAGCTGCTCTGGGTGGCTTACAGCATATATAGCAACATAATAAAACATCAGGCATTTAAAACTTCCTGATACAGGGCTGCTTTCAGAAGTCTTCTAAAAGTTGTGTAGTTCTTTATCTCCTTGACATCCGAAGGAAGGGTGTTCCACAGGGAGGGCGCCACTTCTGAGAAAGCCGTCTGCCTTCTAGAGCATTCAGTTAGCACTTTATCTAATTTGTCTTTTCTATAACAAAGAAAAGTAATATGACAAGAAAATATTCAGCAATATACATTGGATCTTATATTATTCTTAACATCTGAGAAAACTTAATATGATTTGATGTATAGTAAATAAATAGTAAATGTATGATGTATAGTAAATAAATCACATTTATTAGTGATTTCTCCCCCTGTGATATTTTATGCAGATTACTTGAAATGTGTTGTATCATGTCACATTATTGTACAGTGGATGCTCGGTTTGCAAATGTGATCTGTGCGGGAAGCACGTTCGCAATCCGCAGTGCCGCATCTGTGCATGCGCAGGTCGCAATTTAGCGCTTCTACGCAAGCGCCGAAACCCGGAAGTAACCCGTTCCGGTACTTCTGGGTTCGGTGCGATGCGCAACCTGAAATCGCACAACCCGATGCGCCTGTAACCCGAGGCATGACTGTACAGTGAAAAATAAATAAAAAGTACATTTGGTGTTTGGACTGTAGTTTAATGGAAATTGTCTATGGGGTTCAGTACAAGTGGGATAGAAAACAGGCTTCACTATATTTTTCCCCATGAGGAAAATGCAAATTATACTCTAAAACAAACCTGATGTTCTTTCAATTCTGTTTTTTTCAGGTTTATGAAAGATGAAGCAAATTATTCCTTGAACACGGATGATCCACTCATTTTCAACTCCACAGTTAACACGGATTACAAAATAGCTCGTGATTGCATGGGCTTCACTGAGGAAGAATTCAAGAGGCTGGTAAATTGGTTTCGGTTTTTCACATTGGTTGTGCTTGATCCTAAACCTCTTTGCTTTGAAAGAATAGCTTACTTCCAAGTAAGCTGTGCTTCGATCTGCAGCCAAAGTAAATCTTCCTAAAGTTACTTCTCCAAAACAGAAATGGCCTTATAGGAGCTCACCATAGTGGGCATAGAACCACATCTGCAGCCTGTCCATTTCCGTGAATTGTACCCCACACCTGCACCAAATCACAACTCTAGATTGTAGAGGTATGGTGAGATTCTTAACTGCCGTATAGACAGGCGCAGTAGATAGTCAGCTCCCCACATAATTATAAGACCATTGCAGAAAGGTTACTGCTTTGTAAATGGACATCTTAATTCACAATCTGTATCTACATATGTTCATAAACTTTGTCATTGTGTAAGGCACTGATGCACTTCAACCCATGCTCTGACTGATAGATTTAGCTCCTTACTTCAGATAATAAAATAACCAGGAAGTGGAGTGCTTCTTAACTCATTAAGGAGTTGTTGAGAAGAGTAATTCTATATAAACTCATTCAAGTGCTTATTACAGGACACAGTGTCCTTTATTGCAGCCATTGTCCTCCTCCCCACTTCATAGCTGGAGTGTTTCCTCACCCATTCTTGAAACCATTTTTAGCTGAATTTCTGTTTACCCACCCATTCAGCCCCTTTTTTCCTTCTCCAGAACTGTCAGTTCTTTGCTTAGTCATTTTTAAAAAAATGGGCACATATCTGCCCATTCACCCCAAGAGCCTTGTTGACTTGGTATGTGGGAGCATGGATATAATTGTTTATTTTTAACACTGTGCCCATAAAAAGGAAGAACCATGTAGGAAGAAAGCATGTGGATATGCAGAAAATATATTAGGATTTGACTTATGAAAACAAAGACACAAGGCATACAAATGGAGACAAGCGCTCATTTTCACTACAAGCCAGGAAAAACAATCTCCGTTTACAATCTCTCTGGAGAAATGTTGACTCATCCTGGCAGGCACATTACATGTCAGGAGGAAAGAGAGTGCTGAGTCACCACATCATTTAGCCAACAAGCCAGCATATGACATGTTATTTATGTAGCAGCACTACCAACATATATGGCACTTTACAAAAAATGAGGTGATAGGTTCTTGCTTCCAGAGATCAGCAGTTAAACTGCTTCTGGAAGTCAAAATACAGAACTATCTATTGCTTACATTGCCGCGCTCTCAGAGCAGTATTTTAGTTTTGAAGAATAAGCCCACAAGGCTCCAACTTTTGTGCATCACCATGGTTTGCTGCCAGTGGTTCACACCAGCCTGACAGGTAAGGAGTTTGTGGGGAAGAAGGCCACTAACCATAGGGCAGCTCATAGTGTAGTCTGCTTCTCTCACCTACGGAGACTAACCAGGAGATGTGGCAGGTACCACCCAGCCGTTTAAAGAGGTTGAAATGTGAGCCCTTACCGCTAAGGGTCACCCCATGAGGACAGGTTGGGAGTCCACTTGTTCCTGTCTGTGATCCCTGCATAATGCCCCAGACCTGAAGTCATTTTGACACAGACAGTAATATGAGAACAAAAGAGAAGTATAAACCTTTGTACAGTGGTACCTCGGGTTACATATGCTTCAGGTTACATACGCTTCAGGTTACAGACTCCGCTAACCCAGAAATATTTCCTTGGGTTAAGAATTTTGCTTCAGGATGAGAACAGAAATCGTGCTCCAGCGGCAGCAGGAGGCCCCATTAGCTAAAGTGGTGCTTCAGATTAAGAACAGTTTCAGGTTAAGAACGGACCTCTGGAACGAATTAAGTACGTAACCAGAGGTACCACCGTAGCTGTAATGAGGAAGGTATTAAAAACTCAGAACCCTAACACTGGCAACTGAGACATGTCCCATAGCATTGGAATGACCAGCAAAGGCATAAAATTGGTCAGGCAAGGAAAACATTTGTTTGATTTTTAATGGGTCCTTAATTTATGAGCCAATGCATTTTCCCCATCCCATCAGGGAGCAGGTCTGTACTGCTTTGTCGCACAGCTTTCCCCTGCCGCAGCCCCGACATCCGTATATTAGGCATGGACAACTGAAGGGAGAGAACCATGTGGATTTCTGCACACTTAGGTTTCCCTTGGAGCTGGAGCCCTCTTTTGGTGGCAGTGATGGTGGGCCGCTGGAATGAGAAGTGGGCCAAGTGATTGAAACTTTGATTTTCCCACCAGGAACCTTTCTGATTTCTAATACTCCATGCCTTGAGTGTGATCGTGATTACGGAAGCTTTGTAGTAGTGGTAGAAAAATCTGGTAATAATAATTTGCATGCTGGAGGTCCCAGCTTTAATCTCTGGAATCTCTACTTAAAAGTTCTGTGGTAGGAGCAGCACTGGGGAAATGCTACCTTTGATTCCATAGAGCCCTCACTAGTCCTGATAGATAGATGGATCATTGCTCTCACTTGGCTTAACACAGTGTTGCATCAACTGATTACCAGATCTCTGGAATATGACTGTGTGTGCTTCTTAAAGTGCTCCACTTTGCATGTCTAATCAGGAGTAGCGGGACTTAATCCCAGCTAAGTGATCAAAGCCTAGAGACTGTTTTTAAAAGGCTGTCATTTCCCCACTTAACAAAAAGCTGAAAAGGTAGGGTTGGAAACTGCATCCATTACTTTCACTTAGACTTCGCTAGTAATGCATACTAAGACACTAGCAGAATATTATACTTGCTGAGCTTCACTTCTGTGTTTGTTCCAATTTTCGCAGAACATAAATGCTGCCAAGTCTAGCTTCTTGCCAGAGAAAGAAAAAAAGGAGCTTCTCTACAAGCTGTATGAAGCCTATGGGATGGTACAAAGCACGGAGTTCTGATCCATATGATGCCGTCTACTCGTGACCTCTTTTCCTGACAACTTCATGGTAGTCAGAGACCTCCATTTTGTTTCTTTGAAGACAACGCACAAACTTAGTACTGTGTTACTATCTTGTTTACTATTACCATCCACAGAGTGGGGGCATACAGTATATATAAAGAACAGTATTCCTGCAATGTTTGTGTTATATTTGCCTAGAGCACCCAGATCCCATAAATAAGATGGGTGCTATGAGTTTACATGTTTGTTTTTTTAGGCTAAAGATAATAATCTTTTCAGAGACTGGAAAGTTTGGAGGAGGGGTTGCTTCTTGTAATGGCTGAATTTACCTCTGTTTACCAAAGTAGAAGCAGGTTTTAGAGACTGGATTATTTCAAGAACCTAGTTGACCAGAAGCGACAGAGAGACAAAAGAATGTGTATATACAATGGGGAAGCAAAGCATCTCTCAAACCATTTCCCTCTCTCTCTTGAAAGCTATAACTTATCTCTGGCCTTACTGAGATTTCTCTGTAATTTGTCTTCTGTATGCCCATACACTTGAAACAGAGAGAATCACAACTGAGTTTTTTCAGATGTTTAACATCTTGTAGTGGGGAATCTCTGATAGAAATGAGTATTTCACTTTATCCCTGGTTGTCTGATTGTTTGACACAGTCATAGGCTGGGTTTATTCCTTTCTTGATTCTGCTTGGCCTTAATACCAACTTAATACTTATTTAAATGTCATCAAATTCTTTGGAGCTAATACCTAAAGAATAGTGGTTCTGATCCAAGGATTGTTGAGTGCACCTGGAAGATAACAGTTCTATCTGTATTTCAAGAATGCTGGGAGCGTGAATTCACTATCCAGAAGACAGTGTCAATGGTGATCACCTTGAATGACTCTTCTGAGTCACATGCATCTGATCTATGCATATAGGTCCCAATATAGCAAGGGATCGCTGCCGAATTGGGGCAAATTACTGTAGTCCAGATTCAGCATCTTGCCTTTCCCCAAATCAGACTTGTCCAAGATGTCTTAAGCTGTGTATGTTCAAAGAACAACACAGCACTTTAAAAAGGATTGATTTGCAAAAGAAGCAAACTGCTTTATTCCAGTACACTTGCTTTGTCTGCTGCCTGCACTATTGGAACTGCTGCCCTTTTTAACTAGCATTTTTGACTAAGCTCTGTTTTATATAGCATAATGTTTTTTTTCTTGTCTGTTACCAACAGTATGGTAAATTTAGCTAATGGTGCTAAGCTATCTGGTAGGTTTTCAACTGCATGGTACACAAACCAGTTAGGCTGAACTTCCGGAATTGAACTTCATGGTCTTTTGATGCACGCCCCCCCCACCCCACCGATCCATGGGACTGATTTGACTTATGCAAATACTTTGGTTCAACCAAGTTATGGCCAGTCTGTAAGTAAATACCTTAAAAACCACATGTCAGTTGTCTTTTGCAGAAATAGAAAATATAGTATCCAAATCAAAGTAATACTGCATCAGCACCATGCCAGGAGGCCTCATCTCGCATACATTTGTGGGATTTCTTCTAGTGATTGTAATATTCAATTTTGCAGCTTTTAGAAATACTCATTTGTTGGAGAATCTTTTAAAAATATCCACAAAGTCTCCATGTATCTGAGCAGATCCTTTTGTCCTTGTATTTCGTTATAAGGAACCTGGAAGTCTTGTACTTACAAGGATAAGACTAATGTACTACAGAATTTGTCTCCTAGACTCACAGAAATCTTCCACTCTGGAACTTGAAACTCCAAAATACATGTGCTTTGATCTGAACTTCTATTCTTTCCATGAATAGAACAGAGTTCACAGAACAGGGATTTCCTGATTCTCACTTCCCTTTGCATATCTGCTCCTAGGGACCGGGGAGCCTTGGATGTGTTGTGAGATACGTTGTGGGGCTGCAGATGGAAGAAGGAGTTGGCAAGATTTGCTCCCCTCTTACATGAACAGAGCAGCATTTAAAGTGGATCTTTTAAATTATGTAATTTTATCAGATTTCTAGAAAGGTGAACAGCATTTGTGAACCTCTGAAGATGCCTCAAGGTGCTTTCAGTAGTAGAGCATGAATAGTTTGTGCAGTGGCTCAGCATATGTTAAAATACCCAGGTTTTATTTATTTTACCTTTGTGCTTCATTCATAAGGAATAGTTGTTGAGGGCACAAACAGATACTCTAGCAAAAGTGCATCTGCTGCAACCACATGTTTAGCTCCCCTTCCATAATGTTTAATAGAACTTACTGATTTCATCACGACACACCATGTTTCTGCCTCCTTCCAAGTGGCAGCCAACAACATGAAGTGGCGTTGTGACATCAGAATACAGGCGAGTTCTTCTAGATGTCATGGACAGGAGGGTGGTGCCTAAAACCTCAGTTACCATTTTCAGTAACAGCTGTGCACTTAATATAAATCTGGCTTGGTCCAGAGACACATGTCTTCAGCCACACTAAAGTGAATTCACACAATCATTTTTTTTCTATCAACAGAGCAGGATTTCTTATCTTAGTTTAACATTTCTGGACTGACGTACTTGTGAACATGGCTGGCGCACAATCTGAATGTGTATCAAACTGTTCACAACAAATGGAGGCTTATTGTAGGCTTCTACCCTGAGCTGAAAATGAGACTGAGGCCCTTTATAAAACGAACATATCTTTGTGCTTTTTTAAAAAAGGAAAAGAATCTATATCAAGGAGCTGGACTTGCTTTAAACACTGTTTCTTTGTGAAAGGAAAGCTCTTCACAGAGCCCTTTGTCTGTTTGAGCTTATCACCAAGTAGCTCTTGACATTGCTGGGACTAGTGGTCCTTTTTTGTCTTAAGCGTGGCCGTGAAGTGTTAGTTTTGTAGGACATAGGAATGACACACATCTTTGCTTTCATCACAATGCAAGCAGGGCTTATTCCTATCAGTTGTATCTAGCACCAGAGATAACAGGTGGTACAGGCGAACCTGAGTCTGCATGACCCAGAGCCTGTCTATCACTGTATTTCTGATGCTGTACTACTAATTCTTCTATATAATAGTGATATAGGCTTAGGTTTACAATGTTTTTAAAAGTTCATAAACACAGCTGAGGAAATCATACAATGCCATATTTCGGTGGCTATATAGGCTGGTATTACAAAGCTTCAGACACCAAAAATATGCCTCTGATGAATGGCTTTGACATCACTGGGTCGCATGTGAAAAAGAGACTGAGCCTTGCATAGCGCTTGTCTCCAAAAATAAGTTCTGAATGTAAACTATAATGTCTTATGTATAACCAGGAATATATATATAGGAATTATTTTGTTATTTTTATAATGTCAATGAAAAGTTATCCTTATAAATTTTTCTTATGTTGTTCACATCCTGAAGAACAAAGGAGAATTTTTATTTTGGTTTAATGAAATAAATTCCATTTTAACTATATGCATATGTCATTGTTGTTGTGTCGGAAAAGATTTCAAGCCCAAGCCTGCAAGATGTGATTCAATTAAAAAACAAAACTAGAAATGTTGTTGTTTTATCTCAAACGCAGGTACTGTCACTTGGTGGAACAAGGGAATGGAGGGATGTCCAGTTGGATTCCACCTGGACTGCAGTAGCTATGAAACCTGTTAGGGCAGCTGGATGGGCAAAATTAACTGTAATGAAGGAACTGTGGGCTAGACATCCGCTTAAGAGTGCCAATGCGTGGCTACATAACACAGAAGAAATGAGAACTTGTGCTACTGTTCTTAATGCTTATCAAGGCCAAATTAGATGTGACACCCAATTGCATGCCTCTTCCCCAGCAGCTGGCTGTTGCAGCTGCTTCTTTTTAAAAAATAGAAATTAAAAGCTGTGAGTTTGAGTATAGGAAAGCACCTGGGGGAGGGAAGAAAGAAAAGGGTTAAGCAGCACTGCACACACTGTTTCCATGTCATTCTTCCACAACTACAGACTCTCGGGGATTCTTTTTACTTAGAAAGAAGCCATAGGTGGATAGCCCTGGCATTTCCAGTGAAAAAGGGGGTAATGAGGAAGATCCTCCATTGCCTGAGGTCCTATGAGAGCCGCCATTACTCTCCCCACACCCCAAAAGAATGATCCTGGCAAGATGCTATATCAGGATGTGGTATCATTTCCCTGGGGCATAAACTCCCAACAGAAATGCCAGGCTGCTAAGCCACTGCTTGAAGCAACGGTGAAGCTTTGCTTTTTGTTTCTTAAAAATAAATAAATCGGCCACCTCATCTTTAAAGTAAGCTCAGTCCTGCCTTAAGTTTTGTTTTGTTTTGTTTTTTGCCTGCCCCACTCCCCAAGCACTGATACCATCTAACTTTCACCAGGGAACAAAGGGTCCTATGAAATATGAGTGGGATATTTGGTCCAGCCTTTGTATAAGGCAGAGGGACGTGGGTGGCGCTGTGGGTTAAACCACAGAGCCTAGGACTTGCCGATCAGAAGGTCAGCGGTTCAAATCCCCGCGACGGGGTGAGCTCCCGTTGCTCGGTCCCTGCTCCTGCCAACCTAGCAGTTCGAAAGCACGTCAAAAGTGCAAGTAGATAAATAGGTACCGCTCCGGCAGGAAGGTCAACGGCGTTTCCGTGTGCTGCTCTGGTTTGCCAGAAGTGGCTTAGTCAGGCTTAGTACGCCGGCTCCCTCGGCCAGTAAAGCGAGATGAGCGCCGCAACCCCAGAGTCGGTCACGACTGGACCTAATGGTCAGGGGTCCCTTTACCTTTACCTTGTATAAGGCAACTTCCTTTATTCCTATCTAGATAGGCCTGAAATAATCCAATCACTTTTGGAATTTGCTTTGAATCTTTTGTCCAAAAAGGACATCAGTCAAAGGGAAACATCTTACAAGGGGGACCAAGTGGTTGCCAGTAGATAGAGCAGATAAAACTTATAAGAGTTTGAATGGTCACTGCATCACCAAATATTCCAGCAGGTAACACAGTGCTTTGGGAGGCCAATGTAATGCAGGCCAACAGACAAGTTACAGGACTGCCTTGGAAGGTGGTGGATTCTCCAGTGGAGGCTTTTAAGGAGAGGTTGGATGGTCATCCTTCATGTATGCTTCAGCTGAGATTCCTGCATTGCAGGGAATCGAACTAGATAACCCTCGAGGTCCCTTCCCGCTCTACAGTTCTCTGATTCTATGAAGTCTGAAACTGAATATTCACATCTTTCTGTACAGCTACATATGCAAGATCCATCAACTTTTGGTTGCCAACTTATATATTAAGGAACTAGGAAATACTATATAACCCGGATATAATAAATGGCTGCATGTCATTCAGTGGGAAATGCCTTTGAAAAACAGGATGTTACATGATTTAAAAGAGCATGATATTTCAGTACCATTGGCAAATGCTCTTCATATGTTAACTCCCCACTGAAACTTCATGCTGAAGTAGCTTGGAACCAGCTCACAGGGGATTTGGCTAAATATAATACTTAACCCAGGCATACTTAACAGGCTAGAAGCACTATGTTTAGCATGTCTCCTGTGATATCACAGTTACTAGTGAATAACCTACTGTCCCTCTTTTTCCCCAGTGTGGGTTTGCGTAGGAGACTGAAGCAGGAAAACTCATTTTGCTGAACAGGGTAATTGCTGTTGGTTATGTCCCAGAAAGCTCTTCCTTATTGACACCACCCTATAACTCTTCACCCCAATTAAAGGGCAAGGAGAAAGGGCAGAGACTGGTTTCTTATTGAAAGAGGTAACACAAAGCCTCTTGGCTTTCTGGAAGGGGAAGGAGTGAATGGCATGTTACTGAGAGAGACTGGATTGAGTAGGCAGTTGTATTAGATCTAATAGACCCATTCCAACTCTTGAGTCGGATTTAACCATGGAAGAATTGAGGTAGATCAGGTATAGGCAAACTCGGCCCTCCAAATGCTTTGGGACTACAACTCCCATGATCCCTAGCTAACAGGACCAGTGGTCAGGGATGATGGGAATTGTAGTCCCAAAACATCTGGAGGGCCGAGTTTGCCTATGCCTGAGGTAGATAGCCTGATCTGACTTCTTCAGGAAGTAGGTCTGAAGAGCTGACACAAATAGCGTTGGCAATAGATGAAGTTAAATGAATTACTGGTCAATCAAAAATTAACCCAAGTGTTTTTAAAGCATATGTGGATTGCTAATCTTCTAACAGAAATGTGTCATTTGGTCTAATGAACTAGAGGACTGGACAGCTGCCAATGTAACACCAATTGTACAGCGGAACTGGAGGGTGGTGTGTGTGTGTGTGTGTAAAACATTACATACCCAGTAGTTTAATGTCTAAATTACTGGAAGATATGAAAGAAAAAAAAATCAAGCATTTAGGAGAACATGCCTTGCTGAAGAAGAATCAGCAAGGCTTCCGCATTGGTAAGTCCAGTCTCAGTAAACCTTTAGAATTAATTGAGTGGGTTCATATGGATAGGAGTGAGCCAGTAGACTGTGTGTATTTGACACTGTGTACAGTTTGGGTCTTATCTCAAAAGAATTCATAACTGTAAACATCTCCTTTTATCCGATCCCATCCCTTAACAACAGCCATATTTGTCAGATTTTCTGCGTTTTCTTATATAGTGTGAATGAATGTTGCCCTGTTGATCACCCCTTTTCCATTTTTTCTCTTCTGCTCCCTTTCCTCCTTTTATCCCCACCTCAACCCTGTTCCTGGTGTTTTCTTTGAGAACTGTAAATTTGAAAACTTAATATATATTTTTAGAAAAAAAGAATGTAGAACTGGAACTGAGCAGCCAAAATGATCAGCAACTCTCTTATGAGGAAATATTACAGTGTCCAGAGCTGCTTAGTTTAGAAGTGTATGGACAGACATGACAGACAGTTGTATAAAATTAATGCATGGTGTGGAGAAAATATAGAAATAATTTTTGTGCTCTCCCTGATAATAACCAGAATCCAGGGTTATCCAGTGAAGCTGAATGGAGATAGATTCAGGACACACAAACGGAAGAACTTCCTACAGCTCAGAGTTAATCTGTGGTATTCACTTCTATATGGACCATAAAGAAGGCTGATCGCCGAAGAATTGATGCTTTTGAATTATGGTGCTGGAGGAGACTCTTGAGAGTCCCATGGACAGCAAGAAGATCCAACCTATCCATTCTTAAGGAAATCAGCCCTGAGTGCTCACTGGAAGGACAGATCGTGAAGCTGAGGCTCCCAATACCTTGGCCACCTCATGAGAAGAGAAGACTCCCTGGAAAAGACCCTGATGTTGGGAAAGATGGAGGGCACAAGGAGAAGGGGACAACAGAGGACAAGATGGTTAGACAGCATTCTCGAAGCTACAAACATGAGTCTGACCAAACTGCGGGAGGCAGTGGAAGACACGAGTGCCTGGCGGACAAGACTAAACAACAACAACATTCACTTCTATAGACTGTGGTGGAGATGGCCAACAATTTTAGATGACTTTAAAATGAGATTAGACAAATTGATGGGAGAACAAGATATTCAATGGCTAGTACTAGTATATAACCAAGGCAGTATGTCTCTGAATATCAGCAGCAGGAGAGGGCTATGGCTATCAAGTAGTGCTCATTGTCTGCTGGGCAAAACAATGCTGGGCTATAGCCTTGGGTTTGATCCAACAAAGTTCTTTTGTTCTTAGATTGCCACACTCACACAGCTAAAATCATGTTGCTGTGAGGGGGCAGCCAGCTGCCATTTCCACCCACCCTGTTTGAGGTGTGCACACATAGACAAGTGCTTTAATGCCCCCCAGAGGCCATTTTGAGAATCCTGTCATATTCCATGGATAGACATGGCTGTCTGTACTCCGATCCGAAGAATAGATGCTTTTGAATTATGGTGCTGGAGGAGACTCTTGAGAGTCCCATGGACTGCAAGAAGATCAAACCTCTCCATTCTTAAGGAAATCAGCCCTGAGTGCTCACTGGAAGGACAGATCCTGAAGCTGAAGCTCCAAGACTTTGGCCACCTCATGAGAAGAGAAGACTCCCTGGAGAAGACCCTGATGTTGGGAAAGATGGAGGGCACAAGGAGAAGGGGACGACAGAGGACGAGATGGTTGGACAGTGTTCTTGAAGCTACCAGCATGAGTTTGACCAAACTGCGGGAGGCAGTGGAAGACAGGAGTGCCTGGCTTGCTCTGGTCCATGGGGTCACGAAGAGTCGGACATGACTAAACGACTAAACAACAACAACTCTGTAAATATCTGTCCCTGCAGCACTGCAGCAGTAACTTATATTGGCACAGGAATTGGGGTGCTCCAATTAACGCAGATGTTTTCTGGCACACTCATAGTTAAGATTGGGTTATAAGCAGTGCTTTTTCCTGGGGGTACGCATACCCCTAAACATTTTGTGACTCTAAGTTTGGCCTCACTCAGGGGCAGTATTTCAATATGAGTAGGAAAATGAGAGGAAATGTTAAGTATTTATTTTTTAAAAAAGCACTGGTTATAAGACCAAATGAAAACCCTGCAAGTCTGGGGCATAAAGTGCTAGAAAAGAGCAAAACACATGAACGAAGAACTCACTTAGTTTTAATTGCTGGGGTGGGGGGACAACAGGTTTATGGATCTGCATACAAGTTTCACCACAAGATACAACTCTTAACAGAGGATGCAACAATTTACCAGAGGCATTGGAACTCTAGAACTTGGTAATGAGTTAGCTTGAAGTAGTGCTGCCTTCTCTTTTTAGCACGCGCAATTAAACCAATTTTTGAATCCACTGGTTTGTGCCTCTGAAACCCTTTTTCTGCATACCAGAAAGAAGCAGCAACATAAGCAGAAGTGGTATGTCACTGGTGCCTCTTTCATGGAGAACACTTCCTGTGGAATTGCCACTGAACTGAATTAGTGTTGTGCAAGGCTGCACCTGCCCTTATGCCACAAAAGAACCAAACTTCATTGGTTTCAATGGCGTTCATGTTGGAGAAGTGGCTGGCGGATTATGTCCCATACTTCTCCTCACCAATGTTCACAGCCCCAAAAATATCAGCACTTCTGAGATGCAGCATGTGCACAAGTGAGATAGATACCACAAGTCACCTAACAATCTACAGGGAGATAGGAATAAATAATAGTTTATCGTGTGAGCAAAATGTACCTTGTACGATAAAATCTGAAGTCTATATATTATTACTGAAATTGTGTTTTTCCTATACAAGAAAATAGTTGCCAAAAGGCTCTCTGAGTGGCTCAAGTCACTAAACATCTCTTGGTGTGTAGTGTTGAAGAGTGAGAGAGAGACAGTTCTCTGAAGGTACCAGCTGCCACAGAAAGTGACTGTAAGAGCCAGATGGCCATGGCAGAAACCTTTAAGTGGGGACTCCTTATTGCAATTTGGTTTCTTAACAGATGGAAGAGCCGTAGTTGTTGTCATCCACCCTTCCGCAGCCTAAAACAGAGCTCTCACAAGGTCGGGCTGCCGTCTTCGCTCTTAGGAGTCAGTCCAGATTCCTTCTCGGTAGCATCGGCCGAATCTTGGTTTTCTGTAAAAAATAAATGATCAAACAGAGAGTTGTGTGAATTGGATCCGATGGAAATTGATTTATTTAGCAAATAAAGCTATTGCCAATGGTTCAGTGGTACTAGCAGAATACTAGCTCTTCAGCAACGTGTTAAGAAGTGTGAGAAGTTGGATGTTAGTAGCATATACCTATGTCCCATCTGCATTACATGATGCAACTGGTATACATTGTGCAGTGATTTAGATAAGCCCTGTGTGTTTTGCAGAGAACATGTTCATCTGAGCTTCCTGATTAGATCAGCTGCCTGAGAAGCAGCTCGGGTTGGACTTGGGCAAAGAGGGACTCACCATCCCCTGCAATAGCGATATCCTCCATGGTGCTTGCCAGTTTCTCCAGTTTAAGAGCAGCTGCATCTCCTTGAAGGTCGGGTATTGCGTTTCTCCGGCCGCTCCGGTCACAGCTGATGAAGTCAGAATAGGCAGGCTCGGTCTCCATCGTCTCATTCACATTGTATGAGGCAGGATCCCTGTGTAACGGAGATGTGCACGGTTGAGAAAACGTCAAGGGGCACGAGGTCCATTTTCACTGAACAATTCATAAGCATCATATGAAACCACTGTGACTAGCCAATGTAATCAAGGAGCCATTTTGAAATTATGCCTTTTCACTTTCTCCATATAGCTCAGGAGTTGCAAGCCAGACCTACTGCTTTAAGAGGAAATTCCTATTGGCAGACCACGTGTCCATCTGGCTCGGTAGGAAGTGCCAGATACAGAAAACAGAAAGCCTCTTAGGGTGCCAGTAGAGTAAACCCAGTCCTGTATATTGGGGCCAGAGGTTGGGCACTACATTGCTATGATTCTTCCTCCTACCTTTTTTGGTATGAAAAGTACCCACAGAAGGCTAAAAGCAGAGGTGGAGGGCTGGCAGGGGAAGAGGTTACTTTCACTTCCATTTTCACAAAAATGGGAAGCAGGAATGGGTGACGCTCTCAATGTTGGTTTCTCAGTTTTCTGTTCTTAAGCTGAGTTCCCCACATGTCCACCACAGGTGGGAATTTTTAAAAGTCCTCATGAAACTTCTTCAATTTAGTACAAATCTCTCCTAATATGTACATTTCTTAAGAAATATGCAACTTTGATTAATATACACATATTTGCAAAGCAATGTTCGCTAATACAGTGCATTTTTGTATGCTGTTTTCACCAATATGTGCATATTCTTGGCTGGAGAATTGTACTGCAAAATTCCGAGAAGTGCGGCTTTCAAAAGATGGCAATGCTTTGCTTCATGTATTGTTTCAGAAGGCATAAATTAGGTAGATTCACCTTTAAAGGTGAACTGAACCAAATTTCTCTCCTAGTCCTGCACATCACCTGCTTTTGGGAAAGGAAGGTAACAATTGAAACAGCCCGTCTCTGCACTCCAGCCGGGCTGCCACTCCTGATTTCAGTCTCTCATGGCTGAATTTTTAAAAGCAGAGAGAGGGAGAGTCGTGAAAGTGCCTGGCTCTTTCAATGTTCTTTGGTGCCCTGCTTCCAGCAGCCCCAAAGATTAGGGCACAGGGCTGGGCTGGCACAGTGGCATCAGCATCGTACCTCACACCTATGAGAACATGCAACACAGAAACTAAAAAAGCGGGCCACCGTTGAGATGAATGTTCAATACACAGGTTATCGGGAGGGGCCCCGCCACCCTACTAAGCTTAGCAGGTTTGGTACAAAAATACTGCCAGGCATAACATCCTTTCTCCCCTGCCCTTCCTCCCTCCCAAGCTCAGCTGTAAAGTCCATGATTGATGAGGAGCTAAAGGAACACAGAGCTAAAAACTGATTACCCTTGAGAAATGTATTCACCTTCAGCATTATAAAGATACCCTTTCTCCAACCGGGGCATTCTGCCACCTCAAGAAATATTATCTGTAGTCCAAAATGGAAAGACCTGAACTGAACTCCTGAAGTCCATAGAATTCACACTGCCTTTCCTCTTGTCCAGATCTGGATTTATATTTTTTCAGGATCTGAGAATACACGCCTACATTCTGAGTTGTGGTGTTGTCCTTTTGGAGCTATTTCCTGGAACAAGCATGCTATAAACTGTGACAAACCAACTGATCAGGTTGCTACATTGGTATGAGAAGGTGACACAGAGTTGACCTAACAGCTGTAGTCAAGAACAGCAATCAGGGACCAGTGAGATGGAAGTTTTAAGAAAAGGGCAGGGCACATGTACCTAGCATTAAAAGACACCCAGAGGACCCAAATTAAAAACAAATGACTGTCAAAGCTGCAACAATCCCACCATAAAGCCTACGATGAATTGCAGAAATGAGGGAAGTTGTGAGGAGAAGACTAAAGAGAACATGTGTTCCCTCTCTTATTGCAAGCTTTCACAGCAGCTACTATAGATACTAGTCATTTGCTGGTCGTATTTCTGGCAACATATATTCAGAATGTCAGGTTGGTGCCAATAACTTAGAAATGCACCATGAAGCAGCTTTTCCCCACCCCTATTATTATTATTATTATTATTATTATTATTATTATTATTATTAATACCCTCTGGGCGGCTTCCAACAAAATATTACAATACCGCAAGATATCAAACATTAAAAGCTTCCCTAAACAGGGCTGCCTTCAGATGTCTTCTAAAAGTCTGGTAGTTGTTGTTCTCTTTGACATCTGGTGGGAGGGCGTTCCCCTCTACAAAGAAGGCCCTCTGCCTGGTTCCCTGTAACTATTTGACAAGCTGCACTTTTTCTCTTCTTATAGACATTTAATGATGTCCTTTCTTTGCATCTAGACACCCTATTGCCTCAGTTCTCAAACTATTCTTTTATCAGAGCACTTGAAAAATGCTGGAGGTCTCAACAAACAACTTATCAAACTTTTTTTTTGTTTTGCACACCAACCACACTCTCTCTTTCATATGACACTCTGGGTGCCTCCATACACAGCAGCTCACTGTGGTCTTGGTGCTGCACGTGCAAGCATGTTTTGCACCGTGTTTTCCACATGGCATTGTCCTCATCAGAGTCATGCCCTGTATTATTTTCCTGTTTAATCTGGATTCATCATATCCATGGAAAATACATGTGGAAGTGGTAAGTCTGGGTTGCGGGGGGTATGGGTGTGTGTGGCATTTTGATGAGGACAACATTGTGGGCACAGTGTAAAAGACTTGCAGCACTGGGCCCACAATAAACTGTGATAAGCTTCTCTGACTCCTTCCATTTTTAACCAGATTATCCTCTACCCACCGTGGCTTTCACAAAGAAGTAGCTAATGAAGCTATTCCGCCTCCCAGAATTCATGCACCATTTTCTATCATTGGTTTTTGTTTAGTATTTGATACGTGTTAAATAACCTTGATTTTGATAAGAAAAAAAGGCATGGTAAATAACTTATAAATATATTTGCTGGAAAATGTAAAAGTCCTCTCAGGAGATTATTATTTTAAGTAGTTCCAGAGGAATAGAGTCCAATGGCACCTTATAGAATGATAAATTTCTTGTGGGCTGCATCCTGTTTTGCTAGATAGATTTTGACAGGACTCATTGCTCATTGAATATCTTTGGGGTTGAAATATTAGAGTTCTAGTTAGGAAATACTGGGGCTCCTGTTAAGACAGAGAAGAGACAAGTCTGGTGTGCCGGACTGAGTACACTGTATGGCCAGCAGATGGAGTCTTTGGGTTATGTTTAACTCCCATTACAGTAAAACATGGGATCTTCTCAAGGTTCACATGTTCTGCAGCAGGTTGTGGTCGCTCTCAACAAACCGCATGGCGATTGGCTCAGCTGTATGGGAAACTGCTTTAAACAAACAGGTTCTCACATGAAATGGTGCTTATTTGTTTTTGTTTTCAAGCAGCAAGACTGAAGTCCAAAGGCATGGTCCAAAGATACATGATGCATCCATCTTGCTGGAGCTAAGCCTGAGAGTGAGGCCATCAGAATCTGATGGAAGAAATGTAGGACACCAACTAGAAAGAAAAGGAGTTTTTTTGTAATGTGAGGAGGGAAAGTGGCAATGCATCCCACTCTAATTCATCTGATGTTTCATCTGATGATCTCCAAAAGCTCTGGAGTGATAGCGATAACTGAGTTTTACTTTGTTTTTCCCTGAGGCCAGAGGTGGTGATAGAATGGAGATCAAGGTGTGGGGTTTTTTTTCAGGGAGGATTCACATGCTGGCAAATTAAAGTTGATTTGGAGCTCTTGGGCAACAAACCTACTTCCTCAAGAGATCTAACTTTTTGTGATATGGAAGGTTAGGAGCAAATGCAATGGAAAGGGTAGGATAGCATTTGCTTCAATCCAACATTGTCAAGCCTCCTTGTGAGCCAATCAGGATCAATGCACAATAAACAGATCATCTGAAAGCACCCATAATGCTAAGTTGGTCCTAGAGAATAAGAGGTGTGAAGCAGGCACAAGGAAGTCTTTAATTGGCTTCTAAAATTTCAAAATTTGTCAATAGAAGCAGGTGCATATAAGAAGAAAATTGCCCATAGAGGTGTACTAGATCTTATCTGATCAGTTTTGCAATCTCACTTCACCTACTTGGCACTATCTTGGTAACACAAGCCCAGAACTTAATCTGCAGGATATAAAGGTGTGATCAGTTCCTGCATGCATATTTCACTGAGTGCAAAGTCACAGCCCCGGTCATTTGAAACTGAGGTGGCATTGAATATTTAAATTCTGAGGACTGGTGTTGGTATCTGCATCTAGAGATGTAGGGACACGTGTGGCACTGTAGTCTAAACCACTGAGCCTCTTGGGCTTGCTGATAGGAAGGTCTGAAGTTTGAATCCGTGCGACGGAGTGAGCTCCTGTTGCTCTGTCCTAGCTTCTGCCAACCTAGTAGTTTGAAAGCACACCAATGCAAGTAGATAAATAGGTACTGCTGCGGCGGGAAGGTAAACAGTGTTTCTGTGCGCTCTGACACTCGTCACAGTGTCCCGTTGCACCAGAAGTGGTTTAGTCATGCTAGCCACATGACCCGGAAAGCTGTTTGCGGACAAACACCGGCTCCTTCGGCCTGAAAAGTGAGATGAGCGCTGCATACCAGTCGCCTTTGACTGGACTTAACCATCCAGGGGTCCTTTACCTTTTATCTTATATAGAGATGTGATGCATATTTGATCATAAATAGAAAATGATGTAAAACAATGCTACTGCTGCATTTTTAAAAATGAAAGCTAGAAATAAAATTCCAACCAAGCTTGATTTTTCTGTTTAAAAGTGAATTTTGCCAGCAGAATAGTGATTTTGGGATTTGGGTAAAGAAGCTAAGAGACTACAGCTTAGAATATGAAGAATCACAGCTTCAGAAGGAAGGGTGAGCAAATATGTCGGTTTCAGTTTCTTATTCAGTTGGGCTGAATGATCATTAAAATGGCAGCTGTGATTCAATGTGCAAAGAGATAAGCCAGGTAAAAAGTGATGTGCATCCCAAAACTTCATAGATGCGCTAGTGAGGTTTGAAGTGGTGATGAGGAGTAAGGCTATCTTGGAAAAATAGTAGATAGCTTGGTGGTAACGGTGGCCTAGTATATGGCAGCTGTGAAAAAGGCAAATTCCGTGTTCGGGATCGTTTGGAATAGGTTGCCACACCTCAAAAAGGATACTGCAGAGCTGGAAAGGGTTCAGGAAAGGGAAGCATTTGCAAGTTTGTTAGTTCAGACAAAAGACAAGTAAGGGAGGCCATGATAAAGGTGTGTAGAATTCTGTGTGGTATGGAGTTAGATGGGAGTTTTTCTCCTTCTCCCATAATACCCAAAGTGATCCAGTGAATCTGAATATTCAAAGATTCTGGACAGACAGAATGAAGTACTTCCTCACATATCACACAAAGTATGGAATTCGTAACCACAAGATGTAGCAACCAAGTTGGATGGCTTTAAGAATGCCTTGGGAGTTGAGGGTACCGATGGCTACAAGCCATGATGGCTGAGTATTGCTCTCAGGCGTTGAGTAATACTCCAGTTGCCGTGAAGCACAAGTGGGGAGAGGGCTGTTGTGCTCATGCCCTGCTTGTGGACTTCCCATCGACATCTGGCTGGCCATTGGGAGAAGAGGGTGCTAGATGAAATGGGCCTTTGCTCTGATGCAGAAGTGCTCTTCTGATGCTCATGCTAGCCAGCTAAGTCACAGGGTCTTTGAATGAATGCTCTAGCTTCCTCTTTACTCTCTTAACCCCAACCCCAGCCAGACTTAACAAGAACCAAATCAGACCAAAGATCCAGCCAGTCCAGCATTCTCTTCCCCATACTGGCCAACCAAATTGTTACAGGAAGTATATAAGCAGAGCCTGATTTTTTCTGCCCCATTTCCCCCTCCCCAAGGCCCTGAGCATGGAAGCTCTGTCTAGCTAACATAGCTAATAGCTACTGATAGATCCATTCTCCAATGGTACTTTTTTAAAAAAAGCCATCTACAGCGGATGCTTGGGTTGCGAACATGATCCGTGCGGGAAGCACGTTCGCAACCCGCAGCGCCACATCTGCGCACGCGCGGATTGCGCTTTGGCACTTCTGTGCATACACAAAGTGTGATTTAGCGCTTCTGCGCATGCACCGAAACTCGGAAGTAACCTGTTCCGGTACTTCCGGGTTCGGCGCGGTGCGCAACCCGAAATCGTGCAACCCGAAGCGTCTGTAACCCGAGGTGTGACTGTAGTTGTTGAGTTCCGTAAATTAATCCAAACCTTGCTGTTCTACCCTGCCTTACCTCTTGCCTTTCTGATTCTTTTGCTGCTCCTCAGCTTTGCAGTGAAGACATATACCCTGTGCATCTAACATGTCTCCATTCATGTCGATGAGGCATTTCTGGCATTGTTTGAGTAAAGTTACCTTTTTTTTCTCGGCCATTCCAAATGTTAAACTGGCAGGCTCAGCAGTCCTGGACTTACTGCAGCGAAGGGGAATTGGGAAAAACATTAACAACGTAACAGTAGGTTTGCAGCAACCCTGTAATTCAGCTTAACCACCTATTCTCCTTTTTAGAATCAGGAGCTCCTGTCTAGCACAGCCCAGTGTGTTTATGCCCACTGAAATCCCGTTGATAGGGGCAACTGGAGTGTATGGAGATATACGGTACTTAGGGAACTTCTGTTTTCCTGATAAGCACTCCTGCTCTCTTCAGCTCCTCACTGACTCCAATCAATCACCTGTACTATCTACCCCTTGCTTGCTTTCTCCCTTCACTTCAGGTTCTGACTGGCTCAGTGGATGTAAGCCAGAGGCCCTACATCTTGTGCCACGACAGCCATTTGCCAGTGGCCATTTTTAGTTCCAGAAAAGGGTGGCAGCTTAAACTAGGCTTTAAACTCAGCCTATAACTGGCCTAATGGGGAATGAATGTGTGAAGCTGCTCTCCTTAGTTCCCATGCGTACCCCTCACCCGTTATCTAATTCCAGCAACTTCCTTCCCCCATTACTCCTGCCACATACCCGCTTTTCAAATGACCTGGCAGTTAAAGATCCAACAGCCTCAACTGTGAAACAGACATGTGCAATTCTTTCCGCCCTGCAAGTTCTGAATGGAATCCTTCGCCCCACTCAGCCTTGTCAGAGCAGAGGACATGGCGGGATGGAGTGAAAAGAATGGGATTATATTGCCCCACCCACAAAAGCAAGAGAAGGGCTGTGGTAGTACAAGCTATTAAAAGTTCTTCTCAACTCTCTCTTTTTTGACCTGTTTCCCCAAAGGAGGCACATGTGGACTGGCATGCGTGCACACCAACCATTTAAAGCAGTGGTTCCTAATTAGCTAAGTACTGCGTACCCCTTGTTTTTCAAAAGCCAAGCCATGGACCCCCTGCTTTTGAAAATGTTATCCCTCTGGTAGTCTTGTGAATGGTGCCACCATACCCTCCAAAACGCCCCTGGCACAAAACCGGGATGCACATCTTCTGGGCCACGCTCCCTCCCGCATGAGTCATGTGACCTGCATGAGAGCACAGCCCCCCAAAATGAGATGTCCCAGACAGTTGATGGGTATCTTCCACAGACCGCATTGGTGGGTGACCACCAATTGGGAGCCCCTGATTTAAAGCATTGAAGGGTTGGAAGGCCCACAAGAGAAAGGCTGAAACACCCCCTTCTCTTCCAATATCTCCAGTCCTACCTGCCTTTTCAGGTTTAAAAAGGATGCTGAAGAGGTGGAAGGTTTGCAGGCTATGAAGGACTTGCTCACAAATTTATTGACAGCTGCACGAATGATGGTAGCTAGGAATTGGAAGGGGCAAGAAGACTGTAAAATGGAAGAATGGTGTAAAGAGGTGTGGGATATAGCTGTTAATGATAAATTAACATGTGCCATTAAGGTAAGATGGGGAATACACAGGAGAAATAATTTCGAGGAGATATGGATGGTGTTTGTAGAATTTGTACTGTTAAAACTGAAAGGGGCTAGTTAACAATGGAATGGTCTTGATGGTGGGGTGCACATTTTTATTCTTATTTATTTGTGATTATTACTTTGTAAAAAAATAGAAAAGGAAAAAAGGGGGGAAGAAAAGAGATATGCAAAATACAATGGTAAAAAGGGGGAGTGCTGAACTGATGAAGTATACTACTTATCTGCATTTAATGCCCAATTTGACCTTGAGTGGCCTGGGGAGGCCATTTATTTAAATTTTTCCATGCCTAGGTTTTTTTGGGGTGTGGATTTCCAATAGATGCTGCTCTCTTCACAAGATGCCAAAGAAAAATGGGACAGGCAGCACCCAGATTTTTAAAAATATTTTTAAAATGATTATTAATGTATTTTTAGGCTGTCATTCAGGCTAATACCCTCACAAGTGGGTTTACAAAATATATGAATTGTGCAATCCATTCATGATTTGACTGCATATATTATATCCTCATCTGGGCTTTTTCAGGTGAAACAACAAACGTTTGTGATCTGCCCCCAACAATATGTCACAGGCATACTGAATCTCTAGTGAAGATACAGTTAGTTTATAAATTTGCACAACAATTTGAAAAGTTGTGAACACCATTTAAAAATAGCTGCCCTCCTGCCCTTTCCAGCCAGTGTTCAAACTTTCCCCTGGAGCTCTTGAATGATTTAAAGTGTACAGATTACTTACTTCTGAGATCTTATTTGATGCAAGTATTGGATATCAAGAAGACCTCTGGGCTTTTTCATTGTGGCTACTGTGACAGTATTACAGTGGTACCCCGCAAGACGAACGCCTCGCAAGACGGAAAACCCGCTAGACGAAAGGGTTTTCCGTTTTGGAGGCGCTTCGCAAAACGAATTTCCCTATGGGCTTGCTTCGCAAGACGACAGCCCATAGGGAAATCTCCGGGACAGCGGGGAAGCGCGTCTTCCCCACTGTCCTCGGACCTCCTCCCGCCGCCAGGCTTCGGAAGGCTGCTCCGAAGCCTGGCAGGGGAGCGGAGAGGTTTTTAAAAAACCCCGGGACAGCGGGGGACTTCTCCGCTGTCCGGGGCGATTTTAAAATGCTGCCGTGGGGGGGGAGCAAAGACTTTCGCCCCCCCCAGCCTTCAGAAGGGGTCGGGGGACAGATTGTCCCTGGACCTGGTCTGAAGTCGGTTTCCATAGGAACGCATTAATTGATTTTCAATGCATTCCTATGGGAAACCGTGCATCGCAAGACGAAAAACTCGCAAGAAGAAAAAACTTGCGGAACGAATTAATTTCGTCTTGCGAGGCACCACTGTATTCGAAAAAGAGGAGGAAATATCAAGGTTGTGGACCTTTCTCCGAGATACCAAATTTCAAGCAGAATCACTACAAATTTTCCTCTTAACATTTCACCAGCAATAGCAATTAAAGCTATATGGTTATAGTGTTCCCTGGAGATTTTATTAGTAGATGATTATCCAGGTATGGAAGGAATTACTGCATGTCAGTCAAGTAGGTAGCACCTGGTTTACACATAGCTGTCACCTTTTCCCTTTTCTTGCAAGGAATGCTATTCAGAATAAGGGAATTTCCCTTAAAAAAAGGGGAAACGTTGACAGCTATGTTTACATATATGTAAGGACCTGAATATCCATAATGCAAACCACTGAATATTATTCACGTTAACATGAACCATTGAATAATATGACTAAGCTTATGGCACATATAGGCTGAATGCTTTATATCGTATGCCAGAGGCAGGCAGACCTCAGACTTGGGAGGGAGTTTGTGTGTGTGTGTGTGTGTGTGTGTGTGTGTGTGTGTGTGTGTGTGTTTTTACTAGAACCCAAGATCTGCCAACTGCAGACAAGCACAAACTAGCCTCTGAGGACATGCTCAGCCCAGGAATTTGCATACAGTTCCAAAACCGAACTCTCAGCCCTGCCACACAAAAACCCAGTACTGCAAATCATTCCGAGATCTACTGGTAGATCCCTCTGGAACTACCTTCTGCCTACCTCGACACCCATGGGCTACTCATTGTTAGTGGGGGTCAGGGGCAGCCCATCCTGTTTCACCACCTGAGGCAGAATAGGAAGGTGCTGTCCTCCTTTGCCGAAGCCTTGCATACCCAATAAACACACAAGACGTAACCGGCTGTATGTTTGAAAAAATGATATATACTATTCATTGTACTGAATTGTAGATTTCAACAGAAGTAGCTCATAAAGTTCAACGAAAAAAGTAGAAGACCCAGTGGATCAGTTCATTCTCTAATCAGTTTATGCATAAAGTCCATATATGTGAAAGTGTCTATTCCACCTCTTTGTTCATAGAGTCCAACAATCCACACGAAAGTTTGTTGCAGTTCCACAGAATCCTTTCACAGAGTCTAAGCCTTGTTTTGCCGTTGACTCTATGTTGGACTTTATGTACAGAGAGGTGGAATAGACACTTTCACATACAGTCATACCTCGGGTTAAATACGCTTCGAGTTGAGCGCATTTGAGTTGCACTCCTCGGCAACCCAGAAGTAACGGAGCGCGTTACTTTCGGGTTTCGCCGCTTGCGCATGTGCAGACGCTCAAAATGACGTCATGCGCAGAAGCGGCGAAAAACAACACGTGCGTGCGCAGACGTGCCGTCACTAGTTACGTTTACCTCTAGATGTGAACGGGGCTCCGGAACGGATCCCGTTCATATCTAGAGGTACCACTGTATATGGACCCGATGCATAAACTGATTAGAGAATGAACTGATCCACTGGGTCTTCTACTTTTTTCGTTGAACTTTATGAGCTACTTCTGTTGAAATCTACAATTCAATACAATGAATAGTATACATTATTTTTTTCAAACGTACAGCCAGTTACGTCTTGTGTGTTTATTGAATACGTTTCACATAACCAGAGGTTTGTTGTTGTTTTGAAGCCTTGCATACCAGCGTCACACAGAGGCGGCTTCCAGCAAGATCTTGCAAAACTCTCGCAAGATCTTGCCACTTCTCCTTGCTTCCCTGGTGGCAGCAGCAGGGGTGGGCAGGGTGCCCCTGGGAGCACTGCCCTTCAGGATACCACCGCCTGAGGCAGCAGCCTCACTCTGCCTCATGTGTGGGCTAGCCCTGGTGGGTGGCTGTGTGTGTTGAATGCAAAAGAATTCTTCAGATTACATAGGATGGCAATACTCAGCAATGCTATGAGGTTAAATATTAACTTTTATATAGTGCTTTCAAGGTGCCGAAAGCACTTCAAATGCACTACAGGAGGATTGTTTCACCATTTTATATTCTGTTCTTTATCATAAAAACGGTTGGTTTATGTTTTTCGAGTTGCTTCAATCAGAAGGGGCAAAGGTTCAGCCAAGATGTTTGACCCTAAAGGGGAAAAGGAAACCTAAAGCCTTAAAGGGGAGTGAGGGAGTGGGAAGAAACCAAATAAATTATGAGGACGATAAATGCAAATAAAACTCTACGGCTGCGCTTCTGATTAGCTGACAGGTTTGGCAAGCGCTGGAAACGAGGTGTATAAGTAGAACTGACAAAGAAGAGAGCTAGCGCTATTTACCTGTGAGGAAGCCCCATTGAATTCAATAGGACTTGCAGCTGAGTAGACATCGTTAGATTGTGTTGTTAGAGTGCTATTGAAGAAAAAGTACAGAAACCAGAAGGAAAAAGCCAGAGGACTGCAGCAGATTTTCCAGGATCAAAGTTAACACTGAAAAGCCTGGGAGTTGCTTTAACACTTAGTCTAAACTGGGTATCAGGATGTGTTTCCCTGTGTAGTTTGCATTTGTTCTAGTGGTTAAATGTTCATTTTTATTTTACTAACAACTTCACAGCTGTTTAAATTGTTTCCTTATAGAAACCTTTAGTAAAAGCTAAATTTGTTTTAGCTGGGCCACTGGGCCCATCACTTCCTAGCAAATAGAAGGGGGAGAAATGGAGGCAGTGAGAGATTTTACTTTCTTGGGCTCCATGATCACTGCAGATGGTGACAGCAGTCACAAAATTAAAATACACCTGCTTCTTGGGAGAAAAGCAATGACAAACCTAGACAGCATCTTAAAAAGCAGAGACATCACTTTGCTAACAAAGGTCCGTATAGTTAAAGCTATGATTTTCCCAGCAGTCATTTATGGAAGTAAGAGCTGGACCATAAAGAAGGCTGATCGCCGAAGAATTGATACTTTTGAATTATGGTGCTAGAGGAGACTCTTGAGAGTCCCATGGACTTCAAGAAGATCAAACCTATCCATTCTTAAGGAAATCAGCCCTGAGTGCTCACTGGAAGGACAGATCCTGAAGCTGAGGCTGCAATACTTTGG
Organism: Podarcis siculus; assembly: GCA_034642415.1. NCBI lineage: Eukaryota > Metazoa > Chordata > Lepidosauria > Squamata > Lacertidae > Podarcis > Podarcis siculus. Next base: position 4,135,227 of record JAXCMG010000006.1, on the reverse strand, counting down.
CCACCTCATGAGAAGAGAAGATTCCCTGGAAAAGACCCTGATGTTGGGAAAGATTGAGGGCACAAGGAGAAGGGGACGACAGAGGACGAGATGGTTGGACAGTGTTCTCGAAGCTACCAGCATGAGTTTGACCAAACTGTGGGAGGCAGTGGAAGACAGGAGTGCTTGGCATGCTCTGGTCCATGGGGTCACGAGGAGTTGGACACGACTAAACAACTAAACAACAACAACAAATTTGTTTTCAGTTGTTTGCAGATTTTTTTGGGGGGGGGGTTGAACATCTTGGAAGCATGCAGTACTACGAATAATGTCTCTCCCCTCCCCCCAAGGAACATTTAGGCCCCTAATTACCTTACCATACTACCCAGTTTAGGGAGCTGGTTGACCCAGGAAAGAAATTAGTCCGGCAGGAGCTAAAGATATCCACTGGGTGGCAGCAGTAAGGACCACAGGAGAAGTGACACACATTTCCCCTCCCTCTCGTGGTGCAGGCTGCAGCCTGTGCTTTTCACATCAGCCAGCATTACCCCCATATTATCATTATCCCCATATTACAAATATGGGCAGAGCTCTGAACGGAAGGTGAATGCAGGCATCAAATTTGCTCCCTGCAGTACGGTCCAGGCTTTGCAACTTGGCTTGCGCAGGTAAATACCAACAAGTTATCAGCGTTAAGTGTGTCTCTGGGAAAATGCATAATAAGCGCGATTCACACCTGAACCCAAAAATGTGAACATGAGAGAGATGAATCTTTTCATGTGAGTCAAAATGTGTGTGGTCCTGAAAATGTGCTTAAGCACCCAAAATTCATATCCACAAGCAGAGAAAATGTCAAAAGGGACATTTTATTACAGCGGGGTAGGAAAAATAAGGTTTCAGTCACTACAATCTGATAAATGCAGTACAAATTATGGGTGTGTTTAACCTTAATATGCTAATACATTCATATCCCTTGTTCCTGTTGGCATCCGTCTGTCTCGAGAGACAATGGAGTGCGTCTCCAGGGGTGAAGTCAAACCACAATGTTAGCAGCACCCAAGCGACCTCCCCAGGGCGCAAGCCTGGGCAATGTGTAGGGAGCTCAGTCTCAGTGATGTGGTCCAAAGGAAAGCAGAGTGTTATGTACTGAAGTTCTCACCCTGGGCCAGCAGGGGGATACTGTAGATAGTTTTCACTCAGGTCCACATATGCAAATAAGGGATTGAAAGTGACATTCAGTGATTGGATAGTTACAGAAAGTTGTTACAGTTACGTTGCACTGGAGCTCTATATGAGCAGGCTGGCTGAACCCTTCAGTTCAGTTCTGTTCTGGCCTATGAATAAACAAGAGCTGTTTGAAGAATCACTGTGTCGTCTGATATGTTCACCCACAACTTAACACAGAGCAATATGCCTGGCAACAGCTTGGCTTCAGGAGTTGCTGGAAGGAGATACCCAAGGAACCATCCAACCATCTTAGGGACTCCACTCCAAATCCGTCTAGGTGTTACTCCTTAGCCTTTTCTTCTCCCAAAAATATCCTGCATGGTCATGGAGGTTGAGGATCAGAGTTTTCCTTCTCCTAGATGGGCTACCTCTCACTTCCTTCTACAGTACATGCACATTCAGAAACTTCCTTTTTGACCATTGTACCCACTATTGGTCTTGTCCACTCAATCCGCTGCAGGGGAAATCCCTAACTCACCAAGGGTTTGAGATCTGTTAGCTATCCTCAGCGGGTTTAGCCAGCCAGTTGACCCAGGGTGTGGCTGCTGTTGCAGCTTCTAGGAGCTTTAGGTGAGACCCTAGTGCAAGATGGGGACCAAAGGTAGACAAGCATCCTGGAGAATTGAATGCCGGCTGAGTCATCAGGGTTGCCCCTTCAACATAATGCTTCAGGCAGCCCGGCCATCTTTTTAATTTAAAAATAACAATTAAAAAAAATTATTTTAATTCCACATGAATATTATTGTGTTGCTGTTGGTTTGTGGCCTTATTCGGTTTTCTTCAAAAGGAAACTTTTTAAAGTTCATAAATATTCTGGGGATTGTGGAGAAGCTTGGGATAGCATCCTTCTCCCTGGGTGATCTTCCTGAATTCTGCGGAATTTGCAACTTTCCAACAGCACATTTATTTTGCATAGGAGATGAGTTTTAAACCATTGGTAGGAAAAGAATGTTTAAAAAAAAGTTTTCAGCTTTTATAAATATTTTAACAAGAAAAATGAAATCTTTACAAATCTAATTTACCTTCCCACTCAACTTCCCTCCCCTCCCTTCTGTGGATATTATTTCTTTTCTTTTTATTACTGTATATCTATTTTTAAAAGTCTCTCCTCTTGATTTCTTATTCTTCCATTAATTGCCAATCCTCCTTTGTCAGAACTGTTTCTTGCTTCCATCTTTGGGCATAAATCATTCAAGCAACTGTGGTAGCATAGATAAACTCCCCCCCCCCTTTGGTAGGTACTTCTCCACCAATTATTCCTAAAAGAAAAGCTTCTGGTTTTCCCCCACAATCTGAATCATCTGTAGAAAGCAGAAAACTTTGTTCTCTCTGCAGCTCTCAGTAAACAGAAATAAAGTAGGACCCCAGAGGGTGTCACTATGGAATGAAGTTATGTTGAATTGCAGCAGGGAGCATTCTCCTCTCCCAAGATGCTGTTGTTTGTCTTCCTCCATCTTCTTGGTTTTTTGTTTTTGTTTTAAAACAATGCTTTCATTTTGTCTGAGCTCCTTTGAAGACGCTGGAAAATTCCTGATTTTCTCAGGGATGTACAGTAAATACTGCATGTCCAAAAAAGACTGTAGTGTGCCTCAACAAAGCAAGGATGGGTTAGGGTAAATTCCAGCAGTCTTGCCGTACTACACACAGTGGACTATTCATTAGGCAGAGAATTCAGGACTATATTTAGATCCCTTGCTTCAGTCCTAGTGCAGTGCTGCAAATGAGTGGGACAGATGATTTGACTTGGCAAGAAATGTCCGATGCAGCATATAGAATGAATAAGATATGCATGCTTTGTAGCACTCACCACATCGCTAGTGCTGGGTTTTTACTCCCATGTTCACACGACATTATCCAAAATGCATATGTCTCTTGTAAAAAGGTAAAGGGACCCCTGACCATTAGGTCCAGTCGTGGCCGACTCTGGGGTTGCGGCGCTCATCTCGCTTTACTGGCCGAGGGAGCCGGCATACAGCTTCCGGGTCATGTGGCCAGCATGACTAAGCCACTTCTGGCAAACCAGAGCAGCATACGGAAATGCCGTTTACCTTCCCGCCAGAGTGGTACCTATTTATCTACTTGCACTTTGACGTGCTTTCGAACTGCTAGGTTGGCAGGAGCAGGGACCAAGCAATGGGAGCTCACAGCTCACCCTGTCACGGGGATTCGAACCGCCGTCCTTCTGATCGGCAAGTCCTAGGCTCTGTGGTTTAACCCACAAAATACTACAGTGGTACCTTGGGTTAAGAACTTAATTCATTCTGGAGGGCTGTTCTTAACCTGAAACTGTTCTTAACCTGAAGCACCACTTTAGCTAATGGGGCCTCCTGCTGCCGCTGCGCCACCGCTGCACAATTTCTGTTCTCATCCTGAAGCAAAGTTCTTAACCCGAGATACTATTTCTGGGATAGCGGAGTCTGTAACCCAAGGTACCACTGTACTGTTCAATGGAGTTTCTCAAACCAACTTAACACCAAGTGGAGTCCTTAAACCAGAGGTTTTCAACCTTTTTGAGTCCTCGGCTCCCTTGACCAGCTACATTCTTTCTGTGGCACCCCTGTGGGGCTCAGGAGCCCAGTTATGTCACCCCTTGCCTGCAGAGCTGGCAGCCTCTCACCCCTTTTCGAACACCCTCCCTTGTGGAGTGTGCCCTCAGTCTCCTCTCCCCTCTCCTTGGGAGTCCTCCAGGCAGCAGCTGTCGTTGCCCCTGATCTCTGAGCTGCTCCCCTGCCCTAAAGAGGGGTGCCTCTCCCCACACTGCCCCCTCTCTGGGGCATAGAGGATGCCCCCAGCCTTTGTGACCCAACAGAGAATGGCCAAAGGGATTTGCATGGCCAGAAACAGTGTCCAGGCTTCATATTTTTTTCCGTTTTTGCGCAAAAAAAGCTCAACAGCTTTTGTGTCTGGATGTCACACAGCAAGCACAAGAAAGGCCAGCGCAGCACCTGGCTGTCTGCTGGCCTGCCTGGCCTCCCACTTGTTTGTCTACTTGCAATAGCAAGGGCTAGTGGACTGGCTGGCTGAGCTCCGCTTGCTTGCTAGCTCTGAGGCCACCATCATATGATGCTTTTGTTTTGTTTTAAAGACAGTTCTTTTGGGCCTTGACAGTGTTTCATTTCCAAAAAGGACTCAGTTTTTATGCATCCAGTTGCTTCAAACTGCCAAATATGAATATCTGCAATAGTACAGCGCTTGCACAAGCATACAGCCACTGTAATAATAAAATTTAAGGTCTTATATATATATATATATATATATATATAATAAATGTTCATAAATGTACCAACCAAGCACGTACATAGATCAGCACAGGAAGACAGTCCTGAAACCATTTTGACTCCCAAGCTGACCAAATGTTTCTCTGCAAGGAGGGAGGAGGTGGGAAAAAAAACCCTTCTTTGTTACAGGAATTAAGTATTTACCATTTCAAACGAATGGGCAGACTACCAGGAAAGGCAATCAGATAAGGCATTATTGGATAACCTGACAGACAGGAAAAACAACAACATTCAAATTTCTGTTGTAGACCACCTTTTCTGTGATGTATGTATGATGTATGGAGGGGTGGCCTTGAGCTCCAGGGCAAGGAATTTAAAATGTCTGTATAAGGGCAGGCACACCTTCGTTCTGGGTCCTCCTCCTTTCCTGCGCGTGAGGGGAGCACCCTGTTGCAACAGCTTTAATAAAGATCAGGCTTACTAGCTGCTTTCCTTCTCAATATTCTCTGGTTGGCCTCTGTTATTTTCTCCTACCAAGAGGGAACCCACTTAAGGACTCTATACGGGCTCTTGGATAAGGGGAAAAGGGCAGATTTTGTTTATAACACCACCAACTCGTGTGTGTGTGTTGGGAACATACCTTACTTAATTCATTTTCCTTCTGCTGAGGACAGACATCTAGCTCCATGCACCAGAAGGCACCAAGTAGTTCTGGAGAGGAAGTAGAAAGGAAAGGAGGATAAACGTGGTCCTTAGTCATTAGCAAACACTTATTCTGGATCCTTTTGAGGACTCTGAGGACAAGTGTGAAGGGAAGGGAAGACTTGAAGGGGAACTGGAAGGGAACTGGAAAATTTAAGAGATACATTGTGGTTGTATCCAGCACTGCATAAGTTGACTTCCATTTGCACAACAGAATCTCCCCTTTCTCTCCTCCCGCTTCAGATTCCTAAAATCTGCTCTGGTTAGGATATCTTAGCATCGTTGCTGCTGTGCAATTGCTGCTACTAGGGCCATATCTGCTTTAGAAAGTTATACTGATTTTATAGCATCTTAGCATCCCCTAAGAAATCCCAGGAATAATAGTTTGCTGAGATACTGAGAACACTCATAGCAATGTGTACCCATCTTCCAATTCCAAAGAATGGCGGTTATACTGTATCAGGTAAGTCCATAATGAAGAGATTCTGTTTATCTAATCATGTGGCAAGATGGTGTAGGAAAACTTTCCCACTAATGTCTTCTCCTTATTTTTACTTCTGGCTTGGAAAAAATGGGCTATATATTCACTGATTCGTTTTATTTTATTGCCCCCTGGGTTCCTTTCGAAGTATGCAAATAAGCCTGTATCCAGCTGAGTTTTCATTCTGGAATTTCCCTAGTAGAGGGACCAAGATCCGGAAATGTCTTTGGTAAGTTAGCTGAAAATCCACACAGTGAAGTTCATAGAAAAATCCCCGCCCCCTCCACGGTTTTAACGATTTTGGCTTGTATTCAGCACTTTAAAACTTCTCTGGGTTTCCTTGTTTGCAGCTGCTTGTTCCTAATGTTCAGTCAATATATTTTCTTTGGTTTCTGACAAGTACTAGTGTATTGCAGTCTTCCGAGCTGAAAAACGTCACCAACAAGAAAACACGAGCTGGTCTGCCTTCCAGAGCAAGGATGTGATCATTGCCACTTTGTTTTGTTTTTAATCAAAGTTTCATCTTCGGAATCAAAAGAAAGCAAATGGTGTAGGTACTAAAAAGCTGGATATAATCCTTCACATTTCAGAATCTAACAAAGCTGTCCTAAAAAGGACAAATTGGTTTTAGGTCAGCAGGTATCAAAAGTACAACTATATCTGGTTACAAAACAGTGCCAGTTCCATAGGTATAGATGGAGGATGTAACTGTTGTTATCTGAATTTCTACGATGGAACAAATGACCTCAGTACAGATGCTCCAGAAGGACAGCTGTCCAACAAATGCTACGTAGACTAGTTTTTCTTCCAAAGAGGAAATCCTTTAAAGATATAAGTCATGGTGATGGCAAGATCTGAAGGTCATCATGACATCTCTTGTTTCGTGGAATAAACATTGGAGGAGGTGCAGGCCAGGTCATTCATCTGTTTTGCTATTTCTCTAGTGGGCATCAATACTTGATGCTTCAGAGAAAAGGTATAGCTATACCACATACTTTAACAGCCAGGCATATTCCCTAGGAAAGCACTGGAAACTGCAGTCCTATGATGGGGAATTGGGAGCTCTAACAAAGAATCCTCAGGTGCTTCACGGAACTACAATTCCCAGCATTCTTTGAGGGAAACCGTAACAGTTAAAAGTGGGAGGAGATATGGAAGGTGTCTGTAGAATTTGTACTGTTAAAACGGAAAGGGATCAAACCATTGCAAGAGGTGTTGAAATTTTGGGAGGTTGGATAGTTACAATGGAATGGTCTCGGGGGTGGAGTGCACATTTTTATTATTTATTTTTTATTATTACTTCGTAAAAAAAATAAAAAAGGGGGACAGAAGCAATATGAGTGTGGGTATTCCTAAAGAGAGTATAAAAATCCTTCAGAGGCTAATGAAAGAATATTGATTGATTTGATATATTTATATCCCACCTGTCCTCCAGCTCAAGGTAGCATATATCATTCTCCTCCTCATCCTATCGTCACAACAGCCCCGTGAGGCAGGTTAGGCTGAAAAATGGAGACTAGCCCAAAATTATCTTGTGATCTCCATGGCTGAGTGGATATTTGAATCTGGATCTCCCCACTTCTACAGCTCCTCCCTATTTCCATCCGTCACATGATCTCTAGGCACAGGGGCCATAGCTGTCAACTTACAGATTTGAAAATAAGGGACCAGCAGCCTTGAAAATAAGGGGTCAGCAGCCAAAATAAGGGAATTTCCAAGCACAGGTAAGTTCATCTTCTGAGCCCCTCTGAGCCAAAGGCAGAAAGCCCAGCCAACAGCCAAATGAAGCCTCAAGCGGTGGTTCCCACAGCACAGCAACCCGGTAAAGGGGATGCAGCAAGGAAAACCACCGTCACCTCTCAGCTGGGAAGCGCTGAGCAAAGGCGAGTCCCCAGGCAGTGCAGCCGATTTGATCGGCACAAGGCATGCAAGCTCCACCCCCCCAGTCGTTCTTAGCAACGCAGCCAAGCAACACAATTGGAGCCTCCCTCCTCCCTGGCCAGCAGGGAGGGAGGGAGAGGAGCTGCTTCCTTTGAAACCCGGGAAATTTAAGGGACATCATCAATAAGGGACAGCAGCGGGACACGGCACTGGGATAAGGGAGTTTCCCGCCAAATAAGGGACGGTTGACAGCTATGACAGGGTCTGAGAGGTCCCACCATTTCCCCAGGAAACCCCACTGTTTACTACTGAATAGGAACAAACATCAATTGGGTTTTCTGCAGATTGGTTCAGCAGTAAATAGTGGGTTCCCCCAGGGAAAAGGCAGGACAAAATAAAAACCTTTCAGACCCATGCCTGGAAACCAGGGCCGGATTTAGGTTTGAGGAGGCCCTAAGCTACTGAAGGTAATGGGTCCCTTTATATGTCCAGCTGTCCTTTGTCAACAACAAATTGTAGCTGTTTTTTGTGTTGAATATATGCTGTTTGGTAATTTTGGACCTAACAGGATTCTAAAGCCATTTGCACATGCAGAATGTAGGAACCCTATATATAGAAATGAGCAAACCAGTGATATTTTAGGGAGCAGGCTAGCAGGCAGGACCCATTTCTTGCATCATAGGAGCCTACACAACACAAAACACTGTTGCTGTATGTAGGTTTTATTTTATTTGTTTTTTTATCTTATATTTTGGAAATGTACATCTAGGTTGTTTTTTCTTTAATTTTTTTGGGGGGCCCCCAAGAGAGTGGGGCCCTAAGCTATAGCTTGTTTAGCTTATACGTACCGGTAAATCCGGCACTGCTGGAAACCATGGGACAAATAGAAAATATCATGGGGCAAACAGAAGTGTGGGTTAGCCCCTAGTTTAACACTGGGTTTCATGGTGAAGTTTATCCCAACCTTCTGTTAGCCAGTAGCAGCAGCCAATAGACTTATTTATGAAAATTCTCACCCAAGATTGAAGTCATCCAGTATGTGTCATATGGTGAGCTCCATGGACAAGTGGAGATTCAAACCCTGGTCTCCCAAGTCTCAGTCCAACACAGTAAATCTCAGCCCTCACGAGTGGGTCCGAGGGTAGACATTTTGAGAATTTTGGGCCTGATTTAAGAGTACTAGAGAACTTGAGCTTGCACACTATTTTGTGACATTCAGGTTGACCCAATGTGGGTTTAGGAATTTTTCTCATAGGCCAACAAGGCTACCTTTACGTTTTGACTGCCGTGTGTTTGCAATACCATCAACAGGGATCCAGCATAAAGGGTAAAGGTAAAGGGACCCCTCACCATTAGGTCCAGTCGTGGCCAACTCTGGGGGTGCGGCGCTCATCTTGCTTTATTGGCCGAGGGAGCCGGCGTACAGCTTCCAGGTCATGTGGCCAGCATGATTAAGCCGCTTCTGGCGAACCAGAGAAGCACACGGAAACACCGTTTACCTTCCCGCTGGAGTGGTACCTATTTATCTACTTGCACTCTGACGTGCTTTCGAACTGCTAGGTTGGCAGGAGCAGGGACCGAGCAACAGGAGCTCACCCCTTTGCGGGGATTCGAACTGCCGACCTTTTGATCAGCAAGTCCTAGGCTCTGTGGTTTAACCCACAGCGCCACCCGCGTCCCCAGCATAAAGGGTACTAAGGTGCTTTTCTAATCACAGGAATTATTGAGGCGGCCTAAACTTCAAGGCCAAAGGATCCATTACTTTTTCCTACAGACATTAAGATGGATATAGAGAAGAGATAAAACTGCTGAAGAGACTCAAATAGGTGAAACACTGGAGTGGTCAGGCCTGGGTCTAATTCGCACAGCCAACAGATGTCTGTAGCGAAGAGCCTGGTTCAGTGACTGAGCCCATGATCTGGTTTTCTGTATGAGGAGGGTTCCAAGTTCAGTATCTGGAAAGTCAGTTAAGAGCATCTCAGATAGCAGAGTTGGGGAAGGAGGACTTCTGCCTGAAATTTTGGAGAGCTACTGCTAGTCAGAGTTGGCACTACTGGGCTTGGCAAAACAAATATCTAAGTAAGCAGCAATTTATATTCATACATAAGAACTGTATATAAGAACTTATAAGACCTGTAACTTGTTGAATTAATGCTTGAGCTTGCTTTTTCCTCCTCCCTCCCATTCCTATTTCCTTGCGTGCCATGTCTTTTTAGATTGTGAACTTTGAAGGCAGGGACTGCCTCAGTACGGACTTTTGTAAGCCACTACTCTGAGAGTCTTTTTGGCAAAGGGGCAGGAATTGAATGCTATAAATAATAAATTATGATATATAAAACATCTTTGCTAGCTTGCTAGCTACCAGGAAGAATTGAGTTTTTCAGTTTGGACCTCCACACCAACCATTCCTGCCTTTTAGGCCCAGCTTTTTGCCTCTAATCCATTGTGAACATCACAGTGTTCTTTCTCTTTTCAATCACTTGTTAACCGGTGGTGACATTTGTTAATATTCACAACAGGTGAAGCAGCTTGACAATCAATACAGTAGTGTCAATATTCTTAACCATAAAATTGAAAAATTCCTCATTGTCCAACTCCTTCATTGGCAGAACATGATGGTCATTCAGTACCATGTAAAATACAATTATTTCCAGAGTCAAAAAAACTCTCATGCACACACACAAATACAATACATGTATGAAACTAGTAATTTTAATAATAGTTGAATTTCAGTTTTGTAAAAACTTCACTTTATTTTCCCTCGACTGTGAAAGATTTCTCACTCTTCATTTCACTGTTGCTCCCTTCATTTAATCTTTCATAAATCACTAGAACATTGTTTTTCCCCCACAGCTGTTATACATTTCATGGTGAACACAATTCTGCCACACACCGAAAAGTTCATGCAGAAGAAAAGATCTTTTAAACAACTGTGTTCTAGGGAGGACCCCAGCCAACCACTCAACTCACTCCTTCACTATATAACACCGTACATTTTGCGGCGTAAAAGCGACGGTTTCAACGCAGCTGCTGCCTACCATTGTTCAGAATGCGAAGTTATACTTACAGAAGATGGCTCCAAGCTCCAGCAGCTCTCAGTGTGGCGAGTTAGGAACCCCAACTGTTAAAACTCAAGGCTCAAGTGCGGCTCGGTCACCCACACATTCGCCCAAGCCTGAGTGTGCTTGGAATGTCAAAGGGCCAGAGCAGACAGCTTAGTCACAGTTTCAGACTTCCAGTTTCCTTGCGCTAATAGCTGCTAAATGCAGTCGCACTTCTAGGGCTCAGGAGGCGTTTCCGTACTCCCTTCCCTTGCCAAGTAAGTCCCTGTTTGTTGTAATCCAATGCTCAGGCTCGGTGATGTCAACCAAGCAGCTACTTGCTTGGCTCCCATCTCCCTGCACACAGGAGGGGATCTGTTTCCTTTGCTTTTGTTTAACTTCGCATTGTAACCTCATCTCCCAGCAGCTGTGGGCTGAAACATCCTTCCTTCTGTTTTCTGTTTGTCAGAAGAGGCTTCCTTCTTTAATACACCCACTGGCTGTTGTTTAGGTGTAGGCAAACGTTTCTTCTCAAGGAAGCTATGGGCGAAATCAAGGCATATTGTGGGTGGAAAGCATCTCAGACAATTGCCAATTAAGTAATTGCTCAGAGTCCTAGCAATGGGAAATGGGGTCCCAGTTCCCATATTACCTATCCATTAAGACCCTTCAACTTATTTATACAGTGGTACCTCGGGTTACATACGCTTCAGGTTACATACGCTTCAGGTTACAGACTCCGCTAACCCAGAAATAGTGCTTCAGGTTAAGAACTTTGCTTCAGGATGAGAACAGAAATTGTGCTCCGGCAGCGCGGCACCAGCAGGAGGACCCATTAGCTAAAGTGGTGCTTCAGGTTAAGAACAGTTTCAGGTTAAGTACGGACCTCTGGAACGGATTAAGTACTTAACCTGAGGTACCACTGTACTTCGAAGGATAAATGCCCACCATGCAATGGTCTGAGGGCCTCAGTGCCCTGGCTATATTTGAACATACTTCATATAAACATCAATTTCATGCAAATACCTGATTGGACATCTGGAGAGCTTTACATTAACTTATATGTTTACTTTAAGATGCATGTACTGACGGTTACTGTATCCGTAATGTGAACTGATGGTGGGTGTTTTTGTTTTTGTTACTACAGTGGTACCTCGGGTTACATACGCTTCAGGTTACATTCGCTTCAGGTTACAGTCTCCGCTAACCCAGAAACAGTACCTCGGGTTAAGAACTTTGCTTCAGGATGAGAACAGAAATTGTGCAGCGGCGGCGCGGCGGCAGCAGGAGGCCCCATTAGCTAAAGTGGTGCTTCAGGTTAAGAACAGTTTCAGTTTAAGAACAGACCTCCAGAACGAATTAAGTTCTTAACCCGAGGTACCACGGTATTAATATTATTCACATCATTTCCTTTTTCGTTACTAGTTCCTCCCTTCTGTTCCTTTGTTAAATTTGCAACTCAAAAACATTTTTTTAAAAAATCAATGCAGCAAATGTGGTGGTATCACCTGAGGACATCTGACGCCACCTGAATTAGTGGAAATTCTGTCTGGTATCTGCCTAATTTACACTTCCTGAAACAGTATGTGAACTGAAGCACAGCCCTCCTTCAAAATTTTCACTTCTCTGAATATTGCAGTGCTATTCTCCAAGCAAAACAGGTCTGCAAGAATGCCTATTTTAGGGGGAAGTATGCACTGAAAAAGCATAAAAATATCATGCATATTAGGGAAAATATCTTTTGAAAAGTACATATTAGGGGAGATAATTATCCATTTTTGTGAGGACTTTTTCAATGCAATATTTGACAAAAATGCAGACTGATGCAGAAAGGTGATGAACTGAATATTAAAATGAGAAACTGAAATGGCCTGATTTGTACATCCCTAGTTCTCAGACTAGCCCGTTGCCCCATGGACAGAAAGCTCCCTGCTCTCCAAAGTCATCTGCTTTTCTTTCCAGAGAAGTGGCTGCTTTTCCAGAGAAGTGGCTGCTTGAAACCTGTCATGAAATGGAAACTAAACCCTGGATTGCTTTCCAAGCCTAGCAAAGAGGCTGTGTTAAGTGCTGGCTGCACTCCAGCTGTATAATTGCCTTCATACACAGCTAGGATCCAAAGGTAGTGAGATATCCTTTTACACTTAATTGCTCTCAGCTTTTGTCGAGTTAGCCGGTATATTGTAGTGATTATGCGTTACAAAGATGTCGGCTGGCAACATCAATTGTGCCGTTTGGGAATCCCTTGCAGACAACTGCGGTGCCTGGCAACAGACAGTCAGGTCATGCATCCACAGCAGTGACCAGATGAGAAATGTGTTAAGTTGTGGATGAACATATCACACGACACAGTGATTCTTCAAACAGCTCTTGTTTATTCACAGGCCAGAACAGAACTGAGCTGAAGGGTTCAGCCAACTGCTTATATAGAGCTCAACTACAACGCAACAGTAACAACTTTCTGTAACTATCCAATCACTGAACGTCACTTTCAATTCCTTATTTGCATATGTGGACCTGAGTGAAAACTATCTACAGTATCCCCCTGCTGGCCCAGGGTGAGAACTTCAGTACATAACAAAATGACCGTTGGGAGGAGCGCAGAGAGAAGAAAGGCCATGGCGCACCTGTATTTGCAAAACCAGATGCTTTCATCTGCCCCAGCTGCAACAAAACATGTCTCTCCCTTATTGGTCTCTACAGCCACTGTAGTGCTGTAACTCTCCAACGGTTTCACCCCCCCGAAAAGTGTGCTTCTCCATTGTCTCCCAAAACAGACAGATGCCAACTCAACTCAATGTGAACTGGGCGGTTGCTGTTTAAACTTTCCCCTGAGCAACAGGTGGCTTGAGATAGGTTATCTATTATCTCTGTGGAGGATGATATTAATACTGGCTGCTTTGCGGAGCTGTTGTGTGAAGATCATTACATAATTGTATTGTTACACACACCCCGATTCCCTGAGTGGTGAGCAGTGCTAAATTGGAATTCATTTCCTTCGGAATGAGGGAACAGGAAGCTATTGCATTTGGTAATTTGGTAATAGGTGTATTTATTTATAAATACAGGCAGCCCACCCCCGTTAACGTGGGGATTATATTCCAAGGCACCGCGCACGTTGGTGAAATCACATATAATTGAAACTCTCTGAAAATTTCTGCAAACACCCCCTTCTGCCCCCACCCTGCCCCCATTCTGCCCTTTTAGTGACTTTTCACTTGGAGAGTCATAAAGGTAAAGGTAAAGGGGACCCCTGACCATTAGGTCCAGTCGTGGCTGACTCTGGGGTTGCGGTGCTCATCTCACTTTATTGGCCGAGGGAGCCGGCGTACAGCTTCCGGGTCATGTGGCCAGCATGACTAAGCCGCTTCTGGCGAAACAGAGCAGCACACAGAAACGCCGTTTACCTTCCCGCCGGAGCAGTACCTATTTATCTACTTGCACTTTGAGGTGCTTTTGAACTGCTAGGTTGGCAGGAGCAGGGCCCGAGCAACGGGAGCTCACCCTGTTGTGGGGATTCGAACCGCCGACCTTCTGATCAGCAAGTCCTAGGCTCTGTGGTTTAACCCACAGCGCCACCCGCGTCCCTGGGGAGTCATAGTTGACCATAATAAATTGATTCGGGGGGGGGCTGTTTACGAGTTACTATAGGGATATTTATTGTGACGGAGATAAATACAGTGGTACCTCTGGTTACGTACTTAATTAGTTCCGGAGGTCCGTTCTTAACCTGAAACTGTTCTTAACCTGAAGCACCACTTTAGTTAATGGGGCCTCCCGCTGCTACCGTGATGCCACCACGCGATTTCTGTTCTCATCCTGAAGCAAAGTTCTTAACCCGAGGTACTATTTCTGGGTTAGCGGAGTCCGTAACCTGAAGCGTATGTGTCAGAGACTGCCTCCAGGTCCCAGCTCACAGAGGACCAACGCTAGCCAGTAGAACTGTACAAAAGTCTTTATTGAAATATAGTTTCCATTTCCAAACCCTAGCGTGCGTCTCTACGTCTAGACCCTAGATCGGCGAAGCTCCATCTGAGTCTCCGCCCCCTGTACACCAGCTTAAGACTCTAGCCTTACCCCACCTCTTGCGTCTCTCCTTTCGCCTCTGGGTCCTACCACCCCCCGGGGTCCCTTCCTTCCTGGACGCTTCGGATGCGGACCCCTCGGACTCCTCCCCCTCCTTTCGGCGGGCTTTAGGACCTGGCTCCCTTTCCGGGCTGCTCATTGCGCCACCCTCTTGTACATTTGAACTTGGCGCGCGCGCGCTGTCTCCGACCCTCCTTTCTACCGTTTCCTCGCTCTCTGACGCAGGCGTGGCCAACCCCGACTCATGTCCTTCCGCTGACGGAGAGCTGCCTGGTGCCGATGCCTGGGACTCCTCCCCCCTACTGCTCTCCGGTGGGGAAGCTGGTCCCGATTTCCAGCTGCTGCTCTCTGAGTCCCCTCTGGCCCCTCCTTCCTGGGGTGTTCCCTTTGGCAACCCCCTAACTCTGCCCACGGGAGCCCCTTTCTGTGAATCCTCCGATTCGCTGGAGAGACTTAGAGACCTCGGGCGGCTATCATCGCTAACTTCTCCTTCGGATTCCTCCCCATCGGTCTCTAATCCCTCCCTTTCCTGCCCCTCTGCTCCTGAGCCCCTGACAGTATGTAACCTGAAGCGTATGTAACCCGAGGGACCGCTGTATTAGTAAATATGAACTCATTAATAGTGCAATGCTCCACTCTACATCATTGCTCTGACGCCCCCTGTCGCCCTACCCCCAAAACCTCCTGTCACTAACTGGAGTGTCACAGATCTGTCTCCTTCTGGCAGAGAGCGGCGGCAGAGAAAACATTCGTTTCAGCTCCGTCTGTTCTGTTGTTCTCCTCTGCAGAAAGGAATGGACTGTGATAATCTAATACAGACCTCCGTTTAGCCATAGACATTCTCAGCCAATGCAAGCAGGAAAATATAACGTTAATCAGATTAGTAAGTAGAAACGTTGCCAGGAAAACTCCCAATGGAGAAACAAAATTTCCCCACAAGTGTGGTATTTCCACCCAAACCCGAGATAATGATATTTTAAAATTAACAATACAGGAGATGACTCAAGTCATTTTTTGTGCCTGGGTCAAACAAATCTCAGTGTCACACACACACACACACACACACACACACCGGTGACAACTAACAACAGGTTACCTCTTAATGGTATCCCACAATCTGTTCTACCTTGTGCTAGGCCTGGCCCTACACAGTAGAACTATGGAACCATTGTCCTCTAAGATGTATTTATTTAAAACACTTATGAGCCACTCTTCAGGGAAAAGGTGCAGGAACTGAGCTCCTGCAAGTATCATGTGATGTTCACTCCACATCTGGTCAGAGTCAAACATTTGAGTGTGGCAGCACCTGTGCTCTGGGACTATTTCAAACACCTGCTACCCAGACACATAAACAAGTTGTGTACACTGGTTTTAATTTTTTGCTTATTTTATTTGTATATTGATAATTGTTTTGCAAGAATTTCTGCACCCCACTTTGATTAAGCAATGTGACCCAGAGGTTCCCAGGTGTCTAAGAAGGAAAGGAATTAATGGTACAAAAGTTCCTTAAGAAACACATCCTATCCATCTTGGGTTTGTAAGTTTTTGTCACCAGGGAAGTGTGGACGTGCAAAGAGAAAAGATGGTCACTTTTGAAACTGCACTAAAGAAGACTCCAAAGAGCTCCCCGCCCCCGCCCCAATGTTTACTCTGTCAAATAGTTATTTATAGCTCTAATAATCTGTGTGGAGATAAAACATTTGTGGGCCCAAATGCTTTCCATCTCTGGGGAATTTCATTCCACAACTATATCCCAGCTACTTCCCAAAGAAAACTCCCTCCTACACTGCTTAACCAGATTTGTTTTAAAATGTGTGTCTCAGATTATTTATTATTATTATTATTATTATCACCTAATACAAGCAGTCTCTGGGCAACTTATTATTATCAATAGTATTATTAATTTGATTTTGAAGACTATAAAGGAGAGAACTTTTAAAATTTATCTGCCACAAAACATGTTTCTCAAATTTCAGTGTTCATCATTCATATCTGGAAGATATGACACTGAATTGTGTTTGTTCTGAAAAAAAATGTTCTACTTGATTTCACTTTACACTTTAAAATCAAAGACCCCATAAAACACGTTGGTATAACATTTGCTGTAATAGCAAGACTGTAAGGCGATATATGTTTTATGTGCTATTTTTATGTTTTGTCTTAATATCTCACCCAATGGTGTTGAGCACTGGGTTGCCTTCTCCTCTTCATCCACCTGCAATCTCTGACCTGTGCACGATCAAAATCTGCTCTAGAACATGAAAGGAGAGGAGAGGAGAGGAAGGGAACATCCTGTTGTACAAGCGGAACTCCATTTGAACAGCGTTGAATACAACCCCAAGGTTCTAAGATTGGCAGCAAGCCTTCAGGACAGAAGGCTCCAAGCTTCAGATGGTCACCTTCCAAAGTTGGAAGACTGCCTAAACAGTGCAGGGGCAGAACTAGGACACTTCTCTTCCCAGCCTTCCCTTTCTGTGTGACGTAAACATGCTTTCAAATGCCTGATCAGGGCTTCAGGCAATATGACTTATTCAATGTCCCTTCCTTCCCTCCCTTCATTTACTATGAAGTCCAGTCTTTGAAAACTTGATCAACATTAACCAGTCGGATACTGCAATTAAGCAGGTGGCTCACATTCCTTCCAAGATTTCCTCCAAGGAAAGAAGCACACATTTTATCTCCATATCAGCCTTTTCAGGTAGGTGAAGCTGAATGACTGGCCCAGGTGAACACACAAGAACATAAAAGTCCGGCAGGACCAGATCAAATAGATGGAAGTGGGGCAGATTGATACAGAAAAAAAAATCAATCTCATATTTTATGTAACAAAAATGAGTCAAATAATAATTTTTTTTGCTTGATCCACGGCATAACTAATCAATATTATAATAGCAATCAAAAGAACCATTAAAGTTAGAAGATAATGAGAATATAATGACTTCAGTAAAAAGTGGGTTTTGTATCATTCTGCCCCACCTACGTGGCACTTTGATACAAAGTGTACATTGTATGAGAATGGTAATTTAATGAATTTAATAAAAAATCTAATGAAAAAACAAATTGTAAATTACGTATCAAAACTGTGTTTCACACATATCATAGACTTTATGGCAGGTTTTCTTAACAAAACATCAAAACATATATTAATCTTTCCTCAAACACCCATCCATTTAAAAAAAAACTTTGAAAAAACTTAAAAAGTATAAGAACTCACATAAGGTAGTCAAAAAATAGTAATTTAAACAAAATGCTTATAAAAAATACGCTAATTACTTAATGTTTAGCTTCTATTGCACATTTCTTCTTCTTTGGTGACCACTCGTAGCCGAGTAAGATTGTCTTTGCTTCTTCCAGTACGCTGATTTTAGTTCGCCTGTCTTCCCAAGTGATGTGTAAATTTTTTCGGAGACACCGTTGATGGACTCTTTCGAGGAGTTGGAGATGGCGTTTATAAGTGGTCCATGTTTCACAAGCATATATAGTAAGGTTGGTACTTCAGTCGGGAGAAAGCCGTACTCGCAGAGCTCAGGCGATGCTGGATTTTGGCATCAATGTTGGTACATTATATTCACTTAAGTCAATAGAAAAAGTATAAAGAGATGATGTTTGAGATTTGCCCTTTGGGAATTTGGTTTTGGCAACGGCAAAACAACATCCTTGAAATCAACGCTTGCCTTATCTTCTGCAATGGGGAAGACAAACATACAAGATCCAGGTTTTTTCCTGAGATATGACACTTGATAATCAGTCATATTATATTTAGAAATGACTTTGGCCACGTGGTAACAACAGTTTTTTTGTTTTCAGATTTAATGAATTTAGAGATTTCATGCAAACTTGTGTATTGGGGCACTATTGTACACTAGCAGGGCACTTTTATAGTATCAATGTGCCCCGTGTCTTAGTGCATCAAAGTGCCCCAACGGACATTTTCAAAAAAACTAACGATTATTAATAAAACGACTGAACTTATTTAAAAATCATGTGTAATCCTGATTACTGAGTGGAATAACTTACCTTTGGTATTTTTAAATCTTAACTAAATGACGTAAAACAGCGTTGGAACACTTTTACATTTCACGTCATTTTTTAGTTGGCCATGCTAAAAACATACCTACTCTTGTCAAACGCCAACGGCTAACTGGCAGGCAGCGCGGTCGCAACTGTTGTACTCACACATGTATAGACATGTTTTAGGGATGTTGCGACACAAATAACATTTCTCGATATTGAAATATTGTTGGTGTATCAATGTGCCCCGTGCATCAATGTGCCCCGCTTCCCCCCCTACCTACAGTATCTGGTTCGGTCTCCTGTTCTGGCAGTGGCCAACCAGGTGTCTATGGGAAGCCCAGAAAAAGGCCCAGCAGCACTCTCCCACTGTTGTTCCCCAATGACTGGTGTTCAGGGCATCCTGTCTATTCACTCAGTTTGGAGAGATCCTGCCAGAGTGCTTCGCAATCATTTTTTCTTTTCACTTACCTGAACAGTCTGGTGTTATCAGCAAACTTGGGACTCAGCTATACAGCTGCAAATAAAACATTTTAAGTGCAATATACAATGTGAACCTAGATGGCGATGGTGAGCCTTATGGAAAATTCAATGCATTTTAAATACCGCTTTTTTAAAAAAAGCGTTTTCAGAATGGTTATTATATGTGTGTAGATTCCACCTATGTCATCTCATTATTCATTTCTAGCTCCAGTTCATTCAACATGAACAAGTTAAAAAGCACATGCCCAAATACAGAGCTTCGAGGCTGAGTGGGGATTTGAATCCTCTCACTAACCACTACGTGGAATTGGCAAGTAGTAACAGTGACAAGATACATAAAACAGATCCACAAGCTGAAATGCAGACATGAGCCAGTCTGAATTTTTCTGCGGTCCACTTAGAAGCATTTCTGGAACTTTTGCCTTGGAACCAAGCCAGTTTTGGGTAAACAAGCCCAACCGCAAGAGAAATACTTCATGCTGATATTGTGGTCAGGAGTGTTTGACTGCTGAATTGTTCTGGATTTAGCTTTTGATTTTAATCACTAAGTAAGAGGGATAAGAGAGTAGAGGGTGAGGAATGAGAGAGTCCCCAGATGTTTTGTTGTTGTTTAGTCGTTTAGTCGTGTCCGACTCTTCGTGACCCCATGGACCAGAGCACGCCAGGCACCTCTGTCCTCCACTACCTCCCACAGTTTGGTCAAACTCATGCTGGTAACCTCGAAAACACTATCCAACCATCTCATCCTCTGTCGCCCCCTTCTCCTTGTGCCCTCCATCTTTCCCAGCATCAGTGTCTTCTCCAGGGAGTCTTCTCTTCTCATGAGGTGGCCAAAGTACTGGAGCCTCAGCTTCACGATCTGTCCTTCCAGTGAGCACTCAGGGCTGATTTCCTTAAGAATGGATGTGTTTGATCTTCTTGCAGTCCATGGGACTCTCAAGAGTCTCCTCCAGCACCATAATTCAAAAGCATCAATTCTTCGGCGATCAGCCTTCTTTATGGTCCATATAGAAGTGAATACCACAGATTGAGCTTTCTTTATGGTCCAGCTCTCACTTCCATACATCACTACTGGGAAAACCATGGCTTTAACTATACGGACCTTTGTTGGCAAGGTGACGTCTCTACTTCTCAAGATGCTGTCTAGGCCTGTCACTACAACTCCCATCACCCCTAGCTAGCAAGGCCAGAGCTCAGCGATGATGGGAGTTGTAGTCTAACAACATCTGGGGACCCAAAGTTGAGAAACACCGAGTTAAATGATTCCCCCTCATCTTAACAAAATTAACAAATTTAGCAAATATCATGGGAAGAGATGTGACTCCTAAGGAGAGCATGTGAAACTATTTCATGGGGGTGGGGAGAGAAGCATCCTCTTTGCAAAAATGTAAACAACTCAAAGAAGTGCAACATATTAAGTGCTTCCAAACATTCCTTCAAAAATCTGGAATCTAAAATGTCAGCTGTGATGCCAAGGACAGCGTACATGATTAAATTACTTACAGGGGCAGGGTGACTATTAACTGTTTAATTGGTTCTGTTTGGAAAGATTAGAGCGATCTGAAAAGCAAATGAAAGACCAGCATTGTCAAAGATAAAATTACCATTGTACTGTAGTTATTTAAAACCCGATGCTAGTTCTACGTTTGTTGTAAACTGGCATAAGTGCAGCCCATGTCATGTATTGCCTCTACACATACATATTACTTAAGTGGAAAATTGCATTGCAAAATTTGGAGAATTTTGAAAGATGGCTTTGTTTTAGTTCTTCTATTGTTTCACAAAGTGTGAATTAGTTAGGTTCGTTTTTAAATGTGAAATGAATTGAATTTACCTTCCGTCGCTATTTAGGATTCTCATGAAAGAGTTTTGAATATACTTTAATTAGGGTTGCCATATTTCAAGAACTAAACACAAAAGTCGTTGAGTTTTTGGCAGGAAATCACCTAAAAAGTTGTTGAGATGGTTATTTTTAAAATATCCCCCGGACACTATTTTCACCATTTGAATCTCAGGACGCATGGCAACCCTACTTTAATGCAAAAGCATATTATGAACGAATATAGATCTAAAAGCACTAACAGCAGAAATTTCAAAGCTTTAATTTTTGCATCTTCCCTTCATTCTACTTCATTGACTGTGGATTGGAGCTCAGTTCATTCTGTCACATAGGAATTCCTGTCTGACAAGCTATTTATCACAGGCTTCGTAGATTGGGATAACCTTCTGGCATATTCTGGTTCTTTTCCCACAACAGTCAGAAAGCTGATTTCACCCTTATCTCTTTTTAAACACGTGCAGCTGGAGATGATGCAGAACAGAAGCAGGATGCCTTGTGTTGTTGGGAAAGAGCCATTAGAAGGTTCTCTGATGATGTTATCTTTGGAGGCATTTCCCCATAGCCATTTCCTACAAGCATTTGACAGAACAGCTCTTTCACCTTTCCAAGCATGCTGTTCGTCAGGACTAAGGTGGAAATCTTATGCACACTTCTCTGGAAGTAAGCTCCATTGAACACATTAATACTTACTGTAATTTGATAACCATAGTACCTACCATTTAGCTAGGAAATGAGTGAACTTCATATCAAATCGTATCTGATTGCATTTATTAAACCATTTGGATTTTTTTCCTTTTCTTTTTGAATCCATGTCACTTTGTTATGAAAATGCCAGCCCATTCTTCTTCTTCTTCTTTTTTTTTTAAAAAAATATTTTATTTAGGATTTTCTTGTTTTACAGAAGTGTAATGCCTCGTATTTTTTTTCCCATGTAACATTTTTACAAATCCATTTCATTTGTTGAGGCATTAGGGGGAGAAGAAGAAAAAAGGAAAAAGAAAGGGGGTGGAGGGAGGGAAGATGGTTGGGGGTGGGGTCAGGTGGTGGTGTTTCTATTATGCTTAATGTATGTAGAGTTTGGTGTCAGCGTTGTTTGTGTTGTTCACTTGTGTTCCTTTGGTGGTGAGAGA
>JAXCMG010000006.1:4089990-4113051 GCA_034642415.1 Podarcis siculus | reverse complement strand
ATGTAACATTTTTACAAATCCGTTTCATTTGTTGAGGCATTAGGGGGAGAAGAAGAAAAAAAAAGGGAAAAAGAAAGGGGGTGGAGTCAGGTGGTGGTGTTTCTATTATGCTTAATGTATGTAGAGTTTGGGGTCAGCGTTGTTTGTGTTGTTCACTTGTGTTCCTTTGGTGGTGAGAGAGTTTGGGGTTGGCCTAGGGTGTGGTTGTTTGTTTGTGATTGGCTGTGGTGATCTTTGTTTTCGTGTGTGAGTGGGGTGGGTGGGTGTTTTGGATCAGGTTAGCCATATTGATTTGTATGCTGTTGGTGGATTATTGTCATTGTCTTGTTGGGCTGTGTATGTGATAAAGGGGAGCCATACCGGGATGAAGGTGTCTTCTTCTGTTTGTCCCCGTGTCAGTTTCAGTTTATTAGTTAATTTTTCTAGTAGGGCTGTTTCCCATACTATTTGGTACCATTGGTCCATGCTTACTCCTGACAGGTCTCTCCAGTGTCTGGTTATGGTGTTTCTGGCTGCTGAAAGTAGGTGGGCTATGAGTTCTTTGTGGTGTAAATGGGCGTTGTTGTCTTGGAAGATGTTTAGTAGGGCCAATTCTGGGGTGATATCTAATACTTGTTTAGTTATTTTACATATTTCTCGTATGGCTGTTGCCCAGAATAGTTGGATTTTGGGACACTCCCACCACATGTGGAGGTATGTGCCTGTGGAGGTGCACCCTCTCCAGCATTTTGGTGAGGTTCCTGGGCGTATTAGCGCTAGTTTCCTTGGTGTTAGGTACCACCTGTAGGTGAGTTTCAGTGTGAGTTCTTTTCTTTTCGTTGATATGGATTTAAAGGGAGGTTTAGACCACATTCTGGTCCATTGCGTGGGGTTAATCTCATAGCCTATGTCATCCTCCCATTCTCCCATTCTTCTTTTTTACATTTTATTTGGATTTTTTCCTTACTGCAGAAAATGCAGTAAGTAAAAATAACCCATTTTATATTGGTAGTCACTGCTGGGTGAAAGCTCTTTAGATGTCAAGGCAATAAACAACTATTTTGCTTTTAAAAGACAACTGAAGGCAGCCCTGTTTAGGGAGGTTTTTAATGTCTGATGCTGTATTGTTTTTAATATTCGGTTGGAAGCCTCCCAGAGGTTATTATTATTATTAATAGTGCTCTATGAATGTGCGGTTTTTCACATGTCAGTGGGTGGCCTCTTAACACCATTCGTCTACATCCCACTTTTTAAAAGAATAGGACTTATTGTGGTTTGCAAAGTGATGGGGAAATGCACCGGAAAGCGTGGGATGAACAAATGGCTAATGGTAAGCGAATAATTGTTATATAGCTGCCTCACAAATGATTCAGAACAAATGTTCAGTAGAGACTGGATATAATCTAACCTGCATAGGCTTTGTGGAAGCAAATCAGGATGAATGCTCAATAACCAGGTCATCTGGAGGAACCCTAAATGGGGAGCACAAATGGGAAACAGTGCTTTCACACCCAGGTCCTGCTTTCTGGGCTTCCCAGAGGCATGTGGTTAGTCACTGTGGTAACAGGATGCTGGACTAGATGGGCCTTAATATATAGATTATTATTATTATTTTTCCCCAAAGGTCATTAAGTTGACAGCCAGACATCCCTCCAAAAATAAACATCTTTGGGTTTCCCGAGTCTTTTCTACAGT
Organism: Podarcis siculus; assembly: GCA_034642415.1. Classification (NCBI taxonomy): domain Eukaryota; kingdom Metazoa; phylum Chordata; class Lepidosauria; order Squamata; family Lacertidae; genus Podarcis; species Podarcis siculus. The sequence continues at coordinate 4,111,377 of JAXCMG010000006.1, read as the reverse complement.
ATATAACAGCTGTGTGGGATTCTCGGGGTGAAGGCAGCACTCCTTTGGTCACTGAAATGCTCCAGCCCATGACGCCTGAACCATGCTGTATAATATATAGATTATTAATGGTGCTTCTTATGACTACCAATAGTTTAACAAAAGCAACAGTGAACACCCCCCTTTTCTAAAGCAGGTTGCATGATACAAAGAAAAGAAGAGTGGATTTTAGTCTTAATCTCCATTCTGGTGTGGAAACTATTTTCTCGGCTTGAACATGTTCTTTAGAGGCACACTGTTCTTTAACTGGGTATCCCCCATACACCATGAGCCACTATTTAGCACCTGGCAGGGATGGTTGGATCTCAGGACTCTCAACATATTATGTACAAGCAATAACAGAAAGGAGAGTGTAACTAAGGTGTGTAACCACACACAAAATGTGTTGACTTCCTTTTGGTCTAAGATCTTTAACAGTACTGGAGACCTACAGGACCAGTTCTCCTGATATGTCCCACGGAGGACCTTAAAGGTAAAGGGACCCCTGACCATTAGGTCCAGTCGTGGCTGACTCTGGGGTTGCGGCGCTCATCTCGCTTTATTGGCCATGGGAGCCAGTGTACAGCTTCCGGGTCACGTGGCCAGCATGACCAAGCTGCTTCTGGCAAACCAGAGCAGCGCACGGAAATGCTGTTTACCTTCCCACCGGAAGGTCTACTTGCACTTCGACATGCTTTTGAACTGCTAGGTTGGCAGGAGCAGGGACTGAGCAATGGGAGCTCACCCCGTCGCGGGGATTCAAACCGCCGACCTTCTGATTGGCAAGTCCTAGGCTCTGTGGTTTAACCCACAGCGCCACCCGCGTCCACTACGGAGGACCTTACGTGCTTGCAAATAACAACACCCTGAAGATTCCAGACCCCAGGGAGATTAGACTGGCCTCGATCAGAGCCAGGGCCTTTTCGGCCGTGGCCCCGGCCTGGTGGAATGCTCTCTCACAAGAGACCAGGGCCCTGCGAGATTTGACATCCTTCTGCAGGGCCTGCAAGACGGAGCTGTTCCGCCAGGCCTTTGGTCAGGGTTCAGTCTGACTCATTTTCTCTTTGTATAAGAACAAGCACGAAGGAGGTTTCCCAGCCTGATCACAGGTCCTTATAATATCAGTGGAAACAGTTGGTCCTGGCGAGTATTAATCACTTTCAATTTTAACCTGAGGATTGTCATTTATCCAGTTTTAACTTTAATTTTAATTTATTTGAATTAATTTTGGGATGCATTTTAATCGACTGATTGCTTGTTTATATGCATATTTATATGATGTTAGCTTCTCTGAGCCCAGCTCCGGCCGCGGAGGGTGGGGTACAAATAAATTATTATTATTATTATTATTATTATTATTTACTGAGTTGCACATATTTCTGAATTACATTCCAGTCATATGGCAGTTATCTGGTGAACAGCACAAATGGCTGCTGCAAGCATATGCTGGCATAAAGGGTACTGTTGTAAACAAAATCTGCTCCGTTTTGCCTTATGGGGTATCCAAGAGCCCATATAGAGTCCTTACATGGGTTCCCTATTGGTAGGAGAAAATAACAGAGGCCAACCAGAGAATATTGAGAAGCAAAGCAGCTAGTAAGCCTGATCTTTATTGATCTGTTGCAACAGGGTCCTCACTCACCACACACAGACGGGAGGAGGAACCCAGAACAATGATGTGCAAGCCCTTCTATAGACTTTTGAAATTGCCACCGTGTAGATCAAGACCACCCCAGAAACATCATACATACATCACAGAAGGGGTGTAGCTCAAGACGCCCCCCCCCCCATACATCATACCTATATCACAGAAAAGGCGGTCTACATGAGAAATCTGAGTGGTTTGTTTACCTCATGTCTGCCAGGTTACATGTTTAACAGTCACTTGATTGGATTGCCTGGGGAGCCTGGCCAGTCTTTTGTAATGATAAATACTTAGTTCCTGAGCCAGGTCAGGCTCACACCCTATTCATATTTTACATGTGCCCTTCAGACAGGATTTGTGAAGGAAAAGACATTGGCGAGACTTTTCCATTTTCCTTTGACCTTGCAGAAAAAACATTTGCTCACTTTGGGAATCAAAATGGTTTCAGGTCGGTCTTCCTGTGCTGATCTATGTACGTGCTTGGTTGGTACACTTATGAACATTTAACATATATCTAAGACCTCAAAATTCCTATCACAGTACTTACTGGCAAATGAATGTTTATTATGGAATCGCTACTGTTCCTGCATGCAAAGGTGTTTGTTTGTTTGTTTTTGCAGCACCCACACATTTTGCCAGCCCATACTCCTCCATCCACATTTAATCCGGATTTACCATTTCTGGGGGAAATCCAAAAAGGAAAACTGTTGCCAAAGACCACCATGAAATATCTTAACAAACTGCTTGCAAATTGAGGCCACCATTTTAGTGGCTTATGAAACGTTTGACAACTTAGCAACACAAACACACTTTTGTATCATAAAAGTTGTTAACAAATTTTGGACACACTTTGGGCGGAGATCAGTTCAAAGGTTTCTGTACCTCCAGGGGAACAAGCTACCAGGCGTCGCATTACAAGTGAGCAGAAATGTGAAAGCAACTTTTTATTTATCTATTTTAAATTTTATTTATTTGGTTTTTCAGATTAAAATTTTACTTTGCTTTTGAGCAACACTGGCTGAAGCTAAGGAGCAACTGCAAAAACTACATTAAGCCTTGTTAACAGAGAAATCTGAGGGCTCCCTTGGACAAAAAACAAGAATCACCAACCGGGAATACCAGAGCAAAACAGCAGCCAGTAGGTTTGGTCTTTATTGAAGACTGTCGCAACAGGACTCCCACCTGCCACAAGCTGGAACAAGATGGAAGCCCCAAACAAAAGAGCACCCAAACTTTTATTAGCTGCTAATCCCCATGTTACTCCCCCCCAAACTACATCATGGTTACATCTTGAAAGGGGAGGTCTGGTGGCAGTAATCTGAGCATCCTGGACCCTGCCCCACGGTTCTCCTTGCCCTCCACCAAACACCCATCAAGTGTAACAAAAGAGATATTTACATTTCCCTGTTTCCCAGCCAAGTTAATCACACCCTCTTGTCTTCATCTGGGTTTGTTATTTCCGGAATGGCTACCTGTCTGGCACTCAAGTATCAGGATGCCAGGAATTATCACTCAGGCAGCGGGGCTGCTGAGTAGCTGAGCTCGCATGCCTATATGAATTTCTGAAGTTTTCCCAGTGAGCAAGTACATAGATACATTTATCAGTGAATTTTTACATTTGGTATCGTGCTGCAAATGCCCTTTGAACAGATAGAGATGATGAAGTGATGAACTGATGAAGTGTTTTGTGGGGACAAATCACAAAAGTCACAAAAGTGATTGTGGTGATTTTTGTAGTGGGCTGCATGTGCATGATATCTGTGGAGGGGCAACCCCCCCCCCCCAAAACCTATACATAAATTCCTGCAATAGCCTGCAATAAGTGCCTGGTCCCAGGTAACGCCATCCTTCAGGCGCAGCCCATCCACCAAGCAAGCTCTGAAGAGGCTGTTGCCAAGGCAACCGTTCGCACCAACGACGGCTAATCCCATTGAAGACAGGCGAGGGGGGCAGGACCCTTCTCCTCCGTCCCACCCCCTCGAAGAGACCAAGATCTCTAATAGGCCAACCGCTGACAATAAACGCTTGTCCTTTAAAAACCTTATGGCCAATCAGCGTCGCTCATGGTCACTGCGTCACCGCCAACCCTGCTGGCACATCCCTCCTCTCTTGTTTTGTGTTTTTTCTGTTTTTGTTTTTCCCCCTTTTCCGGCCTCGCGACAGGCTGGGCCTCGCCTTTCCATTGGTCGGCTTGCTCAGACCCCACCCCCGATGATCGGGCCTGCGGCGCCCGGCCAATCAGCGCGGCCCGGAAGGGTGGCGGCGGCGACCACAGAGCCAACAACAACAACGGCGGCGGCGGGGGCAGAAGCGGCTGAGGCGGCGCCAGGCCCGGAGAGGAAGGCGACGGAGTGAGGCGGAAGCGCCCAGGCGGGGGAAAGCAGAGAGCGGAGGCGCTGCGTTGCCGCCATGGGGGCCGTGCTAGGCGTTTGTTCCTTGGCCAGCTGGGTAAGTACCTGAGGGGAGAAGGTCGGGTAGGCCACGCCGGGAGGCGGCTTCCGGACTGAGGGAAGTAGGCCTCGTCGTTCCCCATCCCCTGTTTCTGGGTGTCAGGGTTGCCGCCGTTTCCCACAGAGGCTGAGGGGGTGGTCTCGACAGACGTTCCCAGGTGCCTTTGGCGGCTCTGGGGTTCAAAGCGAAACCTCCATGTCTAGGAGCAGTATATCTCTATAAATACCGCGACAAAATAACTCATTCTCCAGGTTTGGGGCCTCGCAAGAGCCCTTGCGTGATGGCTGCTGGTCTGAACGGACGTTGAGGCCACATTCCGATGCTCGTTTTACTCGCGAGTAAGCCCCACTCAAGCTCACGGAGGCTTGCTTCTGTGTAGATATATGCTTTCGTTTCGCCCTGTTAGGCCGATCCAGTTTAATCGTGCCTTTCTTCGCTTCAGATTTATTTATTTATTTGGATTTGTATACCACTCTTCCTCCAAAGGGACGTGGGTGGCGCTGTGGGTTAAACCACAGAGCTTAGGACTTGCCGATCAGAAGGTTGGCAGTTTGAATCCCCGCTACGGGGTGAGCGCCCGGTGCTTGGTCCCTGCTCCTGCCAACCTAGCAGTTCGAAAGCACGTCAGAGTGCAGGTAGATAAATAGGTACCGCTCCGGCGGGAAGGTGAATAGCTTTTCCGTGGGCTGGGCTGGTTCGCCAGAAGCGGCTTAGTCATGTTGGCCACATGACCCGGAAGTTGTCTGTGGACAAACGCTGGCTCCCTCGACCAATAAAGCAAGATGAGCGCCGCAACCCCAGAGTCGGTCCACGACTGGACCTAATGGTCGGGGGGTCCCTTTACCTTTAAGCCCCACTCAAGCTCACTGAGGCTTGCTTCTGTGTAGATATGCTTTCGCTTCTCCCTGTTAGGCCAATCCAGTTTCGTTTGTATTATCGTGCCTTTCTTCGCTTCAGGTTTATTTATTTATTTGGATTTGTATACCACTCTTCCTCCAAAGATCACGAGGTGGTTTGCAACATAAAGATACAAAGTTCAGCACACAAAATACATAATAAGAAGAAATAACAAACCAGTAACACTTCCCCCTCCCACCAACACATTTATAAGGCCATGTAGAATGTTGGTCAGCCTAAAGATATCGCGAAGGCGCCAGACAAGCCTCCCTTCAGAGAGTATTCCATAAAGGGAGGGGGGAGCCATCCTATTCTTATATTGCCATGCTCCAGAACTCCAGAAAAAAGGCCTCAGATGATGATCACAGGATCCAGGACGTTTTGCAATACTGGGCTTCCCCAGTATTACAAAAATGAATGAAAACTAGTAATGGCAGGTTAACATCAAATCGGAAACAGGATGGGGTATTTGGATCTTCACTCTTGTAATATGGCAGTGGTTCTTTTTTGTGGGATACTTTAGAATTGCTTTTTTGGCATATGTTTAATATTTCTTATCTATAGCTTTAAAAAGAATAATTCTGGAAGTGGTTGCTGTCCTAAACATCGGATTTGGGGGGGGGGGGCTGTGTTTTTTTAAAATTATTTTTGCCCACTGTTTGTCTTTATGGCAAGGAAGGAGAGTTCATTTGGACTGTGGTTCTCTTTCCTCTCTTCGCCAAGACCTGTGATTTCATCTCTAGGAATGATGTTAGTTCCTAATCCAGGAAGTGGTGGCTGAGTCATAGCCTTCTCAGCACGTTGACAGCTAACATTTATCCATGAGCTTTTTCCTGTGTAAGCAGGTATTACAAATCCAGTATTAGGTGACTGTCCTTTTTTATCAACTTTCTTGGTCTGGCCCCATTTGGCTGTTTTGGATGGGTTTGGTAGATCAGCCTAAATTTGTATTAAAAATTTTTTTGGGGGGAAACTAGGATCTCTACAAGCACAACTGTGGTATGTTCAAATACAGAAGGTGTGTTCATCTGCAGTAGCACTGAGGCATTTAGAATAAGCAAGCTTAATTCAGATTAAGTGATGGTAAATAGGCAACATCTCTTTCAATAAGGGAGAGCTGTCATAACCAATTGAACAAGGGATGATTTCATATTTTGTGTCATTAGAGAGGGCATGAAACTTAACATTAGCAGCTATAACTCCCTCCAAAGTGCATCCAAATATAAGACTTTTTATTACATAAAAGTAAGGTTTTTGTGCTGCCAAGTTATCAAATGTTTCATAATTCACTGAAATGATGGCATCCATTTGCAAAGCAGTTCCTTGCACTTGAAAGAACAGAAAGTTGTACGGAGATATTCCTCAGCGTTTCCATGACCTCTCAGAGTAGTGTAGAAATGAGTTACCCTCACCACCACCAGTTTGAGTTGCTTATTTTTCTTTTTCCAGTAGTAGTTTGGAGTTAGTCCCTATCAAGAGAGAGTTATGTGCATATGTGCAAGGTATTGTGTTCCTTTGTTTTCAGGCATGAGTAAATGGTGTGTGTGTGTGTGTGTGTGTGTGCATGAACCTGAGGCATGAGTCGTGGGCATGTGCAACTAACAATAAACATGCAGTAGAATAGTTTTACAGCATAAGTTTACTCAAAAGCTGCTGTAAGAAGAAGGCACTCATCTGTTCAGGTAGCAACCCATAGTGTATCTGCATGGTTCACTGGTCTGCCTTTGCTTATTTCCAGCCAGCTTTCCACTAGGAGTAGAATTAGCAATAAAATATATGTTAAGCAGCACATTCAAGAATAAAACAAGATGGATAAACTATAATCAACAATTTAAATTGGAACTAGCGGTTGCTTTTTTCCTCTTAAATCAGCCAAATAGGCTGCCAGACATTGACTGCTCTTTTTATGAAACACGAGGCTTAAAGCGCTTGTTTGTGGATGAACCAGTTTGAGTTTTCTTTATTTTCTTGTGACTGCCCAGATATATGACTTGTTATAGAATATTTTAATATATTTCAATTTTATTTTTGTATGGCTCTAAGAATTTTCTACAAATCATCTAGTTAGGGGTGCTCCTTGACCCAGTGTGCAGATGGGGTCAGTAGCAAATGGCACCATTTTTTAGCTCTGCTTGGTTCCCCAACTACAACACTATCTGACAAAGCTACAGTTTGAAAAGCCATTTTAAATTTAGAGAATGGTTTATCTGTAGAGAAATAGCACAAACCATTCTGAAAATCTGTCAGCCATTAAGGAACATGTTGTGGTTTATGATTATTTTACGTACACAATTTGGGCATAGTGCTAAACCATATACTCATTCTCTTTCTAAAAACTAACTATACTGGTTTATAAGGTGGTGATAGATTCATGGTGGTGATAGATTGATAGATTAAGTGGGACGCAGGTGGCTCTGTGGTCTAAACCACCAAACCTCTTGGACTTGCTGATCGGAAAGTCAGCAGTTCGAATCCCCATGACAGGGTGAGCTACCTTTGCTCTGTCCCAGCTCCTGCCAACCTAGCAGTTTGAAAGCACTCCAGTGCAATTATATAAATAGGTACCACTGTGGTGGGAAGGTAAGTGGCGTTTCCGTTGCGCCAGAAGCGGTTTCGTCATGCTAGCCACATGACCCGGAATGCTGTCTGTGGTCAAACGCCAGCTCCCTTGGCCTGAAAGTGAGATGAGGGCCACAACCCCATAGTCACCTTTAACTGGGCTTAACTGTCCAGGGGTCCTTTACCTTTTAGATTCATGTGACTCTATACACAGTATGTACTTTGTATGTAAGAGTTAACACTTAAGATAATATTTTCATTTCCATTCTACAGATACCATGTCTGTGCAGCGGTGCATCATGTTTGCTGTGTCGCTGTTGTCCCAACAGCAAGAACTCCACGGTGACTCGGCTTATTTATGCCTTCTTGCTTCTACTAAGTACTGTTGTTGCTTGTATCATGCTGGCACCAGGAATGGAAATGCAGCTGAAAAAGGTACTGAGACTTTGTGACTGTGTTTGTAACACAAGTCACGGTGCACAGATTCACCTACATATCATATGGCATGCAACAGAAACTGAAATAAGAGATGATAGTATTTTCATTAGACTCTTGCTGTAAGAAGGGAAGGGCAAGTGGATTGTTTGACTGGACTCATATTCCAGTGTCCTATCTCAGCTAATATCGGAAGAATGTTCCATGTATAAGCTTAAGATCTTTAGATTTATTTTGCTAAGCTTCAGTCAGCCGCCTTATGCAGTCTCTCTCTTCAAATGCTATTTCACTAGGATTCTCTGGTTTGCTGCAATAGTAGTCTTTCCCTGCTTAGGTGTGTACCTCTTTTGCATGTTGGTGGTTGGGGCCCTGGGGCCTTCAGCTGATCCTACTTTATTCTGTTCAATTAAAGATGAGTTTGTGTTATGTCACTGCATTAAAATCATACAAGTTGGAATGGTCACCTAGTCCAACAGCTTGCAATGCAGGAATCCCAACTAAAGCATCCATGACTGATGGACATCCAACCTCTGCTTTAAAACTTTCAATGAAGGAGAGTCCACAACCTCCTGAGGGGTTATGAAACTTCTAGTCTGTCTGCCATAACACAGGGTGATTTATGTGTAGTTTGTGGGCTTTATGAAGCCCCAAAATACTATAAAGTGGGCCACCCATTTGGTAGTGCAAAGAGAACATCAGCTTTCATTTTTCATCAGCATTTCAAATCTTGTTGAGCAATGGAAGCATATGCCGAAAGTTCAGTAAAATGGTGTGTTGTTATTATTTTGTAAGGTGCCTTCAAAGTCTGCTTCAGCTGAGAAAAATATTGGGATTTGTTGCTCTCTTCTTTCAGGTGCCTGGATTTTGTGATAAGGTGGTTCACTGTGAAGAATTGGTTGGATACAGAGCAGTCTACCGAGTCAGTTTTGCCATGGCGGTGTTTTTCTTTCTCTTCTCACTAATCATGATACAAGTGAAATCAAGTAAAGATCCAAGGGCTTCTGTACATAATGGGTAGGTTGGGAATATGGACTGGTCTCTTCTTTCCTCTGCCCAGAGCATTAAACTCATAAGCACAGAAAATGGCCAAGTGAATATGTTCATGTTTTACTGAGTGGGAGCTAGTGCCCCCGTGAGGCAAAATAGAGGTATAACCAGTAGCTTCTACTTTAAAAAAAAGATACTCATAGACTAACAGCAAAGTCCAGTTAAATATATTCTAGCATTTGTGGGGCAGGGTGGGCTTTATGTTCACTGGATACCACGCATTAAGTGGGCAACTTTGATGGGGCTTCCCTAAGGGGTGTTAACCTAACACTTCCATTTGGGGCTCATCAGTCCTTGGCTCCTGGGTGCTTCCCCATTCTCCTGTGAGATGGAGCAGGCAGGCAGGCCTTGGTGGAGATCTGGGATAATGTTCTAGGGTCTCTAGGAAGGGATCACCAGGGGGTTATTTACCAGGAGCAGGCGGAACGTACAGTATCTAAAAAAACAATACACCATGAGTCTCTTGAAGTAGACATGGGGCTTCCTTTTAGCTAAGTGAGATTAAGACTGCAACCCAAGTAACTATGCAGGCATATACGTGACCACCTATCTTTATAATACTTTGGCACACCCCTTAAATGTGCTTGACTTGGTTAGCTTAGGAGAAATTATTCTAATCAGTGTTCTGGTTTTTTTTTAAACAGGTTTTGGTTCTTCAAAATAGCTGCCATTGTTGGCATCATGGTTGGAGCATTTTACATTCCAGAAGGACCTTTCACAACAGGCAAGCATTGATGGAGGAGGAAATAGAATTTCCCTTAGTTGTTGCTATTCAGTGAAGCATTTGGTATTCAGTAAAGTGTCTTATTAAGCATTGATTCAGTTGTGCTCATGCCTTGGGGGGGTGACTTTTGAGTTCCTAGTCACAACTATGGTGACAGCTCGTATTTTGCTGAACTGTTCTTTGTAGAAGAATTGGGTTCTTGAAGAGTTAGGGGTTATTACATGCAAGAGTTTTTAGGCGCATATACGCTTGCCCACTCACTTAGCAGATAAAGGGCTGGATTCACCTAATGAGCTCTGTAAGCCAAAGCTTACACAACAGGACTTTCCTCCTTTTGCCCTGTGTGCCCGTTACCCAAAATTGACTCGGAGCGGGGTCAGGAGAACACCAAGAATTGTGTACAGAGGACAGAATGCGGGAATGGTTCTGTCTGGCAAGCTGAAATGCTTGTGGGGTGGAAACATTTATCATAGCAAGACGCTGAATTCCACTCAAAGGCTCTATAACTTCCTTTAAATATATTTAGCCAGAGGTTGTCAAAAGTTAAGAGGTTGATTATAACATTCTCCTTTTCTTTCTAGCATTGTTTGCTATTGGCACTTGTGGCGCCTTCTGCTTCATTTTAATCCAGCTGGTACTGCTTGTTGATTTTGCGCACTCCTGGAATGAATCCTGGGTTGAACGAATGGAAGAAGGAAACTCAAAATGCTGGTATGCTGGTAAGTGCCATTTAACTAGTGAGTAGCAAAAATCAGCAAGAGGCAAGAAGCTTAGTATGAAACTGTGTTTATTGGCAAACCTGTCAGCATTGTTGATAAAACAAGTTCGTGCCTAGTGAAAAAAATGGGATCCACCAACATCTGCTAAACATTGTTGCTTAAATGCTATCAATGTAGCAAGGTGTGTGTTGGGTGTTGCATAAGAAGTTGTGACATTCGGAATGTCATTTAAATCTTAACTTTGCCAACGTCTTGCCTGCCTCTGAGCAAACCAGGTAGTTGCTCTTCTTTCATTATGGAGAAAATATGTGAGATGTTGGTGTGATTGTATAGCACTTTTGAATATTAAATGTGTTTATTAGTAAAAAGTTGCGAAGGCAGCCATATAAGCTAAGAAAATGCTTTATAACTAATTTGTGGTATTATGTTATGCAAGCCCTGCGGAATGTCAGTATTTCCCATGGATGAGAGGGATATTTTCCTATTTGAAACAGAGTCTTAATAGGTGTTCTGATAATCTTTTGAAAAACTGCATTGTAATTTAACAATTGAATGTTGAAATGTGCTTTTCCTTTAGCTCTGTTGGCATGTACTGGCCTTTTCTACACCCTGTCCTTTATTGCCGTTGTGCTCTTTTATGTCTTCTACACAAAACCCGATGCCTGTACTGAGAACAAGTTTTTCATCAGTTTTAATATGCTTGTCTGCATTGCTGTGTCAATCACATCAGTCCTTCCAAAAGTCCAGGTATGATGAATTCTGCATTGGATTATTCTGTGGGATATAGGATAGGATGACTTATTCGGGCTTGTATAAATATCCTTAGTTAGATGTGGTTTTTATCTTGCAAACAGGAGGAGTAGGTGAGTGAGTGGAGCAAAACCAACTATAAACCCTTTGGTAAAGCTGTATAACACTTGTTGATATTGCTGGAGGGAATGATGGTCATGTTTTGGTGCCACTGAACTACAACTAGTTGAGGATCAGTATAATGTTTAGCTGACTGCATTGAGATCTACATGGTTCAGGAACAATTCAGTTATATAAAATTTGCTTGTCTCAAACAGGAACACCAGCCTCGTTCTGGCCTTCTCCAGTCTTCTATCATTACTCTCTACACGATGTACCTCACTTGGTCAGCCATGTCCAATGAGCCTGGTAAGCTTTCATAAGTGCAGATAATTGTGCCTTCAAAACAATAATGGTAGTGGAGACAGTTGCGAAGGAATAAAAATATACTGAATCTTTGAGTGTATTAGGAATTGGAACCCTGCAGGCTTCTAAGACATGCACAGTTTGGTTAAGTATGAAGGCAACAAATAATAATAATAATAATAATAAAAATAAATTTTATTTATATCCCGCCCTCCCCAGCCGAAGCCAGGCTCAGGGCGGCTAACAACACTAAAATAATGCAATAATAATCTCTTGTCTGGCAACTTAACATCTGGAAATCATATATCCTTTTTGAGTTCATGATGGGGGAAGAATTAGTACGAATTCCTTAGAAGGAAGTATTTGTAGAGCATTTTCAGTATGACAGGCAAAGAGATTCTGGGTATATTACTAGGCTATAAACTCTCGTGAGAGTGAACACTATTTTATAAATCTGTGGAATTTATTTTCCAGAACGCATCTGTAACCCAAGTCTTCTGAACATCATCAGCCAGATAGCTGCTCCTACTTCCATCCCAGCAAATGTAACTGCTATTGTACCTGTTGTTCCTACACCTGGACCACAAAAGCTGCAGTGGTGGGATGCACAGAGCGTTGTTGGACTTACAGTCTTCGTACTTTGTCTCTTGTATTCCAGGTAACATTTGATATCTGTAGTTTCAAAACTTCAGGCAAATTCTTGAGAATCGCATCTTAGGTTTAGGCATAATGAACAGGTAGCTGCTGTGTGTTGAATCAAGGGAAACATTAACTGAACAAACAGTTAGGCGCATTTCATCAAATTGTTGGAGCAGTAGGGCATCTTATGCCATTAATAAAGTATTTAAGCTAGACTTCAACTGTAATGGAATTCCATGAATTTTTATCTCTTCCCAGCATGGCTGGTGGTCAAGAAAGTTGGGAGTTGTAGTCCATCCATTTCTAAAGGGCCATAGTTTTCCCACCCCTTCTAAGGATTTTTAATGTATTTTTGACACTCGTAATTCATTCCTCCTCCCAGAGTTGAAAGCAGATTATATGTTTTCCAGCAGTCTCATTTCCAAGCAGCTTATGTAGCCAGGTCTACTTAGCATCTGTGGTAGAATTGCATTACATACTTATAGACTCAGGTGTTCTTGGGCACTTTGAATAAGGCTAAACAATTTTCTGGTAGATTTCAACTTTCTTACTCAATCTGAAACATTTAACACCCTCTTCCTTGAACTGTTTTGCAGTATCCGATCTTCCAACAACAGTCAAGTGAACAAACTGACTCTGTCGACAAGTGACAGCGTCATTTTGGATGATACTACCGGAACTGGTAGCGATGTAGAAGATGGAGAAATTCGCCGGGTCCCAGATAATGAAAAGGATGGTGTCCAGTACAGTTATGCCTTCTTCCACTTCATGCTGTTCCTTGCCTCCCTGTATATCATGATGACTCTTACTAATTGGTACAGGTAAGAATAGCCTAGTGGAGGTTTAATCAGATAGTATAATATTGTTGCTGACAAGTACAGTGAGGTTATCTTAATCATCTCAAATATTAACTACTATTTTAAAATTTACTTTCTTAAAAAATGAGAACCTAGGAATCTGCCTTATACCAAGTTGGACATTAGTCCATGTTGCTCAGTATTGTGCACACTGACTGGCAGCATCTTGCCAAGCTTTCAGATTTTCTTTCCCAGCCTTGCCTAGAGATGCAAGGGCAACTCTGATCTTCCATAATTACTGAGTAATAATATTCTTTTGACTGCTTTAATGCCGAGAGCTTTACATGCATTCTCTGTAATCTTGCGACAGCTTTATAATGAAGGTCAGTTACTCCCATGTTTGTATGGCTTACCTAAAGTCACCCTGTGAGTAAAGCCAGAAGCTTCCAGCACACGTGTGCTTTAATATGCTGCTTCTAGTTGTGTATCAAAATTGTAGGACTTGCATCTCTGTAAAGTAGGATAGGTACTTGGTGTATCTGAGCCCTTTTTATTGTTCATAGTTAAAGATGGTTATCTGACTGTAATGAATTCTTAAGTATCTAATGAAGTATATTAGTAGTCTTGTTTCCCAGCCTTGCTGATTGTTAAAAGAATTATCACTGTCTCTAGAATTCCTGAGTGTACAATAGATATGCGCATAGCCAAATTAAGTTTGAAATAAAGGTAGTGGCATAGTACCTGCTTCAGTCTGTATGCCATATCTTGTCAAACAGCTGAATCTTTTTGTTTTTCCTATTAAGCCACTGTAATATTCCAGCATGAGTTTGACCAAACTGCGGGAGGTAGTGGAGGACAGAGGTGCCTGGCGTGCTCTGGTCCATGGGGTCACGAAGAGTCGGACACGACTAAATGACTAAACAACAACAACAATATTCCAGCTCTGACTACTAACTCATTAAGCTAGATAGTTCTCTCATGCTTCAGACTGCATGACATCTTGTCAACTGCTATCCCGCTCGGGCACTGACAGGAAGAAACAGTTGCTTTCATGGGACTTACTTCTGAGTAGACATGGTTACAATGCTCCTGTTAGTCACCCTAACCCCTAGTTTCTTGCATGAATAAATTAGGCTTTAAGTTACGGCTTAATTCATTTTTACCATTTATTCATTCCACAGCCCTGACGCCGAATTCAAAACTCTGACAAGCAAGTGGCCAGCTGTCTGGGTGAAGATCTCCTCCAGCTGGGTTTGTCTCCTCCTCTATCTCTGGACCTTAGTGGCACCTCTTGTCCTTCCTAATCGGGACTTCAATTAAACGATAATTTCTCTGAAAGCATAGAAACATGAAGTTCCTCTCTGCTGAAAGCCAAATGGTCTGTATCGCTTCTTGGAGCCAAGGCTCCAGCCATCTCTCCTGCAACATATACAGATGAATAGAAAGCTGCTAACTTGTATAATGCTTGATGCAAAAATCTAAGCTCTGTACATTTTGATATGTTTAAATGAAAGCTAGCTTTACCATTAGTCTACAGCTGTGCTGTTTGATACCGTAAAAAAGCCAGTAGTGTAAACAACCAAGTTGAAAGAAAAATTGCTTGAGCTTAAAGTAATATATTATAAAGTTATTCTAATGCTTCAGTATATGGAAGTGAAAGCCATACTGCAGGTGTACATTCCACTTCAAGAAAACATGTTTAATGGCGTTTTAACATACAGAATCAGTTTTTCTCAATGGAGCAGCATGTTATGTAGTATGGGAAGTTCAAATCAGCAATTTTTGGATCACTGTAGAAGACCAATTTTATAGAAAAGTTCTACTGAACTTTAGTATTTGTCAGTTAATTCCAAATGAAGTATCTACTATGCTTTAATTAAATTATATTAAAATAATTTGAAGTGCTTTTTTGTCTAATATTTGCGATGTGAGTAAAAGCCAGTGCATTGTTTTGTCACTCTTGGCATTTGCACTATAAACATGTTTGATTAAAATTTTCTGTTCAGTGTCTTTTTATTTTGGGTAGAGGTATGAAAAATCCTGTATATCTTTTCAAACCACAGTTGAGAGAAATCAATTCATGTCTGGAAACTGGGGCAATGAGCACCACAGAATGGAAGATCAGTTGTTCTCTCCTTGAGCTGCTTTTTAAAAAATTAATACAATCCCCCCCATTTCACATACCTTGATGGCTTCAGAAGGCAGTCAAATCCCATTGTGTTACACTTGGAATTTAAAATGGAGTTAACAAGGAAGCAAATATTGCCTTGAAATAATGAGGCTGTCTTAAGGTAGATGGTTTAATATCCACTCATGCATAAAGTTACAATTAAACTATTCCTTTTATAAAATGCAATATAAAAATAAATTCTCACAGGTGTATACTGTAACCAAACACCTGACTTCTACATACAGCAAAAGGCAAAACAAATACTGAAACAATTTACTTAGCAAAATGCCAAAATTGACTGACGGAACAGTAGAAATAAAGCACCTCAACTACTATTCTGGAAAAAACCTCAAAAATTTTAATAGTGCCTGTCAAGCCCACTGTATAAATTCAAGTATCTTTCAATTTCTGTTAGACTTAAAAGGCAATTTGACAATTGTGGTAGGTTACCAATATCTCTTTCTTAAGGCCTGGTACTGTTTCAATACGACCAAATAATTTCTTAAATAAAAGGTCGAGGATACATTAGACATATTAGCTGCTAATATCTCTACTTGAAAAATTAGTGCATTAGTATAAACATAATACCTGAACTTTAACTTCTGTAACACTATGCTAGCTGTTTAATTTGCCCCAAACTTAGAGGGACAGTTTAAATTAAAAGATGAGTTTAGATCTTTTTCTGCACAATAATGAACTTCATCATTCAGTATCACGTGTTTTCACACTTCTTATATGCACAGGAGCTACCTGTGACTGCCAGAAGAAATATTTACACCTAGTATATCCATTTCAGAACACTTGTAAAAAGCTTTGAGTAATAATAATAAAACCTGTTTCAAATGCCTATGATGGCCTATTTTGATAACATACCACATAGTATAATCAATGGGGCCTCTAATTCAAGCACACAAAATTGCTTCACCTTTTGGCAATACAGAGGCAGATGGTTATGCTTTTTTTTTTTAATGTGAGGAGAAATACAAGTTTGGCACTGACAATACAAAAAGTCCACCAGCTGAAAACCTTATCTCATATTTACAATAAGCACCAGTTTCTGGTCTGTAGTTGGCACTAAGTAAAAGCCTCTGCAAATAGCTCCAACCATCTAGTTGAAAGTGCTAAAAGATGAGGTGGTAATAAGTGTTGACCTGCCTCCCTCTAAACATGAAACAGTCAATTCAATCTCCACAAAGGTTTCAGGCTGAAGTGCTGGATGTCACAAATATCTAAGTTAATCTACAACTCAAGACTATGAAAGAAGAGGAAGTTGCGTACATAACTCCAAGACCAAACACACATGAGATAAGCCAAGAATAAAAGGAAGACATAAAGCACTAATGCACATTAACAAGGACAACCATGAAGGACGGACGGAAAGTGACTTGTAAAAGGAAGCCAATTTAGCACTGAGGTCCAACTGATAACATCCCCCTCTCCACACACACACTGAATGGAAAATAGTTACATTTACAAAACAGAAATTGTGCTTGTAAAATACCCTGTCCATTTGGTTTACAGAGACTCAGAAATAAACACGTCTAAACAAGCATCCTTGCTTTGCTGGACAGACATCTACAACTATGACAGTTTCTGTATTACACCCCCCAAGACCTATGGTAATAGAATTCTATAACTAAGGCAGGGTATTAACTGGCAGCTAAGCTAATAAGCAGAATTACCTGTCCCTTTCAGTTGGTCCTGGTACAAATTCAAGTATGGGCATAAAAACGGTGTACAGATTCTTTAATGCTTTCTATTAGGCAGAGTGAACATGTGCTTTCATTGATTTCAGTGGTTTTAATGATACCCACTGCATTTGCAAACCCTGTCTGCAAGATTCAAGTCTAAGGTTTGCATCTCAGTGGCAACACACTCCCTACAAGAGAAGAGAATATGCTTATATGTGGAAATAACTGAATAATGATAGCGATAATCAGAGCATGTCAAACCAAAGTCTATCAGAATGGCAGCCCAACATTTACTCCTAGAAACTAGCCTGCCGTAAAACAGCTACCATTATATCACACAACCAATATTATTTCTTACTTCTCTAGGGAAAGTCAGTACTGTATAATGCATTATGACACTTCCGCTTTGTCAGAACTGTTGGCCATTTTAGCTCTTTTCAGCCTGAGAAAGTCTAGCACTTTGACCCTAAACTTGCTCATTTGGAAGCAGGTCTCATTAATTTCAGATCAACTTACTTCCAAATAATTGTGCTTAAAACCTTGGCGTTAGCAACGTTCCTTAAGTCACATGACACATTTAATCGTAGGAGATGCGGCTTTTTGCAAAGGGTCAAGAAACCACAACGTTTACGGTACCTCAAAACTGCACCCTTCTCCCGGATTGCGGTAGAACTTCACCTTGCTCCATGGCTTCCCCTTTTTAATTTGCTTTGGTTCCAATGTAAAGTGCCTCCCTCAGCTGTCTCTACGCCTAGGCTACAGTCTACCTAAGAACAAGGCAGAGTTCGTAATCCCTTTGTAAACAGGAAGGTGACCTTTTGGAAGCTTTAACTGCTATGTTAATAGCAGGAATAGAGTTGTGTTTTCAAGCTTCGCAAAGAGTCATCACATTGCTTCTCATCAATCTCCCCAGTCAATAATGGGTCAAGAGGAGAAGAGTCATTGGAGGGAGCCAGAAGAGAAGCATCATACAGGAAGTCATCCTCTGAGGCCAGCAGCAGCTCATTCCAGGCAGAGATATCCAGTTTCCCTGCAGTGCCCCCATATTCTTCAGGTAGGATCCATGGTGGAAGGTTGTGGTGAAGAGAGCTCAAGTCTGACCCATGAAGAAAAAACTGAAAAAGAAAAACCCAGAAGTTTCAACAACACTCTGACACAGTATTCTTGAAATAATCATGTGATACATCAATTTCAAGAAATTCAGAGTATAATTCACATTGTGTATCCAAATAACTGTGGCAACAAGAGACCAGGCTGATCCTAATATTAAATTGTGACCCACCCTGGGGCCTGCTGGTGAATGGCAGGAAACAAATTTACCATATTGAGCTCCCGTTGCTCAGTCCCTGCTCCTGCCCACCTAGCAGTTCGAAAGCCCGTCAAAGTGCAAGTAGATAAATAGGTACTGCTCCGGTGGGAAGGTAAATTTTGTTTCCGTGCGCTGTTCTGTTTTGCCAGAAGTGGCTTAGTCATGCTGGCCACATGACATGGAAGCTGTCTGTGGACAAACGCCGGTTCCCTCGGCCTATAAAGCAAGATGAGCACGTAACCCCAGAGTTGTCCGCGACTGGACCTAACGGTTAGGGGTACCTTTACC
This sequence comes from Podarcis siculus, assembly GCA_034642415.1. Lineage (NCBI taxonomy): Eukaryota > Metazoa > Chordata > Lepidosauria > Squamata > Lacertidae > Podarcis > Podarcis siculus. The sequence goes on along the minus strand of JAXCMG010000006.1, from coordinate 4,092,833 downwards.
TTTACCCACCTGGTTGCAACAGCCACTACTCCTCTGCCATTGTAAACTGTGCAAGGTGGGAGAAGATAAGAGGAGGGCCCTTCCAGCTATGCCAAGTAGAATTCCATTGGTCACAATTACACTACAGATATATGCAACTTGCTAGTCTGACCTCTATGAATGAACAACAGCCTGTCTGCAATATTAGCCACTTTCGTTGTGTCTTTTGGACTGTAAGCTTTTGGGGCAAGGGTTGTCTTGTGTTTACTGATGTTATGTAAGCTGCTCTGGCAGCATTTTCAGCTGACAAGCAAGATTAAAATGCTTTAAATGAATGAATAAATAAAAATAGCCACTTACCCGATTTGCTATTTTCTCTTTCAGAAAGGGTTTGATGATGGCAAAAATGCCCTTGAATATTCGAGGTTCATTTATAATATTGACAGCTTTTATTCTAATAGGAAAGCCATCCTAAAAAAACAAAAACACAATACCAGTCAGGTTTATAAATACTGGTTACTTTATGAATAGCTTTTACCAGTTTTCAAATATACACATTTAATTTACTGATGTATGAACTCACAATGGAACAAAAATAGCTCCTTACAAAAGATCTGTAGGCAGCATGCACATTTGTGAAGATTCAATTTTTTTTATTTTTATATATATTTATGAAGATTAAAGCACAAATGTGTGCTGTTCATTCTTCCTTGAGAGGACACCACAAGGTAACACTTTAAAGTACACACACGTCTTATCCAAGGTGAAATATAATATTTTAAGAGAAGATACCGATTACACGAACCTTCATAAAGATCTTTTATAATTAAAATCCAGGTTTCTTTCAATTGAAAATGAAGACTGTTTCAAAGATAAACTATGCTCACAAAGATATTCCACTGTTTTGTTGAAACCCACCCAATTCCATAAGCAGCTGTGTCAAGTGAAATAGTTTTTAATATTTTTTGGTTATATAATTATTTTTTCCCTTTATAGGTTCAGATCTTACCTGAAGAATTCCAATCACTTTTTTGCCTATAAAGGGACCAAAATGAGATGCCTTAGACAAGCTGACTCCTTTGTAGTCTGCAAGGATAACAATTCCATTCACCTGGGTCTCTTCAGACTGAATGAGCTTTTCTAATGTTAAGTATATGGCACGAATATTTTCAGTAATTGGGTAGTTACTTGGGATCCATCTGTCTATGGTTATAAGACAGAGATGATAAGTTGCAAAGCTGAATAAACCAACAGTACAGTACATTTTATTATTTATATCATTTATTTATTTCATAAAATTTATACCCGGCTAGTGTGTAAAAGTGGGACGCGGGTGGCGCTGTGGGTTAAACCACAGAGCCTAGGACTTGCCAATCAGAAGGTCAGCGGTTTGAATCCCCATGACAGGGTGAGCTCCCACGACAGGGTGAGCTCCCGTTGTTCGGTCCCAGCTCCTGCCAACCTAGCAGTTTGAAAGCACATCAAAGTGCAAGTAGATAAATAGGTACCGCTCCAGTGGGAAGGTAAACGGCGTTTCCGTGCGCTGCTCTGGTTCGCCAGAAGCGGCTTAGTCATGCTGGCCGCATGACCCGGAAGCTGTCTGCGGACAAACGCTGGCTGCCTCAGCCTATCAAGCAAGATGAGCGCCGCAACCCCAGAGTCAGTCACGACTGGACCTAATGGTCAGGGGTCCCTTTACCTTTACTAGTGTGTAAAAAACTCAAAAAACCCTCAAAACAGTTTACAAAAAGATAAAACAATAAAATCAAGAACCATTCACAACCATAATTCAGAACATAGAAAAGTTAAACTACTTAAACTGATTAAAATTATTTCAACTGGCTAGGTTTATCTAAACAACAATGTTTTTTGCAGGCACCCAAAAGAGCACAGTGAAGGTGCCTGCTTGATCTGAACAAGCAGGGAGTTCCAAAATGGCTTGCCTGGTTTTCTCTCTCTGGGCTGTCACCATGCATGGTGTTGGCCAAAGGTCAGGACAAGTTGACTGGAGGTTTAATCTCCTAAGAGGCCAAATTGTCAGCCTTGATCCATAAAACTGTCGTCACCACATCTTTTCTCCTACGTCAATGAATTGGACCCAAAACATAACAGCAGTAGATTAACCAATCAGGGGCAAATAAATCCCAGTTACTTTCTTCAGCAGTACACTGTCCAAACCATTCCATTAGAGATCAAAAATATCATACTCCTTTATGGTCTGTTTAAGGCAGGCCTACTCAAAATCGAGTTTCTTTCAAAGATATGTCTGCACCAGTGTTTTAGCTCACAACTGTAATTTGAAATATTTTTGGTGATTTCCTCAATGATAATATATGCCTGAAAATACTGTATGTATGTACTGAGGAAGTTTGTTTTTGTTAGCTCATATATTATGTTACAACGTACCATAATAGCATTGAAAACATATTCTGTCTCCTATGTACAATTCAGATTTAAGTAACAATTTAAAGTGTTACTTTAAAAGACTGGTGTAACAAGAAGAGAAAGTAAATATTTATGGAAAGCCAGGAAGGAACAAAAGGAAATGTAGGATTTTAGTCCACTAGAAATTATATAAGTACAACAACCAACAACAACAACATCCCATCTCCTCATACAGAAATTAGAGATAAAAAAAAAAAGTGTTCTGAAAACTGAACTCCCTGAAGTACGTGAATTAATGATACAGTTCTCAAGTCATTACAGTGGTGCCTCGCAAGACGAAATTAATTCGTTCCGCAAGTTTTTTCTTCTTACGAGTTTTTCGTCTTGCGAAGCACGGTTTCCCATAGGAATGCATTGAAAATCAATCAATGCGTTCCTATGGAAACCGCCTTCAGACCAGGTCCGGGGACAGTCTGTCC
>JAXCMG010000006.1:4055474-4084990 GCA_034642415.1 Podarcis siculus | reverse complement strand
AAAGCAAAATGAAGCGAAAAGCGACTCCCAAGCCCCAAATGCATAGCTGTCAACGTTTCCCTTTTTTAAAGGGAAAATCCCTTATTCCATGTTTTTTTATCCAAATACTTTTTATTGCTTTTTTGTAACAACAAATAAAATAAATACTCTTACATTCAATGTCTTCTTATTTACCCTGCACCTTATTGCGCCCGGACTTCCTTCCATCCCCTCAATGGTTTTCATGTCTCAAATCTTTTCTTACAGTTTCTTATTTACACTCCATCCACATCACAAGATTTACATTAACCCTGCTAGTTTTTAAATTCTTACAATTACTCCGTATATATTCAACAAATTTACTCCAATTCTTTTCGAACTTTGCTTCTTTTTGGTTCCGAATCTTATAAAGTCAATTTAGTCAATTCTATGTATTCAAACATTTTTGTCTGCCACTCCATTAAAGCTGGGATTTCTTGGAAAACCCCTTATCTCGAATAAGATTCCTCGCAAGAAAAGGGAAAAGTTGGCAGCTATGCCCATATGTTTCAATGGAACCCAGGTAATTGGCTGGATCCGGGCTAGTTACTGGTCTTGAATCGCCTGCCAGTTTCGCAGGGCGGCCTTTTCCCCGCTCCCACCCGAGGGAAGAAAAACTCTCCCTCCTCACGAGTAACCTTAGGAAGCCTCCAGTTCCCTGGGAAACCACGAGCGGCTTTTGCCGAAGCGACGTCCAGGAGGCAGCCCCAGTCCTCGGCTGGAGCCCGGCCGCCGCCCGCCAGGCCTCCCCGGGCTCCCGCCTCAGGAGGGGCAGCCGGAAAGCAGACGCCGACACCTCCCTCCCGCCCTCCGGTCTCCCCGTCCCCTCACCGCAGCTCCAGCTCCACTGGAAACTGAAGAGACACTTTCCAGGAAGAAAACCAGCTCGCGACCCGGAAGCACTCGCGTGACATCACAAACCTCGGCCCGCCCGGAGTGAACCTAAGAACGCGAGGGGGTGGGCGGACGGTAAACTAGGTGTGTGACTGGGCATGCGCGGAATTCCTGGAAGGCGGCGCAGTTGCGGAGCAAAGGGCCGCAGTCTGTTGGTTCGGAGCCGTAATTCCGGTTCCCGATGTATGTCAGGGCTTAGAATCCACCTTGCGCGGGGTCAGGGAGGGTAGAGGAAAGGACGGGAATCCAAGCTCTAATAAGGTAGAGTTAAAAGGGTTTTGTCTTTTTTTTTAAAAAAAAAAGTGCTTTGAAATGACCCTGCTATCTATCTATCTATCTATCTATCTATTTTATTTTATTTAAAAAGCAGAAAAGAAACTGGCCAAAGGGCAATTCAGGAAAGACTCCTCCAGGGCACTTTTAGTGTGTTTGCTCGTCTTTGTACTTTGCACCTTTAGAAAGTTAATTTAAGGGCAGGTTTAGATATATTGTCCGGATTCTGCGGCAGGGCTTTGTTACATGACCTAAGGCAATCGTGCAATATGCATGGACTCAATAGGTGTCATGCAAAAGGAAGCTTCTCTTGTTACATTAAGGCTCAGTGCTTGTTTTCATTACCCCTTAAAGCATTCTTCTCCAACCCAGTTGTTTTGGACCACAACTCCAGAACATCTGGCCCATCAGATTGTGGTGTGAAACATCTGGAGTCAGTGGCAGACCTACAATTTTGGGTCCCTGAAGCATGGGCGTAGCCAGGATTTATGTTGGGGTGGGGGCAGAACCTCAATTAGTTAAGCATTTTTATTTATTTATTTACTTGACCCCCTTGGCAACGCCCATGCCCTGAAGCTTGAACTGTATGGGTTCCCCCCTTCGCAACCAGCAACAAGGTCTGAGCAGCCACTGTTATCTTCAATGGGGCTGTCCCATGTCAGGTCACCACAATTTATTTATTTTTAAAAATTAACTACTACATTTCAGATTGTATTGGATTATCTCATATTAACATGAAGCACATTTTACAAAATACTCTTTTTCTGGTTTTTCCTACCAACATATTCAAGTACAGTTTCATCATATGAGAGCTTTCCTGCGATGTCATTTTCTAGAGACAATATACATAAAGGATTTAAGCGCTCTTTAGCAGAACAGCCAAATTACTGTGACATCCCACCTTTGCAAAATCTGTGCTACTGACTCTCAAACATCGGGGTTGTTAAATTATATACAACCAAAAAATAATCAGTTTGATTTTGTTAAGTGATGTGGACAGTGGATTAGGGGCCCTGGAGCTTAGGCTTCCTTAGATAGGGCTGCCATGCATCCGGAATTTCCCGGACATAGACAGTATTTGGCTGCCGGAAACAGTGTCTGGGCGGAAATTGCAGAAAATGTCTGGGAAAATCTGGACCTGTTGTAAGTGTAGATTTTGCCCTCCCCCCCCCCAAAAAAAAACAAAAGCAGCCCCACCAATTTCCTCCCTCCAAAAAACGGGGAAAAAGCTCAACAACTTTTGTGTCCGGCTTTTCACTTTTTGAAATATGGCAATCCTTAGTTTCATAGTCATATCTCGGGTTGCGAATATGATCCGTGTGGGAGGCAACTGGCAGCACTGCATCTGTGCATGCGCGTGACGCAATTCGGCACTTCTGCGCATGCGTGTGATGTCATTTTGTGCTTCTGCACACGTGCAAGTGCCGGAACCCAGAAGTAACCCGTTCCGGTACTTCCAGGTTCGGTGTGGTCCGCAACCCAAAAATGCGCAACCCGCAGCCTTTGCAGCCTGGTAGTAGATTCAGCCCGGTCTGGAGAGCATCATGGGTGGCAACGCCAGCTGTAATCTGTTCCAGTTACAGTTACAGATAGGTAGCCATGTTGGTCTGCCATAGTCAAAACAAATCCCCCCCCCCATCCAGTAGCACCTTAAAGACCAACTAAGTTAGTTCTTGGTATGAGCTTTCGTGTGCATGCACACTTCTTCAGATACCAGTTAGTTCCAGTTAGTTCCAGTTAGTTCACTTAAAACATTTGGCCAGCAGAGGGTGCCAAATGCACGTCACAAATTGAAGCAGGGCCGCAAATGCGTACAATTCTCATACAGTATACAGTGATACCTCGGGTTAAGTACTTAATTCGTTCCGGAGGTCTGTTCTTAACCTGAAAATGTTCTTAACCTGAAGCACCACTTTAGCTAATGGAGCTTCCTGCTGCCAGAGCACAATTTCTGTTCTCATCCTGAAGCAAAGTTCTTAACCTGAAGCACTATTTCTGGGTTAGTGGAGTCTGTAACCTGAAGCGTATGTAACCTGAAGCGTATGTAACCTGAAGGGTATGTAACCCGAGGTACCACTGTAGTCTTACTTCTTCCTTTAGGATGGATTTAAATTCGCTTTTAGGCTCATCCCAAAATACTGAATGACTGACACCATAATGGCAGGCTTAGAAGTAACCCAGAGGCCTGAAGAGCTTAATGTAAAAATGGTGCTTAGTAGAGCTGGGCGATCCTCCGTTTCATTGTCTGTAACCGGTATGGCATTCACATCACGATAACCAGTTTCAGACTTTTAAAACTGCCAATACATTGTGGTTGCCCAGCTGCTGCCAGCTCAGCGCACTTCCTTCTCCCTGCCTGCCTGCGCTGTGATGGCGGCAGCCAGGGAGCTGCAATGTATCGGCAGCTCAATTCGCCTTCGTCCAAGCAGGCAGGCTGCATCTTTCCTCTTGGGGCGGTCGGCCACTCCAGGAGGAAAGGAGCAGCCCACCCAAACAGATGCATGGAGAACATGCTTCTCAGGCTCTGTGCGCTTGACTGCTGCCTGCTTGCCTTCACCTGGGAGGAAAGACTGCATCTTTCCACCCAGAGCACCCGACCGCCCAGAAGGAATGTTGAAGCCTGCCTGCTTAGGCAAAGGCAGACACCTTTGAGGGAGGCCTGATGCATTTCCGGTTGGAGGGGCGTCAAAGCATCCTTGAAATGCCCAACTGAGGAGAGGGAAGCCTCTCGGCCCCCAGCTGAGCAAAGTTCTGGTGCTGTGCTCCCCTGCATTCACTGTGGCAGGGAATCGTAGAATGGCAGAACTGGAAAGGACCACAAGGGCAATTTAGTCCAACCCCCCGACAATGCAGGAATATTTTTTTGCTCAGTGTGGGGCTCGAACCCAAAACCATGAGAATAAGAGCCCTGTGCTCTACCAGCTGAGCTATTGAAGATCTTTTATGGGAGGGGGAAAACTGGCGAGATCCAGATTGATTGTTGTGGGGGTACTTTGTGATTTTTAAAAGGAGGACTCTCAGATACACACAAACACACTTTGCAAGGCATGCTTACAGGAGAGGCGTCTTAACTGTGTTTGATGAATGCAGTGGTTATGGAATATAGGGGGCAGTAATGCGATTGTGTGTATGTGATGGCAAACTTTTTATTGTGGCAGCAGGTCAGCAGCACCGAGCGTGGGGGGGGGGAGAGTCCTTTTTGGGAGTCCTCCTGATGTTCCCCAAAGGAGCAATGTGCATGATGGTCGTCTGCTAATCACACATTGACTTGTGAACCTTCTGAGTCAGCAGCCAGCAGCTCTGCTTAGTGTGGTGTGGCAACTGGTGTCCTTGAGGTCTTCTGATGCTGCCCTGGAAACCAGACAGGATCCCAAACGTTTCCAAAACATGGCAGCAGCACTCTGCAGTTTCAGACTCCTTCACTGACCGCAAAAAAGTAATCATAAACACCAGGACAGAACTGAAGCCTGACTCCACAGAAGCGCCACCGCCTCCTCTTAAATAAACAGGAGCATTAATGGGGTTTGGCTGAGTTGCTTTGATTAATTTTTGAACTCAGGCAGACGATTTGGACTTTTTCCTTGGGTGAAATTTTATCACCAAGGTCAGCTTTCTTATATATAAAAAAAACCCTCAAAATATACTTGTAAATACATTCAAATGATCTTCTGTCTGGTCCGAAAGTAATCACATTTCATTCCATCAGTAAAGACATCCTGTTAAAACATCCATAAAACGTTCAATTACTTTAAACAGATTTGTCTTCTTTTTCCCTGCCACCAAGGTAAATTCAAGCACCTGAACACAATCCAGAAGAAGTTTAGGAGGTTTGGTTCCCGTTTAAATCCATGGGGCTTGAAAACCTGGGTGTGCACATTTTAGGAGAGGCAAGCCAGTCGCTGGTGTGTTCAGCATCATAATTTGCACACCTGATACCCACAAACCACATACAAAATGTGCCACTCCCCTTGCCAGTTCCCATTTATTGATTATTAACATTAAATCTGCTGTCAGTCCTTTCACCTACAGCTCTCAGGGCAGCGTACAACAATTTAAAATCCAGAATCAAAAAGCATTTAAAACAGATTAGTCACAGAAATGGAGTGGGCCTTTTTATTTATCATGGTTGTTTATTTCAATATGGATTGCCTGCAATAAGGCACCCCAAAGCGATTTACGATACAATAAAAGTGTGCAGGGCACAATTGCACATACAAAACCACTGGGCAATCCTGTGCACTTGTGCTGTTAGCACAAAGATTTATACTTGTGCAACAGAACTTCCCCTCACGACTCTCCTCCCTTTGCGCCTGCCCCAAATCTGCTCCGGAGGAGGGGGGAAGCCCAGAACAGATTTATGGGGTGTATCGTATGTGGAGACCAGGGAAAGCTCCTGTGAGCAAGCATGACTTCTTCCACTAACAGAAAGAATAATAGATTTAGAGTCTTGTGCTCTACCAATTGAGCTATTCCAACTGAGCAAGGGTTACCTAGCGCTCCATTGTTTACAACCCAATTAGAATATTTGCATAAATAAGTGTGTGTGTGTATCTGTAGTGCATTTACAACAACACCACCACACATATAAAATCAATTTAGTTCCGATACAAATGGCAACTAGAACAACTCCTAGATTCTTTTGTTGAACTAAGAATTGGCTATTTCTCTCATTCTATCTGACAAAGAGTTTCATGAATTCAGAAGTCCGCCTGAGCCATGAGTTTGCCACCAGGCAGTACCATCCTATGGATGCTATGATGATCTTAAATACAGAGCAAGGCTAGGCACACATCACATGTTTAAAGCGCATTCTTCCACCCAAAGTATCGTGGGAAATGTAATTTGTTAAGTGTGTTTGGAATTGTAGCTCTGTGGGTAAACTACAGTTCGCAGGATTCAGGGAGGTGCCTCAAAAGTATGGTATATTTAGTACGAAATATTATAACGAGAATTATCTTAGTTACAGAAAACCCTGGAAGGGTGCTGCCAAACTCAAGCCAATTCTGAGCCTCGACCTGCCCACCTTAGGAAACAAGAATTCAGGATTGGCCCCTTCGCTCTCTGCAATGCAGGCTGATTATCTTTATTGCTGGACTTGTTATGTTTGTTCAGTTTTGAGATTAAATATCTTCCCCAGGCTTTCTCTGTTTGAAGATATGCCCAGCTTTCAAATCAACCACCTCCCTATGATCGTAAAAGGTTTTATTGCTAATGCTGGAGAAGCTTTTGTTTTGTTTTTTAATGAAGAAATGAAAACCGAAGATAATTTTCCCAGGCTGAGAATCTGACGTGAGTCAAGAAGTGAAGACCATTACATGGAGCCCATTAAATATAAACCAACTCTCACTGCCATTTGTTTACAGCGTCATTCATCCATATGTCCCAGGGCTGATGTACGGCTCAGAATGGTGAGCTATATTTTATAAAGGCCTGGCAGCAGAACATGAGCGGGAAAGATTTAGAATGGGAAGCTCCCAGAATCACATCCATCCCGGCAGGTCATAAAACAGTGCTTTCAGCCCTAGCAAATGAATTTGGCACAACTGGAAAGATGGTTGTAGCTCAGTGGTGGAGCACATGTTCTGCATCCAAAAGGTCCTGGGGTTCAGTCCCTGGTCTTTCCATTTGAGGCTGGGGAAAATGGATGCCTGAAATGTAGGTAAGCCATTGCAAGTGAGCGTCAACAATGCTCTGACTTGCTTTGCACACCAAGTGATCCATGCAGGATGCAAGCGCCAGGAACTATAATGGCTCATAGACAAAGGAGCTATAATGAGCCATAGACAAGAGCATGAATTTACCGTAATAAGACCACAACTTTATTGGTAACAGCAGATCTCAGGTTAGGTTTGGCCCAGAGCAAGGATCCATCAATCGGGCGATTTGCCTGCTGGTATAACTGGAGGAGTTGGCAGCAGTTTCTGGGGATGAAAACAAAGTGTCCATCAACGGTAGCACTTCAGTTGGGCCTATACGAAATGTTGCCTATGTTGCCTGCAGTCTGAAGCAGTGCTAGAAACAGATATGAAAGGTAGGAGCTAAATCAATGGCACCTTAAACCTAAGTTATGGGTGCAGCAATGGAACATCTAGGCGTGCTTTTTTTATATATATAGCAAGAATTCAAAGCTGAAAATGAATGAAATGCAGCTAAAATATTATGTCCATTTTTCACATGGTCTAGTCCAGGGCCGGATTTAGGTTTGATGAGGCCCTAAGCTACTGAAGGTAATGGGCCCCTTTATATGTGCAGCTGTCCTTTGTCAACAACAAATTGTTGCTGTTTTTTGTGTTGAATATATGCTATATGGTAATTTATGGACCTAATAGGTATCTAAAGCCATGTGCACGTAACAAAATAACGTATTTTATCAAAATAATTGTTGAACTGAAATACAATTAAGAAGAAGTATATTAATAGTGATTTTTTTGCCCCCCCTCCAGAGAGTGGGGCCCTAAGCTATAGCTTGTTTAGCTTATACATAAATCGGACACTGGTCCAACCCCTGCCCACCTCCCTAATACTTTTAAGAGGGTCTCTCCTCCAGTCTCCAGAGAATAGCTGGAAGTGGGGAGGCAGAGAAAAGGTTCTCCTCTCCTCCCACTCTGCAGTTTTAATCTGAAATCTTTGGCACAGTGCTGTGCCCAGAGCTCAGAAATTGCTCACGCTGATGAAATTCCCTGTTGCAAAATGCGTCTAGAACAATGGGAGTTTCGAACACTGGTCTGAAGTGATACAATTTCTTCCACCTCATTCTGTTCCACAGCCACAGTAAGGCTGTGTAGACACAATACATTTAAAACACATTCAAAGAACACACACACACACACACACACACACACACACACACACACAATTCCTGGGAACCATAGTTCACCCATCAGAGCTACAATCCCCAGCACCCTTAACAATCTGCACTTCCTAGGATTCTTTGTGTTTATGGGGCGGGGAGGGCAATGTCCTCTGAATGTGCTTTAAAGGTATGGCATGTCCACAGTGCTATTTTTCTAGAAAAAGAGGTGCCGGAACTCACCACGAACGCCTCCTCTGTTCTCTTATAATGGCAACGGTGCCCACCTGAGAGGTGCCGGAACTGAGTTCCGGTGAGTTCCGCCTGGAAAAAAGCCCTCCATATAAACAGGTTTCAGATATGGAAGTACACTGGAGCTGGATTCATGGGGGCAGAGGTGGCCCATCCCTTGCAAATGATAGTTTTGGCCAGCAGCTTTAAACAAATCTAATCCACAAGCTGCTTGGCATGAAGAGCCCGTTTTAGTTATCCAATATTTTATGGCCTACTGCTGTAGCATCAGAGACCAAAACGCAGAGTGTAGGAAAACATCTAGTGAAAGACGCCACAAACACAGCACTGACAGTTCTGCAGCCCAAAGGCCTCCACAGGCAAACCTAAACACTGCCAGCCTCTGTTTTTACAGTGTTGTCTTGCAATCACATTAATGTTTGGCTTCTTCTCTAAAAGGCAGCACATTCTTTTTTTGCACTGCAAAAACTGGACCTAACAAAACACATCTGGTGAGGGAATGTGCTGTTGAGCTAATGACTTTCCTTCTGCAGTAATTTGCAGAGTGTCAGTTGACTTGTTCCCAAAGTTTCCTGGAAGGATTATTAGTTAAAAGGATTGGGGGAGGGGGGGGGTTAAGTTGAACCAAAATGAACATGTCTTTATTGTCAGCAAAAACGTGTTCCGGTTCTCTTTTCTTTCCTTGGTGTCATTTCCAAGAAGCAATTTGCCTGCACTTAAATAGTTGTATTTCAGAAAATTCCTCCTAGCTTCAAATATTTAGGTAAAGGTAAAGGGATCCCTGACCATTAGGTCCAGTCGTGGCCGACTCTGGGGTTGTGGCCCTCATCTCGCTTTATTGGCCGAGGAAGCCGGCATACAGCTTCCGGGTCATGTGGCCAGCATGACTAAGCGAAGCAGAGCAGCGCACAGAAGCGCTATTTACCTTCCCGCCAGAGTGGTACCTATTTATCTACTTGCACTTTGACATGCTTTTGAACTGCTACGTTGGCAGGAGCAGGGAACGAACAACGGGAGCTCACCCCGTCGCAGGGATTCAAACCTTCTGATCGGCAAGTCCTAGGCTCTGTGGTTTAACCCACAGCACCACCTGCGTCTTCAAATATTTAGTGTCACATAAATAAAGTTGCTTAGGACAAAGGGATCCTTCTTCACAAAATACATAATCCTGAAACTTGGTATCAGAACCATCATCTTGTACATGTGGATACTCACAGATCTTACAGATGGAACTGAAATGTATCAAAAGACCTTTGTTGACATGGAGCTCTTAGGACTTGTCAGTTAGGGTGTCAGATAATTTTGACAGAAATGGGGATGGAAATTGCTGCTGTTTGATTATTTGTCTCATGTCCAGAATGGAAATCAATCCAGTGACTATGACTGGCATTTGCTGCTGTTTGTTCTTAATCCAGAATTGAAGACACAACCCAATTTGCACGGCATTTCCGTTGCACTGAAATGAATGGTAAGGGATACCATAATAATGCAACTAATTAACTTATTCATTCACGGAAATTCTTCCCACAGCGGACAGCAAGGCAAATAATGTTGTTTTGTCGGAAGCCGAACTGCAACAGAATGGAAACAGCACTTCATGCCACAAAGATGAGCTGGAATGGAAATCAGTACCCTTCTGCCTTCTTATTGTCAGCCAATCTCCATTTCTTTAAGACAACAGTGAGGAAAGGTAGGTCAGTTTCTTCTGGTAGATATCTGGGTAATCAAAAGTAGATTGGCAAGAAATTCAGACTTCAATTATTTTCAAGTGGCAACAGCAAAATGACTCCTCTGCCCTAAATCTTTTACACTGTTGAAAGTAAAAGAGTTTGGGAGGTGGGATTGGGTTTTTCATGGAAGGTTAGTTTGGTTCTGATGGTCAAAACAAATTCCCAGGCCCAGAATCCTTTAGTTTTAAGTGTATGTCTTTTGTACCTCACTCTGACTGGTGGATCTTAAAGGTTCTGTTAAAAAAAGAAAGTCGATCTTGTAAGCAGGTCTGCCCACATCTGGTATAAAGCACTGGGGATCTCCAGCTGGGGATACTGGCAGCCTGACACAACCACATCTCTTTCGACATCACTTAACATAAAAAGAAGCCAATGGGGGCTACTTGAGAGCATCCACAGTACCTCATAAGAGCCTTTCTAGCTCGGACCAAAGGCCCATGTGGTCCAGCATCCTGTTCTCACAGTGGCCAACCAGATGCCTGTGGGAAGTCTGCAAGAAGGACCACAGCACTCTGCTCTGTGAGTCTCAGTAACCGGTATTTCGAGGCTAAGCTGTCTCTTGACAGTGGAGGTAAAAAGGTAAAGGGACCCCTGCCCATTAGGTCCAGTCGTGGCCGACTCTGGGGTTGCGGCGTTCATCTCGCTTTATTGGCCGAGGGAGCCGGTGTACAGTTTCCAGGTCATGTGGCCAGCATGACTAAGCCGCTTCTGGCGAACCAGAGCAGTGCACGGAAACGCATTTACCTTCCCGCCAGAGCAGTACCTATTTATCTACTTGCACTTTGACGTGCTTTCAAACTGCTAGGTTGGCAGGAGCAGGGACCGAGCAACGGGAGCTCACCCCGTCACGGGGATTCGAACCGCCGACCTTCTGATCGGCAAGTCCTAGGCTCTGTGGTTTAACCCACAGCGCCACCCATGTCCCAATAGCGGAGGTAGAACATAGCTATGGTGATTAGAAGTCACAAATAGCCTTATGTACATTTCGTCATAGCTGTAAGCTTTAAGTAAATTCTGTGGTGTTCTATGTGAACTCACACTTAGGTTCAGAAAGTAGTCACGCCCTATCACTGTTGTACAACTCTGGCGGGTCCTTTGCATCTCCCAAGGAATCCTGGGAACTGTAGTTTGGTGAGCCAACGTGAAAGATCTCTAACCCCAGGGTACCGATTTGTCAGTGTCGATATGCCCTATAAATAAGGTCTGTGGTTTAACAGAAGTCACCGTTATTATATATGACGGTGCTGCTGCTGCTGCTTGCAGTGTACACACCCACAACAAAGCTGGGAATCTTGTGCTGTGATTTTATGGGCCTGAGTTTTGATTTGCAGTTCTAGCCACAGTGTTTACTCTTGAAGGTGAGTCTCGCCTTTCCATAAAATATGAGTTAGACAGGAGCTCCAAAACTCATGCACAGAACTTCCTCCTTAGCGTGGTTCCTCGGAAAAAATGGGACACCCCCCTTTTCTTTTCATTTTTACAGAAGGCAGCCCATTGTCACCAAACGAACTGTACAAAAGTTGAACTGCATTCAACCTTGAAGGAACTGAGCAGGCTGGCCCACGTAAATGCCTGTCTCAGCACTGCCACGTCTCTGGGCTGTCCCCAAAGCCTCTCAGTTTTATGGCCATCAGGCCTTGGAATAGGTGTGGGTTTTTATAGCAGTAATAGCTGGTGGATTTTTTAAAAAAGCATAATATATGGGGCTATAAAATGCTCTCAGCGGCACCATATTCCACGAAGAAGTTTTAAACGATCATAGAGGTGGTAGAGAAAGTTCTGAAGCCTTTTAGAGGAGCTCACTCAGGAATACTTAAGGGAGAAAAAGAAGAAACACTGTTCACTTCACAGTAGTGTATAACCCTAAACACCATGAGCGCAATCTGGTTGAAATATTGCAACTCATAAATTTCAATGCAGGGTTCCCCGACTTCCCACTGAAATCAGAGAGACTTAAGTGCTTAACTTGACCTGTGCTGTGCCTCATTTTCTCTGATAGGGATTTTTTTTGGATTCCTGGATATATATGATTGCTATTAAAAGAAGCTAAAGGACAAATGATATCAAATGGCAGTGGTCATTTTAGAGAAGGAAATGTTCTCCCTGGTAAATGTAAGTGGAGAGGTGAGAGTGGGAGTGCTTAAAACGTACTTGAAAGCTTCAGGGGTGTGTGTGTGTAGCCACTGAGGGGGACAACTTGGAGCCAGGAGTTATGGGAAGGGCTAGGGTCTCCTTCTTTGCCTGCTGCTTCTCCATGCCTGGTTGCACAAATACCTGAAAGTGGCTTGTCTTCTTCAAGAATGGTTATGGTCACGTCCACACCAAACATTTAAAGCACTATGATTCCACTTTAAACGGTAATGGATTTCTCCTAGAGAATTCTGGGAGTTTGTGAAGTGTACTGAGAGTTGTTAGGAGGCTCTTACTCCCCTCAAAGAGCTACAGGTTTCCTATGAAGAGGGATGGAGTGTTAAAACACTCTGCAGTTCTGGGAGGGGAATAGGGAGTCTCCTAACTCCTGTCAGCACCTCTAAGGGACTACGGTTCCCCGAAGAAGTACTTTTAAATATCTGTCCTGAATCTTCCAACATTAATATTCATTGGATGGATGGCCACCAATTCTAGTTAGAGGGAGGAAAACTTCTCTGTCCACTTTTTGCGTGCCAAGCATAGTTTCATCAACTTCACCTCTTACCTTTCTCTTAACTAAGAAGTCACAAACAAATGCTGCGGCCTTTCCCCCAGAAGGGAGTTGCTTCACTTGCTTGATCATTCTGGACCAAAGTTGAAAATGGACCCCCACCACCCCCATTTGCATGCTGCTTCACTGGGGTGCCCCTATTCCTTAATGCTTTAGCCCCCGTGTTGAGGCTAAGGGGTCATTCTGTTTCTTAAAGGGGTCATCCTTCCAACCGTTCATGCCCAGAAAGACGTCCAACTCCACATGTAGCCCCTCTGTTCCTTTTCAGACATCTCCAGTGAAATTGTAGTCAGTCACTGCTGGATCCTACTGGAGCACCAATGGCTGCTAGTCTCTCACAGGCAAACTCCCAGTAGCAGTAGGACCATGCCGGTCAGTGATGCTTTGCCCTTGTGAGCTTGCTCCCTTAACCATCACGTCTGCATCTCCCTTCTGCGGTTCAATGCACATGTTTTGCCATGTCCGACCGACAGCACACAGAGGTCTTGTGATTGGCGAGGAGGGGGTGAAAACTGTTTACAACCTTTCCTAATCTTCCGTGCGTTTCTTCACTTTTACAACCGGTAACAAATTAACTTTCACTTTATCTTCCTTTTGTGCTTTGTTGGCTCTATCCTGCCTTGGCGTCATCCACTTAACCCAGCGAGCTATGCGAAGGATTAAGGCAGGCACAAAACCTACTTGGCTCGGGTTAGTGGTCCCACAGGACGGGTGCTTCTGTCTCAGCCATGCAAGTACAGACGTCCTTGGAAAGGGACACTATCTCATCACTTTTATATCCCACTTCTCTTCAAGCGAGCTGAAGGGGGCATGCTAGGAGGCTTTCCAGGCGATCTGATTCAGGCCCAGGCCATCTGCCGAGCCCAGTCAATGCTTTTAGACCATTCCCTGGAGCCTCAAAGGTAGAACCCACCAGTGTGTTCCAGGATCTCAGCTTTAAGTGAAGAATAAAAATACAGTGGTACCTCGGGTTACGAACTTAATTCGTTCCGGAGAACCGTTCTTAACCTGAAACTGTTCTTAACCTGAGGTACCACTTTAGCTAATGGGGCTTCCCGCTGCCACTGCACCACCGCAGCGTGATTTCTGTTCTCATCCTGAGGTAAAATTCTTAATCTGAGGTACTACTTCCTGGTTAGCCAAGTCTGTAACCCGAAGTGTTTGTAACCCGAGGTACCACTGTATCTTGTCACACCAAGAACCCTACTAGGTTGCCCCGTTCTAAGAAACAACAGAGGCAATGCTGGCCCTACCGTTGAACAGAGCGAGGGGGCTGCCTCAGGCGGCAGACACTGGGGCGTGGCTGCAAAGTGTTGGGAGGACGCAGCTGTGTGTGCCGTGCATGGCCCTTGCCTGCTGCCCTTGGGTGCAGTGGAGGATGCTGTCCTGATGCAACATACAGAAGAGCTGCCATCTAGTGCTTTGCCTCAAGCAGGAAAATGCCTGAGCAAATGCATGATCGATCCATGTGTGGGTTGGTCTGTAGCACCCATGGCTGAATGTACTTCTATGCAAAATTGTGGGGGGGGGAGAAGGAGGTGTACTCTTTCCTGGCCTTCTCCCTGATATAAGCAGTTGGGCGACAGTCAGTCATATGGGGCCTACCACCCAAAGTGGTGCAGTCCACATCCAAGTTGACTGGCCTTACTGCTGATTTTGAGAGCCAAGCCACAGAAAAAGCATTCCCATTTCCATGAAAGGGAGAGAAAAGGGAAATGTCCCTTCTAAGATGACATCTATTGGCTATGGTTTATGGAGGTGTATTCAAGAGGGGTTTTTTTGGGGGGGGGCACTGTTCCCTGATTTAATTGTGGGAGCACCGCTTTCTTCGGAACCAATAAATCTGCCTATAATTTTTGTGCACTTATCCTGAAAACTTCTGAGCTCACAGGCTGCACCTCTGGTATTTTGTAGCCTTTTAGCAACACTGCATCCTTAATACATACAGCTTGACCTGGGAACAAGGCCTGTTGAACAAAATGGAACTTGCTTCTGAGTAGACAGGTATAGGATTGTGGGTTAAATATCTGTTTGTCTGTCTATCAATAGCTACATTTCTCTTGTCTTTCTGGTCTAAATCCACTGATTTACTCAGACCTTCCAAGTGTCTTAATTTTCCAGGGGCAGTCCCGGATTTACAGAAGCAGTCCCGGTTTCTAATTTGATCCTGGAACGGCTTGCTTTTCCTTAGGCTGTCCCTGTTTTCATCACAGAAATGTTGGAGGGTATGGTGTTTTGCAACCCTCTAGCCAAGGAGATAAGTAACTACAATTTAGATTTAGAATTTAGATTTAGAATTTAGATTTAGAAGACATCTGAAGGCAGCCCTGTATAGGGAAGTTTTTTTTTTTTTAATGTTTAATGTTTTATGTTTCTATATATGTTGGAAGCTGCTCAGAGTGGCCGGGGCAACCCAGTCAGATGGGTGGGGTATAAATAAAAAATATTATAAATCTTATTATTATTATTCAATAGGATGTCCCTATTTTCATCGGAGAAATGTTGGAGGAGATGTTTACTTACTGCACTCCATTGGCTCACAATTTTTTGGGGGGGGCGGGCGGGCTTGGGAGAGGCAGGGAATCAATGTACAAAGTTTCATGTTACGACACCTATCTGTGAAAGGTTAGAAAACATTTTGTATTTATTTTTCTTTAAAACACTAATAAAAGAAATACAGCTCTCTCTTTTCCATTGGAAGGCAGTAGTCAACAAACATTAATGTACCATACTAAAAGATTTCTGGCATGTAGTAAATCTACACTCCAAATACCTTCTTCCAACTATCCCTATGTATAGGAAATGTTGTTGCAGCTGGAAAAACAATCCTGTAATTTACACTATTCACATTCAATTTTTCAATTACACATAATCAATATGATTTACACAATAATTTAGGGGGGGATGATTTGACCCATCATTACAATAAATTACATAGCATAACACAGTCGTGTCTGGCAAACATTAGAATACTTTGACACCCAAGGTCTGCTGGAAGGGTGTTTATTTTTGCATATGAAGTAAAGAGACTAATCCCTAAGCAGGTGTAAATGAGATGACCTCAGTTAATATCCATTGGTCCGTTTATTCCAGTCAAGGATCCTGCTTGAGGTCTTTTTCTTTGGCAGTTGGAACTATTCTTACAAGGAGAAAACTCCACAGAATTTGCAAAACAGCTAATATTTTCCCCGAACTATAATTCCAGTTCTTGAATTCAAAGGGATGGCACTCGCTTATTATCTACTTTCTACACCAGTGTCTTTCCAATTGTTCCAAGGAACCCCATGATACTTTGACAAAAAAATATGCAGTGATGAACCTAACTTCCAGGAAAGAGGGATGGCACCTTTGGTCATAACTCAGTGGCTTGGACACATGCTATGCAATCACACAGAGAGGTCTCAGCTTCAATCTTTGGCACTGTCATCTTAAAGAATCTCAGAAGCAGCCAGAAAAACAATGTCATTAATTCACCCCTTCTGATCTTTCCCTATCCTGCATGTCAGGGGTGGATATAGGGCATGTTCTCAATTCACATAGGGTGATAGGCACAGTAAGGTCTAGTCTGTGGTGAGAAATCTCCAATTTGCGGGTCAGTATTGCTCCTGCCAACCTAGCAGTTCAAAAGCATGTCAAAGTGCAAGTAGATAAATAGGTACGGCTCTGGCGGGAAGGTAAACGGTGTTTCCGTGTGCTGCTCTGGTTCACCAGAAGTGGCTTAGTCATGTTGGCCACATGACCTGGAAGCTGTACGCTGGCTCCCTCGGCCAATAAAGCGAGATGAGCGCCGCAACCCCAGAGTCGGTCACGACTGGACCTAATGGTCAGGGTCCTTATTGGACCTCCAGGAGTTAAACTTTGGTCTGTAAGACTATTTTTTAAAAAAAACACACCCACCTGCCAATCAGCTGGCATCACTCTGATGAGGGGTAACACCCAGGGCTTTCTTCAGCCGAACTCAGTTCCGGCACCTCTCAGGTGGGTGCCATTGCCATGACAAAAGAACAAGCGAGGCGTTCATGGTGAGTTCCAGCACCTCTTTTCTAGAAAAATAGCACTGGTGAAA
The DNA here is from genome assembly GCA_034642415.1 of Podarcis siculus. Classification (NCBI taxonomy): domain Eukaryota; kingdom Metazoa; phylum Chordata; class Lepidosauria; order Squamata; family Lacertidae; genus Podarcis; species Podarcis siculus. The sequence continues at coordinate 4,068,266 of JAXCMG010000006.1, read as the reverse complement.
TCAGCTAGAGCGTGCAGGGGGTGTTGATTTTAGGAACTGGAGCAAGACTGAAATCCTGCTCAGTTTGGTTGCCTGCAAACCAGAGGTTCAAAGAGCAGCACAGGCTGTTTGCAAAAAGGCTTTCGAATAGCCTCAAACAGTGCTTTAAAGCCCCAACAGTTCAGGCTAGTGTGTACCCTATTTGATCTCAGTTTGTACCCTAGGGAGTTTCCTGATTCTTCAAACACTCTGCAATACACAGGGATTCAGTGGCAGATGTACAGAGAGTTCCTTAGCAGAAGGGGTTCCCCAAAGACAGAAAATCTGAAATCTACCAGTGAGTATATATCACAAACAGTTCTATTTCCCGGTCAGTGCCCTTTTTGGAAAGTTGGTCTTTCTTTTCTCAGCCATGGCATGTGAGAATGAAGCAGATGATCAGCAGAGAGCGCTGTGCTCATCCTTCCAAGGGAACAGAGGAAGGTAACCTTTTATTGAGTTCACGTCACTGGTCAATCTGCTTCAGTATTGTCTACACTGACCGACAGCCGTTCTCCAAGCTTTCAGATATGTATCATTTCCATGTCTACCCGGGGAAGTTATGAATGTGCTCTCCCACTGAGCTACATACCTTCAGCCCCAACATTTGAAGATTGTTATGGTCTGTCTACATTCTGGACACATTAAATTGGATGTAAAATTAAGGGACATGTCAGTATCTATTAGGGTTTCAGCAAGAGAAAGCAGATGAGCGCAGGACATCATTGGATAATGAATATTGAATTTGGACTCTGGGAAAGATTCTGGTTTACAACTTCTTTCCCAAATCCAACACTTCAGAATATCTGTACACTCAGGCCTTTTTCTCAGCTGGAACTTACAGGAACTCAGTTCCAGCACCTCCCAGGTGGGCACCATTGCCATTATAAGAGAACAAGGGGGGAGTTCATGGTGAGTTCCGGCACCTCTTTTTCTAGAAAAATAGCACTGTGTACCGTTTGGAGATGGTTATCCCAAGATAAACTTTACTCTGGTCTGCATGTACTCCAAGGAATCCAAATAAGTTTCAGACACCCTTCCTTGCTAGCTGCCTTGGCTCCTAACCTTGAGAGGCATCATATCTGGTGTTGCAGAACGAGACTTTAATTATTCTGTTTCCATTAACTTTCTCTGGCTGGAACAGTTTCCAGCTGAGGACTCAGGACAGACAAGGACACGGAGTGCAGTCTATTCCCCGGTGCACCATGAGAGATGGAGAGTAAATGGAGGCTCTGGCACTGATATGTAGCCACACAGAAGTCAGAAAAACAGCTGAAGGAAGAAGCTTAATCCTGGATGTTGAGAATAAGGCATTCAATAGAGGAGGCTCTGTTATCTGCATGGCAGGCAGAAGTTCAACTGGTGAACTCCATACCACATACAATGGTAAGGCAAAGAGCCTTCTCTGTGGTGGCACCTTCTTCACCTTGGAGATTAGGCAAGTACCAAGTGCCAGAAGCTTCCAGTATGCTTTTAAAAGTCATTGATTTGCTCAGGCATTTCCAGACCACTTTTGCCAGTTTTTAGATTTTAGCACCTTGTTCGTCAAATTCACAGATGACACCAAAGTGAGAGGGGTAGCTAAAGCTGCAAAAGACAGAATCATAATTCAAAATGACCTTAACAGATTGGAGAACTGGGCTCAAGCTAAGAAAATGAATTCCAATAGAGACCAATGCAAGGTTCTGCACTTAGGCAGGAAGAACCAGATATAGGATGGGGGACACCTGGCTTACTAGCAGTACGTGTGAAAAGGATCTAGGGGTCTTGGTGGACCACAAGCTTAACATGAGTCAACAGTGTGATGCAGCAGCAAAAAAAACCCTAATGCTATTCTAGGTTGCATCAACAGAAATATAGTGTCCAGATCAAGGGAAGTAATATTCTGCCTTAGTCAGACCACACCTGGAATACTGTGTCCAATTCTGGACACAATTTAAGAAGGATGTTGACAAGCTGGAACGTGTGCAGAGGAGGGCAACCAAGATGATCAAGGGTCTGGAAACCAAGCCTTATGAGGAGCGTTTGAAGGAGCTAGGTATGTTTAGGATAAGAGGAGACTGAGAGGAGACATGATAGCCAACTTAAATATCTTAAGAGTTGTCACATGGAAGAGGGAACAAGCTTGTTTTCTCCTGCTTTTGGGGGGTAGGACTCAAACCAATGGCTTCAAGTTACAAGAAAGGATATTCCAACTAAACACCAGGAAGAACTTTCTGGCAGTAACAGCTGTTCAGCAGTGGAACGGTCTCCCCTGGGAAATTGTGGACTCTCCATCCTTGGATGTTTTCAAGCAGAGGTTGGATGGCCATGTGTCATGGACACTTTAGGTGAGATTCCTGCATTGCAGGGGGTTGGACTAGATGACCCTTGGGGTCCCTTCTAACTCTACAATTCTATGATATTATTTGACTGATATATTTTATTATTTGTTGCTATGTTATTTTTTGTGGTTGTCAATTGCTTTGGTACTCTCTGGAGTGAAATACCATGAAGAAATAGTTCTATAAAATAAATATTTTCAGCAGCCACCCTGGGCCATTTCATTCGAGTGTTTCTGAGATGGAAGAACCACAACATCACATTACTTTGTGGCTCTGCCTCTTTTTCTGCTCTTTTAGCTGTGGGTGCCACTTTGTGTGACACTTCACACCCTTGTGAATTTTGCAATCGGCACCCACAGCGCTTTCTCAAAATTCCCACCAAAAGGCTGGCAACTCTTTAAGTTTCCTTTAATGAATTTGTAATCTCACCCTATAGTTTACTACATAAACACTGGGCAGGAGAAGTCACCTCATAGGGATTCTTGCATCTCTGAAATTGTCTTATGGATGAGGCCTGCCTTCTCTAAGAAACAGGTAATTTTACTCATCAGAGAAGAATTCAACTATTGTTATGCTTATCCTGAGATAAAAGAGAGGCAAATCACGAGCCTCTGATCTTTTCAGTAGCCTTTGATTCTCTTTCAACTTCAGTTTCTTACTTGCTCCTTGGATGTGCTAAATAAATCAGTTTGAGGGGAAAATCAGGGCTTCTTAACTGAGAGTAACTGATGGTGTAAACATGCCCCTGGGGTGTGGTTCAGTGTGCTGATAATGACATTTCTCAGCTGTGTTTTAAATGCCAAGGAAATTCCACAGTAGTCAACATACAGTGGTACCTCAGGTTAAGAACTTAATTCGTTCTGGAGGTCTGTTCTTAACCTGAAACTGTTCTTAACCTGAGGCACCACTTTAGCTAATGGGGCCTCCTGCTGTGCCACTGCCGCGCAGTTTCTATTCTCATCCTGAAGCAAAGTTCTTAACCCAAGGTACTATTTCTGGGTTAGCAGAGTCTGTAACCTGAAGCGTCTGTAACCTGAAGCGTCTGTAACCCGAGGTACCACTGTATATCACATGTGATGTCGGCGTGACTTTGGCCTAACTGCTTAGATTGAATTAAAAAATTATCCTCACATGGAACGCGTCCAAGCCCTCATACTTGCTGAGGTAAAATTTTAAAATGGGAAAGTAAGTTAATTTCCTTTTGACATCTCACTGGATCTAGGGCATTTTTAAAAGATTGTCAGCTGTATATTCATTGGAATGAGGTCCCCAATTCTTGTTTTTAGGGGAGGATCAATGACTCAGTGGCAGAGCACATGCCTTGCATTCAGAGGGTCTCAGGTCCAATTCCCAACATCTCAAATTAAAAGGGTCTCTAGCTGTGGGATTGGGAAAGATGTCTGCATCAGGCTTGCAGCATAATACTAGGCTGGAGAGGCCGATGGTCTGACTCTGTATATGGCAGTCTGTGTTGCGTTCCTATGAGCTGCCACACACAGGGGGTGCATCAAGATGGCTGCCACTCACAACTGGGAATACTACCCAAGGGGCACGGCAGCAAGGCCTTAAGATCAGGTAGAAAATTTGCATCTAGAGGAGATGGTTTGCATCACAGTGCAGTCAGCGTGAATTCTGGCAAAAAGTGCACTTGGCCCATGCTGCCCTGGCTTATAAACCTCCTTGGCAGCGCCTAGGCCTAGGAGAAAGATTCGCTGGTGCCAGCCCTGAACCTACATCACCTTCAGATCTTCCCCTCATTTGTTCTCCATAATTCCCAACAACGTAGCACCTGGAATCATTATGAATAGGGACGAGAAATGGACGAGGCCGGTAGTGGGTCGCTTGATTAGGAGATTCACTGAAGCAGAGGCATCATTAATGCAACTGAATTATCTCTTGAATGAAGGATGACATTGAAATCGACATTTGTGTAGCATCCCCTCAAATAAAGGGACCCTTGGCTCTGTTGCAGCAAGAAGGCAAATCTCACAGTCTCAACAAGGACTAGTCAAATTCAAGGAGGACTACTTTATCAGACATGGGACCTCCATGTGCAGAGACAATGCATGTGAGCAGCAAGTGAGGAAAAGAAGAGCATAGCCAAGAGAAGACCATCCACTTTCATGCGTCACTTGTGAGTCCAAGAGGCATCTGGCTGACTGCTGTTTGAAGGAGAGAACGCTGGACTGGATGGATCTTGGTCTGATCCAGCAAGCCAATGCTTTGTTCAAACAAGCTGCTACTTCCTCATAGAAATCACCTGTCACCAGGTGGAAAAAGCACCACCAACTACTTTGGCCACTGAATTTTGTTTATTTCTGAAGATCACTGGAAGCATCTAGTCCTGGCTCCTGTTTCTGCTACTGCCCCAAGGCAGTGGAACTGTGGAGAAGGCAATAAAGAGGCTGTACTTCTGCAACATCCGGGTCAAACTTTCTGCCTCTTCCTTAGTGTGGACCACCATGCCTGCTTGTGATTGTCACAAGAGGGCTTGTAGCTATTTAGAGATCTTGCAGTGAAGGTGTTTACTCCTCCCTTTCATTCAGATGCCTTTTTTAAATAAAAAAAGTTAAGATTTGAAGTGAAATAAACACAATAACATTGTGTAACTCAGTGGCAGTGATGAAACAAGCATGTCAGTGCAATAGTCAGCTACGGATCTGAAATTTGGGATCTGGCTCTATAGGATAAAGACTTCCACCAAGGCTAGTTCAATGCTCGGGTGCAGATGTTCTCCACAGCCACATGAAGCTTTGGGAAGATGGCTTTCTCCCCATCCAATTTCCAAATAACAATTTGATGCGTTTGTGCCCTGGGATGCCTCTGTGAATATTCAACCTCCAGAGTGATCAAAACAGGAATGAGAAAGGGTTTGTCTCCCTCATCATGGTCTTTGTGGCATCTGATACATTCATTTGGTTGGATGCTAGATGACCTCTTGCTTCGTGATGGCGGGTTGAGGGATTGAAGTAGGCTGCTTGGCCACAGTTGCAATGGCCCCAGGAAGCAGTTTGTATTGTTCAGCTCCTGAGCCAGCGGGTGGGGAAGGCTGGGGAGTTTCGGGAGTGGCTGTTGAAAGAAAAAAACTGATGTTTTATATTATATATAAAAGGCATTGTACAGGATCAGTTAGAGTATAAAGGATCACATCAAAAGAAGGTTAACAGTGCAACCCAATGCATGTTTACTTAGAGGTAAATCCTACCGGGTTCAATAGCATTTTCAAAAGTCTTTTCTTTACATTTGATTAGATGTACATGCCAAATGTTGTTATGTACTAGTGCAGCCAGGTAGCCTCTTTAAAAGTGGGGATATAAAACATTACTCCCTTCTGCTCTTGTCCCATCAATATTAGAATGCTTTCCTTTTAAATATTTCTTATTCTTCAAAGGATGTGTGTTCTCCCTCTTCACGTACTCATGTAATAATGTATACCATCCTATGGGGTTTTATTGTGTTTTCTTAAAAGTCTGACTGAGGCTCCTTCCTCTTCCTTTCCTACTGGTGTTGGGGAGAGCACAGCATTATGGGAGATGTTGTCCCGTTACTCCAGCAAACTGATAAATCTGCATACTAGCTCCACTTACTCGGTTTACCATGACTCAGAACACACACGTCACGCCTAGAGAGCTGGTTCTCTTGTGCAGGAATACTCACACAGCTGCCCGTTGTGCATCTGAGCAGGCATTGTGTTGGCCACAATCACGTTTGTCCCCAGGTTCTCCTGGATCAGGTGCGGGTGAAGAGCATGGTGATGAGCGTGAGGAGTGTCACTCGATGACCCTAAATTATATATATTATTCTAAGTATTGCATAATATATGGATATAGTTCTTCTTTTAAAAATAAATAAATAAAAATGCAGGAAAATGGTTACATGCAAAATTCGATGAAACAGAGAATGCAGCACAAAGCAATACATAGTATACATAATAGTATACATAATACGATACCAGTTCCAAGGTGGCTCAAAAAAACAACAACCCAGCCAGTTTAATTGATTAAAAACCTGAGAAAATAATATAGTTGTTTTTTTAACCACCTGACTACAGTGGTACTTCAGGTTAAGAACTTAATTCGTTCTGGAGGTCTGTTGTTAACCTGAAACTGTTCTTAACCTGAGACACCACTTTAGCTAATGGGGCCTCCTGCCGCCACCGCGCCGCCACCATGTGATTTCTGTTCTCATCCTGAAGCAAAGTTCTTAACCCAAGGTACTTTTTCTCGGTTAGCGGAGTCTGTAACCTGAAGCATCTGTAACCTGAAGCGTCTGTAACCCGAGGTACCACTGTATATTATATGAAGCAGGCACCAGGCAAATGTCACTTTACATGCTGTAAAAACACTGGCAGTCTGTACAGGTTCTCCACAGACAGGTCTGTGAGGCTGGTGGGAGAGCTTTGCTTTGGTGGGAGATTGTGACCTCTGAAATGAGACTCAGCAGATGAGGGTTTCTTAACCTGTCTATCCCCTCTACTGCTATTCCCCTGCAACTCCTCGCCGACTTTGTTCTGAATCATGTCCACCCTCAGCTGTTTGGCAGACCCAGTTCCCTACAGTACATCCAGCTTGTTCCTAACTGAGTTAAATGCACAGGATCCCTGTCCTAAATGGAATTGGGCAACACAAAATGCTTGGATTTTCCAAAGAGCCTGAAGCTTGTTAAGGAGAGGTCCAGTAAGCATAGCAGGATAAATGCTTGTTGTCATATAATGTCATATAAATCGATCGTGACCAATGCTCCATAAAAACCGGACGTATAACCACCGTGTAAGTTTTGTGTATGCTAATCAGGATAGATGCTGAATAAGATGGTTATCTGGAGGAGCCCCTGAAATTCAATAGTCAACCCCCCCCAAAAAATCCCACTTCCTGTAGGGTCAACACTCACCTCCTAGCAGCATCTCCTGCAGAAGGTTGTCGATCTTGGCCATGCCAAAGAGCTTGACAAACTGGATCTGCTCAATCATCTGCCAAGTGATGCTCTGGAGGGTGGGCAGCAGCAGGAGGAGTTCCCCAAAGCGTCCCCGTGAATCATACTGCCGGTCATTGATGTAGTCCTCCAGGCTGACCTGAACTTGGTACCGCATTCGCTTGATCTTGATGGGGTCGCTCAGCCCTTTAGCATCTGGGGGAAACCGTAAGAAATTACGGACTATGGCATTTCTCAAGAAAGATGCAGTTTCAAGTGGGCCAGTCTGGGTGGTCTCCTGAAGCACCTTGTTCATTACTTTGCTCAAACTCCTTTGGCAGGCACTGGAGAAGGTGTGCCAGTTTCATTCTCCTCATCCTGCACTAACACAGACTTTGCATGAGTTCCGACTGTGTAAGAGCAAATAGAGGGACGCTGTGACAACTCCGGCTTATGAAACAGGGTGAACAAATGCAACACAGGACACAGGACACCTGTGCCTCAACTAGTTATCTATCAACCTTACCTAGTCCCATTTTAGAGCCATCCAAGATGGCAGCCATCACTACATATTCCAGATTTTAACTATATGTTGTGTAAAGAATTTTTTCCTTTTCCATGTCCTGAATTTCTCTCATTCAGCTTCGCCAGATGTTCTGTGTTCTAGGAGAAAAAAACACACCTCTCTATTCACTTTCTCTGTTTCCCTCACCTGTGCTCATGTTGTTGGGAACCTTACTGAATGGTTCTTATTCATGAATAAACATTATAGGAGGAACTTGGCCACAAGGAAGGGCATTGCTAGACAATACAGTCCTATATTCTGCGGAACCTTCATTTAAATTTTGTTCCCCACACATTGTAGAAAAGCAATTCCCCAGCCATGTTAAAGGGGTTGGGGCATGGAAGCAGCCTTAGATGCCTCTTCCAAATTACTGAAAAATCAGCACCTACCTGGATCAAAGAAGATGATGGCTTTCAAACATGCGTATTCGTTTTCGTCAATCTGCAGCTCTTGGAACGTGAGCACTAGCTCATCCAGGATGCGTACAGCCACACGGCTGATCTCCAGCAACTCTGGACAGTTACGGGGGATTATGTGGTCATTTCCTGCAGGAGAATTGTTTGTTTTAATTAAAACCCAATTCTACCCAAAATCGTCACTGTTCACTACAGTCATACCTTGGGTTAAAGTTGCTTCAGGTTGAGCATTTTCAGATTGCATTTTGCGGCGACCCAGAAGTAACGAAATGGGTTACTTCCGGATTTCTTCTGCGCAGATGCTCAAAATAACGTCACGCGCATGCGCAGAAGCGGCAAATCGCGACCCGTGCAGACGCGGGTTGCGTTCTGCTCAGGATGTGAACAGGGCTCCAGAACGGATCCCATTTGCATCCAGAGGTACCACTGTATTTGAAATCCACAACCCATTCTTCTTCTTCTTATAACTTATACACAGGGGCATGTTATACATGGAAAAATACAGTACATTGCCTGCTTCCTTCCAAACCCCCACACTGAAAAAAAGCAATACAATACAATATTTTTAACAGGAGGAGATGGGAGGCATGTTGTTATACGATGCACTTTTACCTAGGAGTAAGATGTCTTTGAACACCATCGACCTCTTGGCGGCTCCCAGTAGCAGGTGCTCCCCTGCATGGGCCCGTAGCAAAGCCACCTGGAGGAACAAAGGCCTATTATTAGAGGGCTGATGCAAGAGGAGGACAGATGGCAGGGCAGAGGGAGACAGAGAGATGATCACCTACAGAAGAAGAGCGCAGAAATTGCAGCTAGCTAAACTACTCCTTTGAAGACCACATGATTGAAAGGATCACAATATAAGCTGGGCATCTAACGTCATGAACCATAAGGGAATTTGTTTTCTGTGGGCAGGAACGCAACTCAGAGGAATAGCAATTCCTGTGGAACTTGCACATGCACAGCTCTCCCCAGAGAAGGGGATCAATGAAGTCTTCTTCACTCCTTCCCCTTTCTCTGCTGATGTTTGCCTACACAAGCATCCCAGGCATCACTTACAACAGTAAGCTGGTGAGCACTTCCTATAAATTCCCATATGGGAAGTACTCACCCTTCTGTTTTTCAGGAACTGGCACAGTATGTCTCATGTTCAACAGGATATGGGGGGGGACCTCTAAATTGCTCGGCAACGTGGCCTGATCTTTCATCAGCTTCTGGGGACTAGTTGTTGTTGGCACCCGTCTGTCTCAAGAGACAATGGAGTCAGTGGCGTAGTGTGGGGGGTGCAGGGGGGGCCGGCCGCACCGGGCGCAACATCTGGGGTTAGGGCAAATCCATGGGTTAGGGGGCGCAAATCCACAGGCTAGGGGGCGCAAATCCATGGGTTAGGGGGCGCAAATTACTTGCCTTGCCCCGGGTGCTGGCAACCCACGCTACGCCACTGAATGGAGTGCACCTCCAGGGGTGAAGTCAATCTGCTGCATTAGCAGCACCGAAGTGCCCTCCCCTGGGCATAAGCCTGGGCAGTGTGTATGGAGATCCTAGGCTGCCTAGATGACAAGACACACACACCCCACCTCACTGATAAGGTCCAATGGAAAGCAGAGCAATACGCTTGGCACCAGCTTGGCTGCAGGAGTTGCCGGAAGGAGGCGTACAAGGCGCCATCCACCATCTTACAGACTCTACTCCGGATTTGCGTAGGGCCTACTCCTTAGCCTTTTCTTCTGCCGGAGATATCCCACAAGGCAGTGGAGGTTGAAGACTAACATAACAATGATATATAGCCACCTTCCTCACTCAGTGCTAGGATGTTTGAGGACCAGAGTTCTCAGAGCAGGAATAACTGGTTGGAAGAAAGGCCCCTGGAACAGAGCAGTGGGCAGATGCGTAAGTGAGAGGTGCTCAGCCACCCCCTTTGCAAGCTTGTTCCCAGGGTCCAGTTGCAGAGGGAAAAGAATGCTCCATTGAGCCCTACGCTGATCCTCTCCTGAGGGCACACATTGCAAAAGTGAAGGTGGATTGTGCCTAGTTCGTAAACAAGTAAAATAATGCTGGCCCTCCAATCCAGAGGTTGGGATCCAGCGACATTAGGGCTCTCTAAGGGAGCCATAAGGTCGCTCAAATGGACACATGTTGGACTACTTCCCCCAAGTCTAGCATTGTAATTAATTTCTCTGCTGACTGTGGACATCTTGCTGTGATGAGCAACCCGTGGTTGTTGTTTTTCTCTTAAACCCTCCACTCTTGCTCTGTTGTTAATGATTGCATTCTGTCACTTTATGCCCTTCAGTGATCCTCAAGAATGTTCTGTATCTCCTGTCCCACTTCTGTTTTTTAAAAGAAGAAATCTGTGGAAACTAAGGTTAATACTAAGACGCAGTGTGGCATGGATGCTTCTTAATGTCCAACCGGGACTTCAGCTGTGCAGCAAACAACCACTAAACATTAACCAAAGGATTTGGGAAAGGGTGTCTTTATAGGGATGGGCCCATCTGTATACCCTGAACAAACATGAAGAAACATCTTGCGATGAAAGAGCTGGAGGAAAGAGGAGAGTGCATTATTTTCCAGAGGTTTAGATCCCACCACTGGGAGGGAACGAACTTAAGGAAAGGAAATCTGTCCAAACAGAGTTCTGATTTAAAGGTACCCTGATGTTAAAGGCACACAGCTTTCAAAACAAAATGGGCCCCCCTATCAACCCACTTTGCTCTGCTGTGCAACTGTAAATGCAGTTTACTGCTGCTGGCAGTAAAGAGGTAATCCTTGCGGGCCAAATACTCAACAATGTCTGCTTGCATCACAGCTTGTTTGCATCAGTCATTTTCAAGGGCTGGTTCTGCATTAGTTCAGCTTTGCTGTGCATGCAGCCCTCGTGAGTCATAGTTCATAAGTATTTTATCAACTTAGGTTGTACAATAGCTGCACCCTTTCCTGGACACGGATAACTCCGCCACAGTCATTCACAATGGGCCTTGAGCTGAATTATTAGAAATGGAACAGGAAAACCAACGTCTAGTTTCAGCTAGGACAAATAGGACTCCCAATAACCGGCTCACCTGATCATCCAGAGGAAGCTCACAGAAGGCTGGGATGTACTTGGCCCACTCCACTAGCACTAGCAACTGCTGCTTCATGGACTCGCAGACGTCTGCAATATTCGCAATCTTCTTCCCTCTGATATCACCATTGATCACTGAAATTGGTGACGATGATATCTGCAGGGGGGAGAAAGAGGTTTTACCTAAAATTGCTCAGAAGGAGAGGGAGAGGTAAGCTGTAAGGAAGCTGCACAAACGACCAAATAATAATAATCAAAATCTGTGCAACAAATTTATGTGAGAAACTGTAACACCTTTCTTTTTTGCTGTAGAGTTTGCTATGTTTTTGCTGTAGAATTGCAAAGGCTCTTGCCCTCTAACCAAGGTCAAATCCACTCTCCATCAAATACCATGATCCACTAACAAGCTAGGTTTTAGATTTTCTCTCCCCCATCTCCCTATTTCTTCAAAATACTCTACTAGCTAGCCTTGTGGCCAGCAAATAAGAGATGGAAAGGTGGGATAAGGAAGCCGTGGCCTGCATGGCCATTGATGACAGGTGGTTAAAGTCTAGCCAGTATCTGGAAGGTCACATCCATGCTCTAATGCTAAACCCATTTAAACTGAAATGCCGCTGCATTCATCTGTTTGGGATTTGGCTCCAGTTGCAACATCTTAAAGCCAAATGTTCTTGGAGCACTTCTAGATGGTCCTAAAGGGAAGTTCACACAGAAATGTTTCTCAGTTGATGAGAACAGCACACCATCCAGTGATTATGTGTGTATGTGCTTGTGAAATGGCTGCTGAAGATTGCAGAAAGAGCCTGCATAACATTTGTTTGCATCACTGAAACACAATGCTTCCCAGCAGAGGCAGTTCACATTCAGCAGGGAACCAGTTGAGCCATAACTGCTACAGTGATGAGCTATAAAGTCATGCACATGATGTACAGATCTGCTTTTATGATGGGAACCAGAAGTGCAATTCAAGTTCTAGACGGATGCTTTGGGCTAGGCTTCCTCCCTCTTGGGTGCCTTCCAATCCTGGCTAGTCCTGAGCAGCAAATATCCAGATACAAGCCAATATAGTTCAGTATTTAGAGTAGGGGTGGGTAGAATTCAGGATTGCACCATCTGCTTTGGTTTTCCCTAGAGCCCTGAGATCCACCAGCCGATGAGAGAAAAAGGAGTTGACAGAGAAAGCACTGTGCAAAGTGGCCATCAGGGGAGTGTGAACATGCGTCTTCTGACAGATACATTAAAAAGTGCTAAGTATCAATCTCAGTTAAGAACGATGTCCTTTTTCAATGTGTTTGTTTGCAACAAAGAAGTCCACCTGCATGCATGGTTTGCAACCCCTGCAAAACACACTGAAATCCAAGCCATCCTCCCCAGTCAACTGTTCTCTTCCTGTCAGCTATTTCATTTGCTTGTTCTCTCCTCCTTCCTTGCTCTCCGAGGACCATATTAATAATAATAATAATAATAATAATAATAATAATAATAATAATAATA
>JAXCMG010000006.1:4037167-4055464 GCA_034642415.1 Podarcis siculus | reverse complement strand
ATAATAATAATAATAATAATAATAATAATAATAATAATAATAATAATTTATTATTTATACCCCACCCATCTGGCTGGGTTTCCCCAGCCACTCTGGGCGGCTTCCAACTGAATATTAAAAACAGTACAGCATCAGACATTAAAAACTTCCCTAAAGAGGGCTGCCTTCAGTTGTCTTTTAAAAGTAAAATAGTTGTTTATTGCTTTGACATCTGCTGGGAGGGCGTTCCACAGGGCAGGTGCCACTACCAAGAAGGCCCTCTGCCTGGTTCCCTGTAAACCTTACTTCTCGCAATGAGGGAACCGCCAGAAGGCCCTCGGCGCTGGATCTCAGTGTCTGGGCTGAACGATGGGGGTGGAGACGCTCCTTCAGGTATACAGGACTGAGGCCATTTAGGGCTTTAAAGGTCAGCACCAACACTTTGAATTGTGCTCGGAAACGTACTGGGAGCCAATGCAGATCTCTCAGAACCGGTGTTATGTGGTCCCGGCGGCCACTTCCATATTTGTGCTATTCCTTCTCCCATGTTAATGCAAAGATCCCAATTCCATTTGGGAAAGAAATGTGGTTCCAAAACAACCTAGAAAGCAATCCCCAGCACCACCTTAATCTGTCCCAAGCAGTTTTATCTGTTGCAGTCTTGGCAACTCTAGAAATGTCATCAAATAAACAATGCTTTACGATGCGATACGATACGATAATCTTTATTGTCATTGTCCCATACAGAACAACAAAATTGAAAAATCTACATCACACATTCAAAAACCAACAAGCCTGCTATCCCAGCCTGGTTAGCCCCCTCAAAACTCTGATACCCCTTAATTAATACAATATACTCCCATAGAGACTACCTTACACTGCGTTTAAAACCAAAATCGCATTTGAATAGAAACTGTTTCTCAGGTGGCTAGTCCTAGTCTTTATAACCCTGTACCTTCTTCCAGAAGGCAGAAGCTGAAAGAGATCATTTTTGGGGTGCGCACTGTCCTGCACTATCTCTGCAGCTTTCTTATGGCACCTGGAAGCATAGATTTGATCCAAGGTGGGAAGAGTACACCCAATTATTCTCTCTTACAGTCTTTACAACAAACAAAAACCTGGCTGTTTAGTATAGTGAACCTGCAAGATTTAATACAATAATACTGATCCTGGATGACCCCAGGCCAATGGGGAAGAAGTCCCTCATCAGTATCTGCCCACTTTGGGGGCCTTTCCCAGAGTTCATATTTTCGGTGCAGTCAATGCACAGTTCTTATTTGTTTCACACAAGCTAAGCACCTTCCTTCTCTTGAGGCGGCACTTCTACATTTTCTCGGACTCCTCAGGGCAGCATTTTGCACCCAGGAAGCTGCTGACAGCATATGCGATGCTATGACTGAGATGGCAAACGTGGTTGTACGAGTACTGTGTTGATCTGTTGGGTATTCCCTCTGTCATCTGCAATCCATCAAACTGGAAGCTGTCCGGCCAGAGACTAAACCGTGCAACTCAATGCTTTTTTATTAAGAAGTAAACTCAGCTGCAGGCATAGGCAAACCCGGCCCTCCAGATGTTTTGGGACTACAATTCCCATCATCCCTGACCACTGGTCCTGCTAGCTAGGGATCCTGGGAGTTGTAGGCCAAAAACATCTGGAGGGTCGAGTTTGAGGAAGCCTGGCTTACATGATGACTAGACTACATCTGGCCTTTATAGTGCACTCATTCCAACTGGTTTTATGGGGAGGTTATATAACAATGAGCACTCATCCTGATTTGTTTGCAGGGTGTTTTTACATCTTGCCATTAATCATTCATTCATCCCACAGTTTCCCATGTATTTCCACTCCACTTTCCCAACCAAGAAAAGTCCCATTTTTGAAAGCAGGTTTGTTCTGCAGGGGCAACAGAGCCCTTTAATCCACTTTAACTGTGCAAAACTAACATCTGGGTATGTGTGTGAATCCGTCCCACAAAATACTGGTGGTCTGGAGGCACCCCCGAGCTAGAAAGAAGACTAAAACGATTATTATTTCGCTACATTCTAAAATAAAAGACGTACCTGTTGTGAGAGAACTTCTGCTTGCAGTAAAACGTTAATGGACGGCAAGCTGCTGTCTTCGTAGCTGGATCTCCGAGTACTGATTCGGTCGCGTTCGTTCTGTACAGCTGCAAAACCAAAACAAACCGAAAACGATCCCAAAAATGAAAATGCAAAACGCTTCGAATTACTATCAGAAGCGCAAGACAAAGCAAGAAGCTGTCATCACCTCATACATTTTTGTCATTGCTTTTATACAACATAATAACATTTTAATACAACATAATAACATAACATGGGATAGCTCAATTGGTAGAGCATAAGATTCTTCATCTCAGGGTTGAGTCCCACTTTAAGCAAAAGATTCCTGCATTGCAGGGGGTTGGACTAGATGATCCTGGTGGTCCCTTCCAACTCTACAATTCCATGATTCTATATTTTAATTTCTGTAGTTCGGAAAAGTGCAAAGGAAACGCAGGGGGTGATGGTGGCGATGCCATCATCTGCCCTATCCCAACGATTTAAAGTGGGTAAAAGTAAAAGAAAGAATGGAATATATGTATGAAACATCCAGATAAATGCATGCCCTTATTCTAAGGAAGTCAACTCAATGGGAATTGTCTTCAGATATTTGGGTTATTTAGTTTAAAAGAGCTCTCTCCATGCTGTACGCTATGTTATAAACTTCTGCCATCTCCACGCTACGGTCACTTTCAAGCCATGCATTTAATCCACATGGTACCCCAACCAAAGAATCGTGGGAACCATAGTTTAGCCCTCACAGAGCTGTTGTTGTTGTTTAGTCGTTTAGTTGTGTCCGACTCTTTGTGACCCCATGGACCAGAGCACGGCAGGCACTCCTGTCTTCCACTGCCTCCCGCAGTTTGGTCAAACTCATGCTGGTAGCTTCGAGAACACTATCCAACCATCTCGTCCTCTGTCGTCCCCTTCTCCTTGTGCCCTCAATCTTTCCCAACATCAGGGTCTTTTCCAGGGAGTCTTCTCTTCTCATGAGGTGGCCAAAGTATTGGAGCCTCAGCTTCACGATCTGCCCTTCCAGTGAGCACTCAGGGCTGATTTCCTTAAGAATGGATAGGTTTGATCTTCTTGTAGTCCATGGGACTCTCAAGAGCTACATCACCCTTAAGAAACTGCAGTTCCTAGGATTCTTTGGGGAAAGCCATGTTCTTTAAATGTGGATGTGACCATAGTCGGCTTTCTTTCCTAAATCAATAAACTCCAAGCACCACTTCCTTTGTGTTCCAGAATGTTTTGATCATTTTAAGTGCACCAGGGAATTGTGTTCTAGGATCTCGTAAGACACGTAGTCCATTTGCGTCTTCCTGGGAGGTTAGCCAAGTTTGCCGAGTCATGGAGTTGCCCAAACTATCACCTATGATAACTCCACAATTAATGGAGATATCAAACAATATCTGATTGTTACGGTTACACCTGTGCCTCTCCAGATTTATTTCCTAGTCATATCATTCTGCTTGATAATACGGCTATAATGAGGCTGTGCTGAAATGAAAACCCTGCAGTCAGCGGCTGTTAACAGAGGCGCTCAAGGTTACGCCATGCGTTATCGGGATCCACGCAGCTCTGTCACGGCATGATGTATTCTGAATGTTTACTCAGTATTTAGCTGGTCATGGACCTAATGTAACTTCTATTGAATATTAACAGGCAAATACAAGTTGAGTAGGCACTCCAGAGAGAAAAGAGAAAATTCCCCAGTCCTTTGCACAAACCACAGAAATGCTTGAGCCCATTGATGCAACTATAATAACTAATGTTGTGGTAGGAACATGAATCTCCAGGGTCTGGGGTTAATGACATTAGTCTGTTGCAGCAAAAGTGACAAGAGAGCCTCCTGGCACCTTTAAGACAAGACAGATTTATTCCAGCCCTAACCATTTTATGGACTGGGGCCCAATCTAAAGCACAAAAACCGTGCCAAAAAAAAAGTACCTTGTGGCTTGTTAAAGAACTAACGTATTTATTACGGCATAAGCTTTTGCAAGACAGAGCCCCCTTTATCAGGTGCATTTGGGCCAGAATCATAACAAAATAAAAAGAGCCCTGTTGGGGCAGACAGAAGACTAAGTAGTTCAGCATCCTGTTTTTTGTAGCGGGCAACCAAATGTCTTTGGTGAGGCCACAAGGAGGACATGCGAGGAACAGCAGTCTCCTACTATTGCTCCCCAATGGTAACGGGTAAAGGGACCCCTGACCATTAGGTCCAGTCGTGGACAACTCTGGGGTTGCAGCACTCATCTCGCTTTACTGGCCGAGGGAGCTGGCGTACAGCTTCAAAGTCATGTGGCCAGCATGACTAAGCCGCTTCTGGCGAACCAGAGCAGCACACGGAAACACGGTTTACCTTCCTATCGGAGCAGTACCTATTTATCTACTTGCACTTTGAGGTGCTTTCGAACTGCTAGGTTGGCAGGAGCAGGGACCGAGCAATGGGAGCTCACCCCGTCGCAGGGATTCGAACCGCCGACCTTCTGATCAGCAAGTCCTAGGCTCTGTCCCCAGGAAGAAGCATAGAGCTGTCCTTTTAAAGCATCTAAGATGGACTTCATTGCATTTCGTGTGAGCAAATTCTACATCTGAACTATGCACTGTGTGAAGAAGTAGTTTCTTTCTTCCATTCCTAATCCTGAATACGTTGTGAACCGCACTGTGATCTTCGGATGAAGGGCAGTATTAAAAATTTAATAACTAATGAAAAATGATACTTGGAACTTTTTATATAGTAGATATCAAATGTTCAAACCACTTTGTCTGCACCATGTTAGTAATTCCCACAAAAGTCCATTCCTCTCAAGAATCGAGTTGATATATATCCCAAAATATTGCACGCTCCCCACCCCGCATCCTCAGAAGCTGACGAAAGTTGAAACAGTGATTTGGGGAGCTTCTATTGGAATTGCATAACAATCCCTTCAGGTGCGAACTGACATGGATGTTATTGTCTCAGTTGGTTTGGAGGCTCATATGCTGGATGATGGTTGTGAGCAGGGAAATAGGTTTCCCCACCCCTGAAGAAAACTATTCATTTGCTGATCAATAGTTGTTGAATAGGTCAAATGCTAGTGTAGCATCAGGGAGAAAAAAATGCTCTCTTGCCTTCCGGTTTTGTTGAAAACTGAGCAGCAGCTGGCACAGCAAATGGTCTGAGAACACCTGGTGCTGCAGCATTGCAGAAGTTAAGCAGGTGTGGGACTGCAAAGACGTGTAGAGAAAGAAGGCATTTGTTACATAACCCAGTGGCCTACATGGCTGGTTTACAGACTACGCTACCTACAGTTTGGGCACACAATAAAATGGAAGCTGCAGTCAGTGACACACAAAGAGACCTCACCTTCTTTCTTCATTCCTGCTCGAAAACATTTCTTTAGCCTGCAGTATCGACATTGGTTTCTTTTGTCCTTGTCTACAACACACTGCCTGTTAAACCTGGCAGGGGTGGGGTGGAGAGAGGAAGGAGATAGAATCATGAGTTTAAAAGGGAAACACCATTCAGAGACTTAAGAGGGTGAGTTGAATTAGGCGCTATAATCACCCGAGTACTGATCAGCACCCCAAGGAATGAATAAGCAGGAAAACGATAGTAACTCTGGGCTCATCTACACTTTGGCTTGAACTGAATTTTGGTCGTAAAGGTAAAGGTAAAGGGACCCCTGACCATTAGGTCCAGTCGTGGCCGACTCTGGGGTTGCAGCATTCATCTCGCTTTATTGGCCGAGGGAGCCAGCGTACAGCTTCCGGGTCATGTGGCCAGCATGACTAAGCCGTTTCTGGCGAACCAGAGCAGCGCACGGAAATGCCGTTTACCTTCCCACCAGAGCGATTCCTATTTATCTACTTGCACTTTGACGTGCTTTCGAACTGCTGGGTTGGCAGGAGCAGGGACTGAGCAATGGGAGCTCACCCTGTCGCGGGGATCTGAACCGCCGACCTTCTGATAGGCAAGTCCTAGGCTCTGTGGTTTAACTCACAGCGCCACTCGCGTCATACTATGTACTGATTAATTCCCCTGGAGCTGAGAACTTTTCTCATTGTTCCGTGGCTGTGCCTTGCTAAAATCAGATATTGCATGCCCAGCCATAGAGGGCCTGCCCCCGACACTCACAGCAAAAAGGGAGGGATAAAGTAAATGGACAAGACAACCATCTGGGATTTAAAATGGCCATAACTTTATTGATTTCAGATGTATGGAGTCTTGGCATTGGCACTGGGCGTGTATCCCTCTCAGCCCCCCGCCCCCGGCTGCTGGGTCTGAGACATGACAGGGTCTATTTGGGGGTGGATCCATTGCAAAACGCAAGTTTAAGTGGATGGGCCCCATATGCTGAGGGAAGCTCTATGGCCCACTAGCCCTATGCAACTGGCTGTTTGGACAGAGACGTCCCTCCAGACCCCTCTAATGGGGTACCCTGTTATCGTCGCCACAGGGGAAAAAGGGAAGTGCAGGGGAAATTCCTTCCTGACCCTGAATATGAAGACCGTCAAAAGACCACAGCGAAGCCCTCCTAGCTGAAAAGGAATTGGTTAAAGCACCAAACAACTGGAATGAAGGGAGGGAGAAGGGTGGGTGACGCTCTTGGCCGACTGGATGAGGAGGGCAGGGTCAGCCAGGAATTATAGTTGCCGAGCAGACCTGCCTCCCTCAGGTCCGTTCATCAAGCCAAACCCCCCTAAGGCCGCTGCAGATTGGCTCATTTGAATCAGTGGGTTTGGCGGGAACCCGTGAGCCTCCAATGGCATCCAAGGGAGACGTGCTGCACTCAAAATGGCGCTTCGGCGTCCGAGCAGACGGGCCACAAGCACCGGTCACTGAGGAGGTACAGTAAGCGGCCATTACCTGCTGAATCGGATCTTATCACATGTGCAAAAAAACCCGAGATAATCCCTGCTCCAAAGCGTGAAACTTACTAGACCAAGTGTTACCAGGACTAAGGAATCACCCACACGTCTGCTTTCCTTGCTCCTTTCCCCCTGGGGAAACCTGCTGTTTACCAATGAATTAGAGTAACTGGGTTTTCTCCTGATTGATACTTGCTCTGATTTAGCACCAAAAAGAGGGTTTTCCAGGAGAAAACGGCAGTGCGAAGGCAAAACTGCTTGGACCCAGGCCTAGAAAGCACAGGACAAGCACAGGACAAGTGTGGGCAAGCCCTGACTCTGAAGCGATTCCTCCGCTGCAATTTTGTGGAGTGCTCAACACATGTACAAAAAGCAGCATATTAATGCGACATGAAAGGGTAACTGGAACGATAGGGGACAGGCAGGGAGGAAAAATAGTAAGGTCAAGTAGGACAGGTTACAACCTAAGGAATGAGCCTGTCCCTTTAAATGTATGGATAAAGTGAGAGGTAATGTAGATCCAGCTGCCGCTGCCTCTATTCCTTTCAGCCACATTCCTCTTTTTTCTCCTGCCCTAATGAGCAGGACTCCACTACCTTCTACTGCAAAGAAGAGAGAAGTGGGAATAAAGGACAGAGGGGGGAACTGGGCATGAACACCAGCAATTAAGGCTGCAGTGCTGCATCCACACATACTGACAGGTCTTTGCTTTACTGTCTGGTCGCTTTTTTTGCCCTGACACTTTACCCGTGAAAACCTGCTCTTTAACACTGAATCGGAACAAATGGCAATTCGAGTTTCTGTAGATTTCTGTCTGCTCCAGTTCAGCAGTAGAGAGTGTGTTTTCACAGGGAAAGCGCAATGGCAAAAAACAACAACACTACGACATGGTGCTTTAATGTGCCTAGAAACACAGCACAAAAAGAAGTCTGGATGAACCCTTTTTTTCCAAGGAAACATGTGGAATTGCTCTGTCTCTTGCCTTCCAGTTCCTTGGTGCACTTATAGATAAGTTCCCTAGGTTATAACCTGTCAACCCAAGCTGGGCTGTCTCACACCTTTTAAGGATCTATCCAGTAACATCCCGCTGCCCCCACCTTCCCCCCTTTACCTGCAGGAATACATGTGATTCTTTCTGACGCTTCTCCTGAAAAACCCTTTGCAGCCGTCACAGCTGGAGGCCCCATAGTGTTTCCCCGTTGCACGATCTCCGCAAATGGCACACAACGCACTGGCCCCGATGCTGTTGGACGCATTGAGGTTTGCTGCTTCAGAAGGGGAGGTGTCTGTTTCAAAGGGGAGACAGGGAGGGCAACTGTGAAACAATTGGGAATGGGTTCAGATCGAAGCAGGAAATTACAAGGGCAGGCTCTACAAAGCATTATTATCCCAAGAGGGCAGGCGGTTCAGGCTGACAGAGCAAATTGCCTTGGGCTGCTTGATGAGCTCCGGCAGAGGTGACAACATCTTAATCCAAGTTCAATCTTTGCAGCCCGCTTTTCCTTCCAAAGGGAAGCCCATAGCATACCAAAATAAATACAACAATACCAAAAATCAATATGATAATCAAGCAGCAAACCAAACGAAAAGCAATGCTGTAACAACGCATAAATAAAATTTCAATTCAGTATCCATGGCAGTGGTTCTCAAACTTTTTTTTTCTCTGGGCCACACTTTCAGAATAAAAATTTGCTCGTGCTGCACCGAATTTTTAATTGATGAGAAATGCATTGGAAAACAAAAAGAATCAACTAGCAGTGCTTGATTTATAACATAGAACACAACTACTTTATAATATGATCGTAGGACATCCAGAAAGTACAAAACAATGCAGCTACATAAGAACATGAATCATTCTCAAAATATAATATTGATAGTCTTGGCTATTCCTGCCGCACATGCCATCCTCTCCTGCCACACCAGTGTGGCACACCACACCCTTTGAGAATCACTGATCTATGGGAACAAATCAACTGAATCCCTGCAATATGGACATTTCATATTAGTCCTCTTATCCTTGCCTCTGTCCTTCTTCCCTTCCCCTAATTGTCTCTCTCACTGTCAAAACCTATGACTGCAAGGTCCTCGGGGCAGGGCCCTTTTATTTTTATTCAACACTGAAAAACACCACGTACACTGATGGTGCTAGATCCACATGAGTGCCAATACTCCCAATAATTCACTCCTTCTGGGACCAATACTTCTCACTAGCTTTGAGTTGGCAGTTCCATTATGATGGCTAACCCAACACTCACTCCTTTCTGTACAGATTTGTTATGGCATATTGGGCTCTTCCAGAAGATTCAAAACCCATTCATTTCCCCTTGACTACTGTACTTGAGCTCCTGCTGATCTAGTATCAATAGGTTGTGATGCCATCCCTGTGGCATGGAAAGGGGAGGTGGCCCTTGCTGCTTGGGGGGGGGGATATTTGCCTGTCTCCCCACCCACAACAGCTCATGCAATTTTACACCTGTTTCCCAATAAGCATCAGGATGGTGAAGATGCAATTGAAGATGGCAGGCAACAGAGGAAGTTAGGGAGGGTTTAGCCGGCAAAACTGAAAGCCAGCTCCATTACATCTGAACTTTTTAATCTAGAAATTAAGCAACTGATTGCACCAAGTAATCTAATAATACAGTACTGGTACCTTTACCTTTTTACCAGGAAAATACAGAAAGATAAAGGGGTTTATATAATAAATCATAACATTTCCTCTTTTTCCAAAACAGTACCCCACAAAACAAACACGCACAGCTTTGTGTCATTTTATTGTTTTGCTAGCATATAATGCGTGTTGTAGTTATTTGTATGAAACATAATATTTAAAAATACGATATCTAAATGTTAAATAAACATGTCTTCTAGGTGATAGGAAGCTGCACATTTTGAAATTAAAGTTTCTTACAATGTTGCCACTCCATGGCAATCTTCATGTAATGCAAAACAACCACGGTTCTTATTTTTATCCAACAAACATTGCAGGGGTCAAAGGAGGCTCTGAAATGGTTCAAATGATTTCTGTTACTGGACCAACATTTCTGATAGGGAAGCAAGCTTGCGAGGGCCACAAAACTAACTTCTCGCCTGAACAGCAGCTTTGTACAACTTGAGAGCTTGCTGCCATAACAATATCATTTGCCTGTTGTGATGCGTTGTATGAATTAGTTGAGATACTTGGGACTGTGGCAATTCCACCACCCCCACCTCCAAAAAAAACCCTTCTCTCAAAGAATTTACAACGAGGCTTAGTTTTCTAGCCTGAAAGAGGTTAAGATATGAGCTATTTGCTGATGGGAAGTTTTCAGGCTTCTGCCGGATAAGTTAAGCCAGGAAAAGACAGACTTCAGTCTAGTGGGACTTAGAGCCCCTGAGTAGTCCCTGAGCAAAGGATTTGTTGTAAGTACTGGAACTAAGCTGACCTCACACAAAAACCCATTCCTAGTTACCCCAAGCTTTGTTCATCCCAGCAGCCTAATTTAGAGTGTGCGCATCATTTTGTTGTTGTTACAGCTGGGACTGACTGACAGAAATTCCTGCCAGCCTGCTGCAAACTACCTGTAGATCTACTTGTAGATCCCAATACAGTGGTACCTCGGGTTAAGTACTTAATTCGTTCCGGAGGTCCGTACTTAACCTGAAACTGTTCTTAACCTGAAGCACCACTTTAGCTAATGGGGCCTCCTGCTGCCGCCGCGCCGCCAGAGCACGATTTCTGTTCTCATCCTGAAGCAAAGTTCTTAACCTGAAGAACTATTTCTGGGTTAGCAGAGTCTGTAACCTAAAGCATATGTAACCTGAAGCGTATGTAACCCGAGGTACCACTGTATATCTTCTGCCTACCCTGACTTAGGTTGTTCTTGGAAAATCATTTCTGAAGCATGTTGGGAGCCACTTTCCTCAAGGCTTGGGTCTTGATCCAGCCTTGCTAGCTTGATCAGAGCTGTTTTATTATATTTCTAAGATGTTACTAGAGTCTTCCTTACAAAATCTAGGGAAACATGGCTTGTTGTAGTGCCTCATGGAGCAGGCAGAACATCCCCAGAAGATTTAAGAGTGCAAGGAGATTAATATTTCTTCACTGCAGGGGGTTGGACTAGATGACCCTCAGGATTCCTTCCAACTTGACAATTCTAAGATTCGTTTATTCTATGATATGAGAGCAGGTGGTCCCCAAAATAATAGAGGGAGCAGCATCTGCATGTGTCAGGAAGAAAAGGAGGCCTATTCATTTTCATCCTAATTCTTAATTCCAGCCTGCAATGAATCTGAACAGCGCTTGCGGCCGTTGCTGTTGTGACTGGAAACCGTATTAATCTTGTTTTAGAGCTCCAACATACTCAAACACACATGCACACTTCTCTTCGTGCGTCTAATGAAGTGGATCTCCCAGTCCTCAAAAGTTTATGTCACAGTAAATCTGCTTGTCGATGTCACAAGGTACTTTGTTGCTTCTAATTACATCAGTTTCCTGGGGGGTGGGGAATCCACATAACTGAGAGTGATGGCAGAGGGGTGGGGAGGTCAAAAATAACTAGAATCAAGTTCACTTCTGAAAGAAGGCTCAGAAACAAACAAGTGAGCAAGCTCCCTGGCTGTTGGTGCATTACTGCGAGAAAGAGAAGGTTTGTGCTGCACTGCTTTCGTATTCTTAAAAACACAATTTCATAGAATTTTGGAATTGGGAAGGGACCTTGGATGCCACCTAATCCAGCTGATCAGTGCAGGAATCTTGGAAGCACAGTAGCAGCTGTAACAACAACAACAACTAGCTCCATGGTGGGTGGAGGTCTGTGGGTGAGGAGAGGTCTGATTTCCTTACCGCAGCCACCTTGCAAAAGCGGCCTCTGACAGTCACTCCAAATGTCAAAATGTATTTTGGAGAAACCTGCAAAAGTTTAACCAGAGACCATGCTCTTCTGCTTCATGCTTCCTGGGGGTGGGAAATGAACATACGTAATAGAAGCTCACTGTATGACTGCTTTTAGTTGTCTGAAAAGCTAGTCTGCACACAGTCCTTAAAACACAGTTTTTCCCTTACTCATCTCTACAGATGGACAAGTCTGTCAAGTTCAGTTTCTCTCACTTTTTGCATTTTTTTTTCAAAACTCCTGTACATATTTCTCCAAATACACACGTCTTTGCAATAATTTTTCCGCAATGTAATGCATTTTTGTATGTTATTTTAACTAATATATGTTTTCCCCTTATATATGCAATTCTATACACACAGAGGACTGCATCTCAAAACACAAAAAAGTGTGAATTTCACAGGATGTCTTTTGGTTTGTGTGCAAATAAGGTAGGTTTGCAGAAAACCAAGTTTCTCCCCCATCCTTACTGGTTGTACACCATTAGCTTGTAATATGACAATAAGGGCAAGGGCTAGGAATACAGAATTTTGGAAAATATAAGAATGTTTAAAGTTAGGAGCAATATTAGCGATAAAGGATTGAGTGCTGATAGAGAGGGATTACGATTTGCAGTAGCAACTGTTTAAAGAACGAGCATGGCACCTATTCCACAACCTTCAGTTATATCTACAGAAGCATAGGACAAGAAGAGAAAATTTAGTATTTAATTTAAAAGAGAGTGCAAAGCTCTGTTGTTTTTTAAAAGGATGGATGGCATGTTTTTGCCTTCATTGGAATTTTGCTAGGATTGAATAATTTATCATGCAACAACTTTCTCTGCTGGGTTTTAGAGGGAGCATTTAGAAATGGCTAAGGCACCCAAACTAAGAAAACCCTGTTGGTCATCACTGAGTGGAAACTGCAGGACAGTAATTTTCTGTGAAACATAAAAATACGTCGTTTGTATCTGAGCCTTTAAAATGCATTGTAAACTGCTTGGAGGTTCTCCCACCTCCTAAAATATAAGTGATATATATAACATTGTCTAAGTAAGTAAGTAAGTATTATGAGTAACTTCCTAACCAGCAGACAGTGAAATAGCCTCAGGCAGTGGTGCGCTCTCTGTTTAATCAGAGGCTAGACGGACACCTGTCAGGGACAGCATAGTTGCATCCTGCATTGTAGTTCTTGCACTGAATGGGGATTTGCCTTAATGAGCTCTGTGGTCCCTTTCAACTCTGATCCAAAAACAGGGTGGGGGAACAAATAGGAAGTGTGAGGATCAAGATCCCAGTAAGGGGATAGGCAGGGCTGGCACAGGGAGTCTGCACTGCTTGTTATGCCACTGCCACCCACCCAGGGCCACATTTAGGTTTGATGAGGCCCTAAGCTACTGAAGGTAATGGGGCCCTTTATATGTCTAGCTGTCCTTTGTCAACAACAAATTGTCACTGTTTTTGTGTTGAATATATGCTATATGGTAATTTATGGACCTAATAGGTATCTAAAGCCATTTGCACATAACAAATAGGAGCTTACACAACACAAAACACTGTTGCTGTATGTAGGTTTTATTTTTATTTTTTATGTTAGATTTTGGAACTGTACATCCAGTTTTTTTCCCTTTAAATTTTTTTGGGGCCCCCAAGAGAGTGGGGCCCTAAGCTATAGCTTGTTTAGCTTATACGTGAATCCAGCACTGCACCCATCCACTTCCTCCTCTTCTCCCCCACTAACAACGACACTCCTTCTCCCCACTCTCTTTTTCTCTCCCTCCCTCCACCCCCAGCTTTCTTCTCCTTCTGCCATTGGTTTAACACAGGTGTGAAGAACCCGTGACCCTTCAGGTGCTGCTGAACTACAACTCCCATCATCCCAGGCCATTCGTCATGCTGGCTGGGGCTGATGGGAGTTGGAGTCCAGCAAGCCTTGGAGGGGCACAGGTACATCACCCTATTCTACAATATCCCACAGTATTATGTACAGGTTTGAATTGGCTCATGGCAATTAAATTTCACCCAGCAACTGGGGGAAAGATGCTCCAGTATAATGATGTTGTCCCAAACAGGGTTGGATTATATTCCAAGGCTATGATATATTATTATACATTTCAAGTATTTATATTCCACCCTCAGAAGTAAAAATAAAAAATAAAATAAAAAATCCATGCTAATATTGCCACCTTCCCAGTGTTAAGGCAATCAAAAATAAAGTATTAAAAAAAACAGATAACCAGGCAAATATTCAATGCACGCACTATAGAGGTGACCTGTACCCATATTCAGAGAATTGGTGTTGTGCTCATTAAATAATGACAAGTGCAAAGTATGAAACCCTTTCTCCTTGTAAAATCACTCAGCAAAGACCTAATAGGTGTCCATAATAAGAAAGTTTGAGTAGAGAAGATATCTTTCTGAATTTCAGAATTAATGTAAGGCATGCTTCTGAATTACACTAAGATTAGCCATTAGCCTGTTGTTCAGAGAATCCGGGGGTAAACGTGCCAAAACACAAATCTTGGATCTTGTGAACAAAAACAAATCCCCAAACGTTTTAGGAGTGGAATAAGCTAATGACTCCTATGGGCTAAAGCAGCTGAAGGAAGCAGAAATGTCAGCCTGCAGTACTTCTTCATTCCTTGCTATAAAACATGCTGAAGCTGTTTGCAGTTTGAAACGCTGCAAGGCTATTATTTTGGCCTCACAGTCTATGCACACACTGGCATAAGGCAGGGTGTCATTTTCCACCGCGAAATGTGACTGGCAAAACGCCCCAAAAGGCTACATACACACTTGACAAGGTAATCCAGGAATTTGTGAGGTATCTTATGCATTTGATCCATAAGGAAGGAAGTTTCTGGATCAAATTTGGCCTCGGCCACAATATCATTAGGTGCACTTCAGCCAAACAATGTTTATTAGCTTCAACCCTGCTACCTGCAATATGGGAATAATAATCTGGGCCAACGGTGCAGCACTGCTCTAAGGATGAGCTCTTTGGCCCCTCAAAAAGCGCTGGATATAAACAGCAAATATTATTATGTGAAATAAGCACACAGTGGCCCATCTCTATAGCACAATTCTGTGTAAATTTACCTCCAATTAAGTTCTAATGCATTCTGTGGGGCTTACTCCCCGATTTGTGTGCGTATAATTGAAGTAGCAGATCTTTTCCAATCCTTCCTGAATCCTGAACCAGTATCCCTCTAAGTCAATGGTTCCCAACTTTTTTTTTGGCCATGCCCCACCTAAGCATCTCTAAAATCCTGGTGCCCCCTCCCCCCGGGACATTTTATTCAAAAAGTGAACACCTATTCACGTGGAGGGAGCCTAAAAGACCATTACCTATTAATAACTCACTCTCAAATCCCCCCCATTCAAATTGCCCCCCTGCACTGGCAACATGAAGAAATGTATTTGGCAGAAAGACAAATTCTGTTCCTTGTACCGCAGAAGTGCCTCTAGGCAGGGAAAACTATACTGTATTATCTAATCACATCCCTTCGAAGCCAATCCCTTCAGGAGACAATCACAGACACAAGTTGGAAGGGATGCCGATGCAGGAGATCAAATACAGCCCTGCTGCCAAGTTCTTTCCGATTCTAAATCATATTTTTTCTTAGAATTTAAACCTCTTGGCTTGGGTCCTACACTCTGGAGCAATGACCTAGCTCTCTACTTTGTTCCCTTCCCCCTATATGCTCACCATCCATTGCAACCTTCTGGGGTTCTTTCTATGCCTTCCTCTGACAGATATGTCATGTGGGAGAAAACCCGTAATACTGTCTTAAGATTTCTACGCCGCACCCATCCCTGGAAAAGTCACCCGGTTCGAGCTAAGCGGAGCACTGCTCAAACAAAATCTTGCCATAAACAGGCAGGGAGGTTGGAGCCTGGAGAAGAGCCTCCGCCGACAGGGAAGGTTTTCCTTGGGACAACAAGGAAACAGACATGCAATGAAGCCTCCACACCATCTGGCCGTCGCTGCCTGTTTGCAAATGCGCCTCTGAAGGTCAGCTGTCCCTTGCCCAAAATTTAACAGAGAAGAGCAAAGTTCCGAGTCGGACTTACCGTTGCCTATTGCCAAGACTTGCATGTTCTCAAACTCCAGAGTCGTGTATGCCGGGTCTAAAGCCGCACTATAATCTGCCATCTCCATGTCTATCAGGGCTTTGGAAAGGCGCATTATCATCAGCAAACACAGGCCAGATTGCAGTGATTCCTCAGCCAGAGGTTATTGGCCCCTCAACCTCTCCAACTGATTTTGCCGGCGTCCCCTATCTGTTGGCCTTTATTTCAAATATTTCTCTGAAAGGATCTGCTGAGCTTCAAGGCCTATACAACCCAGAGGGGTGGAGGCAGGAGGCAAGGGGGGTTAATCTTTAATCATCTCACTGGTGCGGACTGCTCTGCTCAGCTCCTTCTGTCTTCCTCTCTCACTTCAATTTTGTTTATTATTTCTTATTAGTCAACGGCACAATGCCGAGGACTTCAGGTTTGAGTCAGGTGTAATAGGTATGCAAGTGATCTATGCTAAACTTTCTCAGGGTCTTCTGTACCTTAATCCCAGCTGTTAGGATTACCCAGTGCTATTTTTCTAGAAAAAGAGGTGCCAGAACTCGCCATGAACACCTCCCTTATTCTTTTATAATGGCACCTCTACCTGAGAGGTGCCAGAACTGAGCTCCAGCTGGAAAAAAAGCCCTTAGTTGTAGTTAAAGTGCCAAAGAATTGGACGAACGGATCTGGAATATAAAAAAGCACTGATTTTTCTATTCCTGGCTTGCCGCCATTTCACCAACTCTTTCTCCTCTCACGCCCTGTTGTCTCTCTCTTTGGTGAAGGTTGGCAGAATTGTAATTCCTGCTCTGTCATACACGGGCCTTTCGTTTTACTTCCCTATAAAACGATGTTTTACAGGCTGCGACTTCACTGTAAACAACTCCCACCTCATGACATTTTTCTACCACACATCTTTCAGGGCCAGGCAAGCTCTGAAATGTCAAAGTGGGCCTTCGCCATATTCCATCTTGCGATGATACTTCGCTTGGACAAGTAAGATCTTCCTTGTGGTCCCCTCCCACAGGTACCATTTAGCATTTGGGCCAAATGGCATGTGACACTCTAAATCTACGATCAGATTGCCCAATGACTTTTTTAGAAGCTTGGAAGCTCCTGTGAGATGCTTTGAGAAGCAGTGCTGGGGAGGGGGCTCTGCTTAGCCCTCCCCCCTGTGCCATTTTCCTGATTGAAATTCTATCCACCCTCCTCAACCCGACAGCTAATAGCCTTGGCAGGTACAGTGCAGACACCTGCACTTTTACTCCAACCAATTAACAGCTGATTCAGATTCCAATAAATATGCACAGAAGTTGAGCTGTCTACATACGAGCATATGTTTTCTATCATGCAGGGAAACACAGGTTTTGAATATTGGGGTGTGGGGGGGCAGGTTATGCCAAAAGAAACTAGAAAGCCCATGCAGTGTGGTATTGGACTAGGAAGATCTGGGTGCAAATAATTGTTCTGTAATATTACCTATCTGCACCATTGCTCACTTCAGAAGCATAATCACTGCATTATGAAAAGCAAATGGATAAGACCTTTGGCTATTTGGCTTGATCACTATCAAACCATGAACCTCTTCTGCAATTGTACCAAAAGTAGCCTTTACAGACCCTCCAAGTGTCCCTGTTTTAGAGAAGTCGTCTTGGTTTCTGATTTGATTCCGGAATGTCCCGCTTTTCCTTAGGATGTCCCTATTTTCATTGAAGAAATGTTGGAGGGTATAATGTTATCCCACCCCACCCCCCAGCCGTCTGAAGGCAAACCTGTATAGGGAAGGTGTTTTTTTTTAATGTTTAATGTTTTATTATGTTTTTATATATGTTGGAAGCCGCCCAGAGTGGCTGGGACAACCCAGTAAGATGTGTGGGGTATAAATAGTAATATTATCCTTATGGAATGGGACGTCCCTATTTTCATTGGAGAAATGTTGGAGGGTATGCCTTTATGCCCCATTTAATGTTTGTGGATATTATGCTGCCTATGCATCATTGATTTGACATTCAAGTGCTTATCCCTGCATTTGGGGCAGAATCAATAACTACTAGATTTGTACATGTTCTTTCTCAGACTCATAAGACGAGACCCTGTTTTACATGTTTGGTTCTTCTACATTTATGCTTTATTTGCTTTTATGTGTTTTTAGACTGTTTTTCTGGTTTTAGGTTGTGCTTTTTAAATATTTTAATTATTATGGGCTGGATTTAACTAACTGATGCAACTAGGACCTCCACTAGTGCAACAGGATTCCTCTTGCACTGACAGAGCAATCTCCTTTGCACTACGTTAAATTCCTATCATATTGTTTGTTTTTTAGACAGTACACAATGTAGAGATGTTGTCCTAACCCAAAAAATAATAATTAAGTGGTATATAAATGATTTTAAATAAATAAAATTTCTCTCAGAGTCTGCACCACTCAAATCAATCTACCGTACATTCCCATGTATAAGACAAGGTTTGTTTCCATAAAAATCATTCAAAAA
>JAXCMG010000006.1:3985268-4030456 GCA_034642415.1 Podarcis siculus | reverse complement strand
AAAAAAAAAAAAAAAAAAAAAAAAAAAAAAAATAGGAAGCGTCTTATACATGGGGGCATCTTATAGATGGAAAAGTACAGTACATATATTTTAGTTAGAGCTATCCAAAGTCCCATTAAAGGCATTCACAGTTTCTTCACACAGCTGACTGGCCTTGTGCACAAGTTTCTGATTAGCAAGTATGGAGGGAACCCCAAAATTAATTGCCCTTTCTCTGCTACTTGTTTTCATCTCAAGCTTGGAGAGACACCATTATATGCGGTGAGTTGGTTTTCAGTGGCCTCAACTGGGGAGGAGTTTTATGACCCACTGGAAATTCTGTTGTGCAACCACCACAGATTAATAACTATAAATCAATTTATTGTTTAACAGCATCAGCTGAATTGCACTGAAAAGCCAGTAATAATTAATGATTATGGCAGTTTTGTTTATTTTTTTTGGAACCATTTTTATGATTTAGTTTCCATGGAATAAATTAATGACCCTGAACTAGTTTTCAGCAACTCTTTGCTAGGTAAACCAGCCACTGATTTAAATCCTTGGATAAATCTGGTTTCCCAAGGGGCATTCTCCAATCTACCAGCCCCCCAGTTACCAACACAGACTCAAAAGAAGAACATGGCAGGACAAGTGGCAGTGGCTATGAGACTGGGGAGGGAGCAGTGAAAGAATCTGAAAAAAGCAGCCAAATACTAAATGGAGAGAAGCTACCACCTACATCTGTTTGAAATACAAGTTGGTTGGTCTGGGACCGTGACACATATTTAGGGAACAAAGCTCCACCTAGAAATCTGGTGGGGTCTGGTTTGAGACATTATGCTGCGAACCTCTACCTATTCTCAACCTCTATCTATGCGTAAGTAAACCATATATCGTATTGGCCCGAATATAAGCCGCACCTGCAAATAAATTGCCCCTTTACAATTGAAGGGTAAAAGAAAAAAAAACAATACCCAGGCTGCTTCCGGGGGGGGGGGGGGGGAGAGCTGTGCCGCTTTTCCAGTAACATAAGGTCTCGAATACACAGTAAGCCGCACTTTAACTTTTCAGGGTCTGAATTTGGAGGGGGGGAAGTGTGGCTTATATTTGGGCCAATAAGGTAACACAACATGCCAGTGGCTCTCCAGTAAAAAGGTAAAGGACCCCTGACTGTTAGGTCCAGTCGCGGACAACTCTGGGGTTGCGGCACTCATCTCACTTTACTGGCCGAGGGAGCCGGCGTACAGCTTCTGGGTCATGTGGCCAAAGGAAACCAAGCCTAGGTAGCCCTTGAACCCTGAAAACGTCTCACCATTTGAAGAAAATGTGTTTGCATAGCACTTGTGTGTAGTGATATATTGGATGCATCCAAACTAAGTAAGTTGCTTTCAGTTAGCCACAACTGAGATCGATGGGACAGGTTAATCAAGATTTAGGTCCTGTTGATTTCAGTGAGAACTATGGGCATCTAACATAATCTGGATCCAAACCATGGGCTGGAGGAAGTAGCTTATGGTTCTCAATGAAAACAGGAAGCCTATGATTCAGGGTGAGGGTCCTCCCACCCCCAGACATCCTTTTTATCGGGCATTCATGAATACTTCTGCTCATGATGCCATTTGGAAGGTTCTAGGCCAGGGGTTGTCAACCTGGTCCCTACTGCCCACTAGTGGGTGTTTCAGGATTCTAGGTGGGTGGTAGGGAGTTCTACGGCACAAGCTGAATCCTCCTTCCATCGAGCACTGGCGGGCTGTAAGGAAATTTTACCATCAAGAAAGATGCATTAGTGGGCAGTAGGTATGAAAAGGTTGACTACCCCTGTTCTAGGCAAACCTACTTTCAACACTGTTTGTGCACAAAAGTACCACAAGGGATAAGCAGCTTGGTTTCCAACCAGTGCATGTTCCATAACTTCCTGTAACTTTTTACAACACAAATGTTCTTTTGTTATCCCACCTGCCCCACACACATTTTCGTTGGGCCATAGTGCAAGAGTGCCCCTCTAGACAGCAACAATGCAGAAACATTAAGAACATAAGAAGAGCCTGCTGGATCAGACCAATGCCCCATCTAGCCCAGCATCCTATTCTCACAGTGGCCAACCAGATGCCTGTGGGGAACCAGTGAGCAAGATTCAAGCACAAGAGCACTCTCTGCTCCTGTGGTTTTCAGCAGCTGGTTTTCAAAAGCATTGCTTCCCCCAACTGTGGATGAGGCGGAGCACAGCCATGAATAGCCATCTCCTCCATGAATTTGTCTCATTCTCTTTTAAGGCCATCCAGGATTTGGTCATCATCACTGTGTCCTGGGGAACTGAGTTCCATTGTACAGTGGTACCTCGCAAGACGAATGCCTCGCAAGACGAAAAACTCGCAAGACGAAAGAGTTTTCCATTTTTTGAGTCGTTCCGCAAGACGAATTTCCCTATGGGCTTGCTTTGCAAGACGAAAACGTCTTGCGAGTTCTTGCGAGTTTGTTTCCTTTTTCTTAAAGCCGCTAAGCCGTTAATAGCCGCTAAGCCGCTAAGCCGTTAATAGCCGTGCTTCGCAAGACGAAAAATCCGCAAGACGAAGAAACTCGCAGAACGGATTAATTTCGTCTTGCGAGGCACCACTGTATATGCACTACCTGGAAAAGTGCTTTCTTCTACCTGTCCTGAATCTTCCAACATTCATCTCTATTGGATGCCCATGAGTTCTACTGTTATGAGAGAGGGAGGAAAAACTTCCCCACGTCCAGTTTCTCCATGCCACGCAAACTTTTATAAAGTTCTGTCATGTCACCTTGCCTTTTCTCCAAATGAAAATGTCCCAAACACTGCAACCTTTCTTCATAAGGGAGTCACTGCACTCCCTTGATCATTGGGGGAGCATCACAAAACCGCTAATAAAGCAAAATGATGTGTTGATGGTCTAGTATAAATCCACCATGAATGCACCACTATTGTGACAATGGCATGTTGCAGAATACGCCAGCAAAGGAAACAAACGAACAATGGAGCGCAGACTGCCCAGGGGAACCACACACAAAGCACCAACATAAGCCACACTCTTACCACGGTCACATATTTCTTGCATGTAGTTCCTAAACTAAAAGCAGCAACACTGAGAGGCCTGGTTCAGAATTACCATCTTCCTCATGGGGGGATATTAAACAGAATAGCACTGCATGGCCCCTGAGAACGCAGGTCATTTGGAACAAACCAGTGCTTTCTGATGGCTGTTTACATGGATCATTTTAATGCCACACACCCTATGAGTGCACTTAATGAGTATGCAAGACTATCGCACAGCTAGGAAGTTCCTGTGTTCGTGTGTTCCACCCATCCATGTGACCTCACTGAGAAGATAAGAGCCTTGCTGGATCAGACTAAGGATTCACGTAGTCTAGCATCCTGCTTCCTGTAGAGCAAACCAAATACCTGTAGGAAGCCCACAGGTAGGACATTGGGATAAAAGGCTAGGGCTCCTTCCTACTGCTTCTCTCCAGAAGCCGATATTCAGGGGCATATACTGTATCTAGAAGTTCATAACAACAACAACAACAACAATAACAACAACAATTTTATTATTTATATGCCACCCATCTGACTGGCTTGCCCCAGTCTCTCTGGGGGGCTTCCAGAAAAATATAAAAACACCACAAAACATTGAACATTAAAAACTTCCCTATACAGGACTGCCTTCAGATGTACAGTGGTACCTTGTGTTACAGGCGCTTCAGGTTACAGACTCCGCTAACCCAGAAACAGTACCTCAGGTTAAGAACTTTGCTTCAGGTTGAGAACAGAAATTGTGCGGCGGCGGTGCGGCGGCAGCAGAAGGCTCCATTAGCTAAAGTGGTGCTTCAGGTTAAGAACAGTTTCAGGCTAAGAACAGGCCTCCGGAACGAATTAAGTTCTTAACCCGAGGTACCACTGTATTCTAAAGGTTGTGTAGTTGTTTATCTCCTTGACATCTGGTGGGAGGGCGTTCCATAGGGAAGGCGCCAATACCGAGAAGGCCCTCTGCCTGGTTCCCTGTAACCTCGCTTCACTCAGTGAGAGAACTGCTCAGAAGGCCGTCTGACCTGGACCACCTGGACCACCTGGCCACTGTGGTTGGTGCAATTGCAGCTCACCATGGTCTTGCACAAATTATGACTTCTGCCTCTCTGTTGGTGATGGCATCTGGTGGGTGACTATCAAGGACATAAAGGTTGCTCCTTGAAATAACACGGCCAGGTTATTTCCCCTTCAGCTAGGAGCCTGCTAAGCCAATAATTCATTTGCTTGATAGAAAGGAACAATGGAGTATGAGATGGTCAGGGAAGTGGAGAAAGAGCTTTAGCAGCCCCATTGAGGGATCTTCCACCTCAATCTGGGCTCGGATAGAGTGATCCCTATGATTAGATAAACGCGTACAGACATCAAGTTAAATATGTGCAGGATTTGCCATAGTGTCTAGTACAATATCGTAAATCTCCAGCCTGTTTTGCTCCGTTCAGCAAAACAAGCCTTTTGCTCAAATAAACTCCTTACGAAGGAAGGCAAAAATAGCTTCTTCGCCCCTACAAGGTCTGCGGGAACCAGCTCCGGAAGGATTAAGGATGCTAGAAATAGCAAACGAAAGAAGTGTATGCACAAGGGTATCGGGGTGGGGCGTTTCTTAAGAACGATCAAATACCTGGAAATTGCCAAAGGGCCATATTTAGCCTTTCTCCTTTAGTGCTGATGACTCAGATGTATTATTGCTAGTGTTTTCAGCCTAGCTTCCAGGGAACAGGCAACTTTCCAGAAGTGGAGGCTGCTGGATTAGTGGGAAGGGGGCACAGTGTCCACCAACCTCAGATTGTCCTCAGTGACCCCCCTCCCCATCCACCTTCTTACTTAGAACCAGTCCATTGGGGGACAAAGCCTGCCAACTTCCCCTTCCTTAGTTGTTGTTCTTGTAGAACTCAGCAGGGAGGGAGGCCAAGCTAGAACTGGTTGGCTCTGACACCACCTACTGTGGATCTCCCTGCCTTCCACACTACCTGGTGCAGGGGGGCACCAGCCAGTTAACTTTTCTCAGCACCATGAAGCAGTTTGATGCAGGAACATGATCATCTGCTCCTAAACTATGGAAGGGAGCACATAGCTGTACCTTTGTTCTCTACTCAAAATAATAATAACAACAGAGGAGACATGCACTGTCTCTAATCTAGATGGAAATGTGTACAATGCATTTCTACAGAGTGGGTAAATGGCTGGTGATCTATAGCTTTGCCTGTGTTTAGTTGTGGTGTGTGCAGTGACATTACAAGTTCTGGTACCAAATAGAGACAGGACAGGAACATGGCTTAGGTCACCTCCCAGAATGAATCTTGGGAACTGCAGCTTGTTAAGAGTGCTGTGGTTCTGGTGGTAGTAAACTACAGTTCCCAAGGTTCTTTAGGGGAAGTTGTGTTCTTTAAATGTACGGTGTGAGTGTGACCTCGGAAGAAGTTCACAGTTCAGTAGCAAGACTGTGAGCAAAGCTGTTTCCGGAGGCCCTGCCCTCTCCTCAAGCTTTTGAAATTTTAACTACCATATACAGTGGTACCTCAGGTTACATACGCTTCAGGTTACATACGCTTCAGGTTACAGACTCCGCTAACCCAGTAATATTACCTCAGGTTAAGAACTTTGCTTCAGGATGAAAACAGAAATCGTGCTCCAGCGGCGCGGCAGCAGCAGGAGGCCCCATTAGCTAAAGTGGTGCTTCAGGTTAAGAACAGTTTCAGGTTAAGAACAGACCTCCGGAACAAATTAAGTTCTTAACCTGAGGTACCACTGTATGCAGTTTCCAGACACAGTTTTTAACTGATAGGCAAGATGACAGCCCAAATGGGGGGCGGGGGGGGGGACGGACGGACGGACAGGAAGCATCCTTGGAAGAAGAAAGAAGCATTTCACTTGCTTTTAAAATGCATTATTTAAAGCTGTCTACCACCAACACTTTAAAAGGGGCAAGACAAATTCATGGAGGAAAGTTCTACCAATGACTGCGAGCCATGGCAATGTCTGTACAGAACTTCTGTATGCTGCCACTGAATATCCAGCTGCTGTGGAGCAACATCAGCACTGGATGGGGTCTTTGTACTTCTGCTTTGTGGGCTTCTTCGAGGCACTTGGTTCACCATTATGGAAAGCAAGGATATTGCATTACATAGACCTTTGGTTTGACCCAGCAGGGATCTTTTAATGTTCTAATGTAAGGGTAGCCAACTTGGTGCCCTCTAGATGTTGTTAGACTACACCTTCCATCCTCCCTGACCATTAGCTATGCTGGCTAGGACTGACTGGAGTCCAACAACATCTCAAGGGTGCCACATTGGCTAACCCATTTCTAATGGAAGTCTTGCCATGCAAACTACATGGGCAATGTGAAAGTGGGAGAACTGACCCTTTTCACTAAGGTGGGTGGTGGAGTCTGCTTCAGAGGAGTTTAGGAGAAGTTCGTGTCTCTCCTGATGTTCCATAAAGAGGCCTTCCTTGCATTTAAAATCATTTGGATTTTCTCTTGCTTCTGTAGAGATGAATGTTTAAGTGTACATGCACAAAGGCTGCCTATTTGAGGCTATTCAGTCTTCTGTTTACTAGCCCATGTGGTAAGCCAGTTTGGGCAGGAGTACCTGAGTTACAAGAATCACGCCAGCACAATCATCTCAAACCGTCCCTTCTGCTTTTTCACACACACACACCCCCTTTGAAATTTCAAATTCCAGTTTGTGGACAAAGTCCTATCTATCTGAGAATATAGATCTCCGACCACTGACCAAACTCCATTCCAAGCAACTACCTAGTTATGCTTCTCCCCAGGCTCTGACATTCAGTGCTTGGAGCTGCAGGAAAGATTTGCGAACCAGCTTTTCATGCCTGAGCAGCTGTGCACCTTTGAAGAGTGGATCTGGGGGCCCATTTTTTTGTGGCTATGGAAGAGGATAACCTTCTCATCACCAGTAACCAACCAGGTAGGAAGATCCTTGTCGCCTGTAGTTCCAAAAAGCCTCTAATTCAAAGGAAAGAGCCGAAAGCATCTATTGTGCTTGAAGTATTCATTTTGGGCCACTGGTTAAGATTAAAAAAGGAAAACAATGTAGAAGGGTTTGGCTACTGAAAGCCAAAGAGATAGGAAGGAAGGAACTCCAGTTGGAGACATTTGATGATAACTCTCCAGAACAGCTTTCTCGCTCTCATCCCTTCTGATTCTCCCCAGATTAGTTCAAACTTACTTTTGTGCTAATCATTTCTCGGCCTGTTTATCTTGCATTAAAAAATTAACAGAGAATAGTTTACTGCATGACTTGCTAACAACTGCAAGAAATGGCACACAAAGCTGCCAGGCTGAATTCTGGAGCCCTTGTGCAAGATCTTGCTTTGGATCTAGGCACCTAAGTTTTCAAAAGTTTTTAAAAAGAATGATTATTCCCACCCCTCTAAAGTCAATATTTTGTTCCTGCCCCTTTTCCATGACCTGAGTATATATTTGCTCTCCGGCTGTTTCCAAATGAAGCAGATAAAGCCCGCAAAGGCTTGTATTTTGTCAGACATTAGTAAACAGGGATCTTCTTTCCACACCATCAAATCCCGTTTGCCTTTTGCCTGAATTCATGTCTTAAATGATTACAGAGCAGTTCCCCCCCTTCCCCCACGTGTTAATAACCACCCCTGTGGAATTCAGCTGAATCAGAAGGATGAAGCACATTTATGGATTACTAGCCAACTGGAAGAAAAGGAAAAAGCAGCAGATATAGGTATCAGGGGGGTACATCCATGCTGCAGCTCAGAAAGGGGTCAGGTATGCGACTGGTGCAGAACCCGGGCAAACAGTTTGGGCAAACAGAGGCTTCAACCGCACTGGTCTTTCACATGACAGACAAGCAGCGCCAGCCCAGCAGAAGAAGTTCACTCACCTCAGGCAGCTGCTCTTCAGTGTTATGAAAGGGCAGCAAATCGTTACTTGTTGGATTCATTTTATTGCACTTTTTACTCCCAGGGTGCTAAAACAACTTGATTAGCCTTGGGTAACATGCACCATGACAATGACACTTCCTGTTTTGTTCCCGGCAGCAAAATATCTTTGGCTTGTCTTACAGATAGGAGCCACTGCAAGGCCAGTGTAGACTCCTCTACAATTTTTATGCCTGGCTTCCAAATGCTAGTGAAAATGCATGTAGAAAATATAGGTCCACCTTTCCTGGTGATGTTCTGGGTTAGCACTCTGAACCAAGAACTCGGGAATCTGTTTTATTGATGTGCCTAAAATCAGAGAGCACACACAGGAGGTCCCTTTGCACACACCCCCAATATTTGAGGGGTCTGGGGCCCCCCAAATTTCATAGGCATTGCCATTTAAATGGTGTGTGTGTGCCACGTTATGCGATCGATTATGTGGGGCGGGGCTTACCTGCCCTCCCCCAGTTTTATTAAAGTTGGCACCCCTGCACACACACACCTCACACACCCTGCCAATGCATTCCCTGCATAGACCTTCCTCTATCAGAAACAAGCAAGGCTGCCAACTTTTTATCTAGCAGGGCTCCTGTGACTAAAACAACTGCATGACAAGCAGGAAACCAGCAAGCAAAGCTTTCCCTTTCACTGCAGGGTTGCCTCCAGACTGTCAGCATTTTGCAGGAGGGAGTGAAATGAATACTGGCAATTTAGGTTTGCACAATTCAAGTAGATTCAATCTGTCGCCCTGGTGCAACAAATCCCCTTAGAAATAAATGATGGAAATAAATGATGGGGATATGCACTGAAAAAATGGGGAGGGGGGAATCAATGATTAATAAGTCAGGATGCATGTTCATTGTCAAATAACCTCCCTGCAAACAAACAAATCAGAATGAATGCTCAAGAAAGACCGGACATAATCTAACCTCTGCATAAGCTTTGTGCAAGCAAATCAGGATTCAATCCTCACTAAATAGGTCATCTGGAGGAACCCTCTGTTAGAAAAAAGCTTCACCAAGTAAATGTTGTGCTTGTCATGTAGTTGTTGAAGAGCAGCCCTGCTAGATAAAAAAAAAGAAAACAGCTGGCAGCCATGAGATGGAATCCCCCCCCCCTCCATTTCAATGCTAGGTCAACTCGAAAACGTAAGGAAATCTTTAAGTGTAAATGCATTTCTGATACAAAGGACATTAGTTGGTTACTGGAAACTTGTGGGGGAATCCACAGTCAATTATCCTGACGTGGAATTGGATTTGCATAGCCATTTGACTACGTACACAAAGAGCAAAATCATACTTTACTCATACGGCCATTTTCTATGGGAAGGATGAAATCACTATTCACAGTCAGCCCCAACAGCTGAGTTGCTGCTGCTTAGCAGGAGGGAGAGTGGTGAGTTCAGTGTGGCGCAAACGGAGCGCTCCTGCTGGTGTGTTTTCACTATGCTAACCTCCCACTAAGCAGCGACTCAACTGTCAGGATGTCAAGTGAGCATTGCTACCTCACAAAAGCATCTGCCACAGAGTGTGGCAACTATGGGGGCTTCCATGCTGTTTCTAGCTGGGATTCTGATGCAAAATTAGCATTTCTTCTATTTGTTCTTTAGATGTCTGTTTGCACTCTACCTGCTCTGTTTTTATGGTGATAAATATTACAAAAGACATGGTAAATCTACGATGCTCATTTCATCCAAAAGAACTCTCTACTTGAGGAAGACAAATATTTTGGAAGCTTAAGGCATGGCCACATGCATCATCTAACTACAATAACTAGGTAAAGGTAAAGGGACCCCTGACCATTAGGTCCAGTTGCAGCCGACTCTGGGGTTGCGGCGCTCATCTCGCTTTATTGGCCGAGGGAGCCGGCGTACAGCTTCCAGGTCATGTGGGCAGCATGACTAAGCTGCTTCTGGCGAACCAGAGCAGCGCACCGAAATGCTGTTTACCTCCCCGCCAGAGCGGTACCTATTTATCTACTTGCACTTTGACATGCTTTCGAACTGCTAGGTGGGCAGGAGCAGGGACCAAGCAACGGGAGCTCACCCCGTCGCGGGGATTTGAACCGCCGACCTTCCGATTGGCAAGTCCTAGGCTCTGTGGTTTAACCCACAGCGCCACCCGCGTCCCTAACTACAATAATATAATATAAAATAACTACAGGAACCCTATAAGGCAGGAGTGAGGAGCCTGTTTGGCTTGGTGGACCAGAGCTTTATCTCGCCACCCACACTGATGACATCAGGTGATTGATAGGTAGGCTCACCTGTCATTGTCGACTCACGGGGTGGAGGGAGGGACCTGATTTTCTACTTTGTTCCACACAGGGAACATGCTGGGAAAGCAGCTCCAACAGGATCAAACTCTTGGCTTGTCAGCTGATGAATGAAGACTTCCACCCTGCTTCTGCAGGGGTAGGGTTGCCGTATTTCAAGAAGTAAAAACCAGGACACCCCAAAAGTTGACTTGCCTAAGTTCCAGGACAAAGCACCATCAATTCCACCTTTGAAATCCCAATAATGTCCAGAAAAATCTGGGCGTATGGCAGTCCAATGCAGATGGCTGTTTTGCCAGCACCAAGTGGAAGGTGCATCATTCTATTATTACCCTGCATTTTAGATGGAGGTGAGAGAGACTGGCTTGATGAAGGCTGCATAGCATATCCCCTCCCCCCAACATTTCAAGAGGGAAAATTGGAGCAACCCACCAACACTGTCACTCACCCACTTCCTCCTCTCCTTCCCCCCTCCTATCATTGTCCTCTGGCCTTCACCATTGCTGCCTCAGGAGATGCTGTGCTGGTCCGCATAGCCTAGGGGAAGACACAGCCGCCGTCTCTGCTGCTGGCCCCAGCTTCCAGAAGTGCCGCAACAGAAGGAGGGAGAAAAGTAGCAGGGGCATGTTTATTTCCCCCCCCCCCGCCCGCTTTTTTCAGTGTTAACTCACTGACTCGTGCCACAGTGTGGAACCAAAAACCACCTGTCTTTTGGCCCTGCGTTCTGGCATAGCCA
Organism: Podarcis siculus; assembly: GCA_034642415.1. Classification (NCBI taxonomy): domain Eukaryota; kingdom Metazoa; phylum Chordata; class Lepidosauria; order Squamata; family Lacertidae; genus Podarcis; species Podarcis siculus. The sequence continues at coordinate 4,019,513 of JAXCMG010000006.1, read as the reverse complement.
GAGGACAGGAGCCAAAACAGGACACCCCCGGATTGGAATTAGAAGCTGCTAGGGCGGCTTTTATAAATTTGGGGTGTCCCGCTTGAATTTGACACTTCCCGATTTGTAGCTCAGCCTCTTAGCCATTACATTACATGCCAGCTCTTGCCTCAGTTGCATTAAGGTTTGCATTAATGAAAATCCCTGGGTAAATTAAATTAAACATCACCCATCTTCTTCAAATAGATGAAAATGGTGTTGTGGTAAGGAGAGAGACCACACTGAACCAATTAATCAGTTTGGTAATTGGCCCGGGCAGCGTATTCGGGAATGGATCACTGACTCCTTGTGTGATAGTGATTTTCCCCCACCCCCACCCTTCAGGTCATATGACTGGTCACTATCCTCTGACATAGTTGTTTGTTCCAGTGTTGAGTTCCTGTGCATTATCTGCTGATCTAGCCTTGGCTGTCTAGACCAATTCTTTCTAGGAGATTCCTGTTTACCTGAAGAGATGTGGTGTTTGCATCTCTTATAAACAGGTGACCAAGGAAGTGTCAGTGCTACCACAATGACCTTAGCACTGTTTCTTGCAGAGGTTACAACGGCATCGCAAACTTAAACCAGTTTTATGCCTCTTTGACCATCACTGTTTGCTGAAAGTAGGGTTGCCAACTTGTGATTTCACCCTTGTTTTCAAAAATACTGATTATGACTTCTCTGGGCTCCTTCAGAACACAATGCAAATTGAAATATTAGTAATAGTAATAATGTCTGCAGGGTCTGGGTTTCTGTAAATAGTTCTCTCATTTTGATGACAGTCTGGTTTTTTCCTTAGAGACCATAATGCTCAGCTGCCATCAGTTATAACTAAAAAAAAATTCATGCACAGAAAGACCAAGAGTAATTTTAGGTTTTAGCTGAAAGCCATGTGTGGAGAACCTGAATTCTGCCACCAAATATACAGACTTTCCCCATAAAAATTTGATTTCTAGACCTTTTATAAATCTCATCTGAATCCTTTCTTTCTTGAACTGTTCAGTTTGGAAGTTGAATAAACACACAAAAGATGCCCTCTTTGGCTGTTCATGACATTATCAGAATCAGCCTACGAAAGGGAACTAAAACATCCTCAAAGTGCTGGACGTAATCAAAGGCCCAGTAATAAACAAACACTACCTGAGAAAGGAGAAAGAACGGGAAGTGTCAACCTTGAAAAATATAGGCCCCATTCACACATCACTGTAAGCCATTGTTAATTCTTAATGGTTTATCATGGAAATGCACAGTGCTGTTTTCTAGAAAAAGAGGTGCTGGAATTCACCATGAACACCTCCCTTGTTCTCTTATCATGGCAATGGCCCCACCTGAGAGCTGCTGGAACTGAGTTCCAGTGATTTCCAGCTGAAAAAAAAGCCCTGGAAATGAAGATGGCTTCTGATCTCCTCTCCTTTAGCCAGCAGGAGCAGCAAACCACAACTGATGACTTAGCATTTCGTCTGAACCAGAGATTGTGCTTTGCTTTACTCAGACAAACCATGATCAGGAAGCCAAGAGCAAACGTTGGCTTTGCATCATGGTTTGCTTGCAGCGAAACAAACCACAACCCATGGTTTAGTCATAACGGTATTCAGGAGTGGGGCATTGTTCATGCTGCTTAGAGGGAGATGAACGAAGTGGGAGCCATCCTTGGTTCTATGGGAAACCATCAACTGTGGTTTACTGCAGGGCAGGAAAAGCTCACCTAGTGGGGCTGAGCTTACAGCAATAGCCTCCTAGCAGCAGCAGTAGCATTGCTGTCATTTCTCAGCAGGAGTGAGGCGGTAGCAAAGTTGGGGCTCCACTGGCAGGAGTTCCAGATTGGTTCCACCGGAGCATTGAAGAGCCCCCAACACCATTGCCTACTTGGTGCCCCTTCTCCCAGTAATCAGCAGCAATGCTGCTGCTAGGAGGTTACTGCTGCAGCTTCACCCCACTGGAGACACAGTTCTTGCACTGTGGTTGTTAAGTTGTGGGTGAACATATCAGGCGACACAGCGATTCTTCAAACAGCTCTTGTTTATTCACAGAACTGAACTGAAGGGTTCAGCCAGCCTGCTTATATAGAGCTCCACTACAACGCAACAGTAACCACTTTCTGTAACTATCCAATCACTGAATGTCACTTTCAATCCCTTATTTGCATATGTTGACCTGAGTGAAAACTATCTACAGTATCCCCCTGCTGGCCCAGGGTGAGAACTTCAGTACATAACACCCGTAGCCAACATGGTGCCTTCCACATATTTTGGAATTGAACCCCCATCATGGGATGTTGCCTGGTCTCCTTTGTACTGCTCAGGACTCCTGGGAAGAAGGGCAGAATAGAGATCTAATAAGATGAATCTCTAATTCTTGGCCATGCTACCTGGGCTGATGGGAGTTGTGGTCCACATTGGCTATCCCTGGTTTACCATGAGATAAGGTGGTCGCTGTGAACAAGTTGAGCAGCAAACCATCTTTTACAATGGATACACCTTTTCAACACTGCCTTCCAAACAGCTTGTTAATGCTCCATTACAGAATTTTGTAATAACAGAATTACAGAATTATAGAATTACAGAAATATCTTTGATATGGTTACCTTCTTGCTCAGTTACAAGACCATTTAAATATTCTTTGGTGGCACGTAAATATAATACTCCTGGTTCCCCCCTCCCACTGAAAAAGTGAAACTGCCAGGCTGATTGCAGTTAATGTCACCCAAACCTTTATTTCCAGGGACAGAAGGCCAATGTTGAAATCCCTGTGTTCAGATATTTCATCCAAGCAATTCATTCCTCTCTTAGCCTATCTACCCAATAATGTTGGGGATGGGGAAAAGAGGAAGGGGATTTGAGGGGTCGTGGAGTGTGGACAGATACAGTGTAGGTTAGGCCACAGAAAAACAGAGGATCAAGTACAGGCACCCCAAAAAACACCCAATACACCCCACAAAAAAGGCAGCTCCACAGACTGAGACAGTCCCCAATGTATTTCAACAGAACCCTTTGTCAATAGAAAATTTCTGTATAAACAAGAACAAAATGATGCTTCCCAGTTTTGGGGGAAATGGCCGTGGCTTATTTCCAATCCAAATCTGACAGGAGCCAAGTTGTGGGCTGTGGGCAGGAGTCACCCCTCACTTACTGCAATGTATCTGTAAAAGGGCCGGTGTGATTAAAAATCATTTTGGAACTCTATGAAATTGTTAGCCCTGGGCCGAAGTAAGCCTGCGGGACTTCAACCGTCATTAACCTCCAATGAGGAAGAATAGGAAATAATTATATGTTTATTTCACTGAAGACAGCCCTTTCCTCTGAAGCATTGGCATATGCTGTGAAGTTGTTTAATCTACTTATTTTTCTGGTTTTCTTTCCAGGGTTGCATGGAGGCCAGGGTGGTAGATTAAAATCTTCTACCTCTTCTAATTAATCATGCATGTGTCAATGAGCTACCCAAACAACTTGCAAGAAAAAAAGAAAAAGCCCACATAACCAAAAGCTGCTGAGCCATCTTGAATGAAAGAGCATGTTAGTAGCATAGTATTTTGATTATTCACCAGTTGTTTCTCCCAGAAACCATCCTTAGTTAATGCCCCGTTCTGCCATAAAATAATTAAATTATATTACAACCATAAAGTGCATAATTTAAGTCAACCAAGCATTTCAACAAATTGGAATATGGTGGCAAGCTGAAGCCATGAACCTTTATAAATCAATCATCAACTGATAAACACAGCAATGATTAACTCCCAGAACTGGTGTCCCCAAAGTTGGTTTATTGAAAACATGCTGAGGGCGGATGATATTGGGTAAGTTAATTGCGGGAGGGGGAACGTTGGCGGGGCATAAACCTAGCATGCGTTTGACGTGATCTGGCGGGGGGGGGGGAGCCTAGTGTGAACTGTCCAGAGATCTCCAGTGTTTCTCCTTCTTCTTGGATGAGAATAGTGGCTATTACTTGGCATCTCTTACACAGCCTTCCCTGACATTACTCAGCAGTAAAGAAGCTACAACATCAGCACAGTTCCTTCCTGTACAACTAGGGTGCCATCAAAACCTCTGGACCATGTGGGAAGTGCAACTCCCAAAACTGGGGCACCATTCCCATAGGAAACCGAGTCCCTCATGGTGGTCCGGAGCTTCTAAACAGTGTGGGAAGCAGTCATGCCATCGTAGTGGCTCCCTCTACCCTCAGGGAATTGCTGTTACGGTACTCAGTAGTAGAGCATCTCAAATTCAATTAGAGCGTGGTGCTGATAATGCCAAAGTTGTAGGTTCAGTCCCTGTATGGGACAGCTGTATATTCCTGCATTGCAAGGGGTTGGACTAGATGATCCTCAGGGTCCCTTACAACTCTGCAATTCTATTATTCTACTTGGAACATTAGCACAACAGGCAGAGGTTTCGGTTCAGCTAGACTTATTTCCCTGGGGTCTCTATTTTCAAACTGCAGGAATGAAACATAAGAAATTACAGTGGTACCTAGGGTTACATACTCTTCAGGTTACATACGCTTCAGGTTACACACTCCGCTAACCTAGAAATAGTGCTTCAGGTCAAGAACTTTGCTTCAGGATAAGAACAGAAATCGGGCTCCGGCGGCGCGGCAGCAGCAGGAAGCCCCATTAGCTAAAGTGGCGCTTCAGGTTAAGAACAGTTTCAGGTTAAGTACGGACCTCCGGAACAAATTAAGTACTTAACCCGAGGTACCACTGTATTTAAATATGTAGCCTGAAGCAACTATACCATATGAATATTCTAAATGTGTTTCTCTTCCCTTAGGGCATGCCAGCACATGATTCATTCTGTGGATGATGTGCTAGAATGAAATCATCACACTCCGTAGGTACGAAAGGTAATTATTACCGGATCGGTACGGGATGCGCAGCTGATGTAGGCCACAGAATTTGGATCCTGAGTCTTAAGAGCAAAGGATTACCTGATCTTTCTAGGGACATGCCCTGTATTTTTGGATTGTACGCTATACCAAAAGCACTAAAGAGCAGTAAGGCATCAACAAGAGATATGTCATGGAATAGGGCCATGGAAAGGGAATCCATATAAAGAGACAGCAACATAGGGTTTTTGTTATTTAAATGAAGGCTCTGGTTCTAAATTTGCAATATTTGGGGTACATGGGCGGATAACACATTTGCCCTGAGGACTCACTCATGAAGCCTTTCGGCAGCCTTGCACAAAAGCTACTGTCATGGGAATATGCCCAAACAGAAGAGGTAAGTTTAGATCTACTCCCATGTGGTTTGGGTTCTCGTCCCCGTCAATTGAAACTTTCTAAAAGCTGAGAATTCAGCCACATCCTTTATACAAGCAATGGTAGCTTAATAACTTTAGGGCAAAGAGAAGATGCTTGTTTCAGCGAGCAGTTCCAAGGGGGTTCTGGGACAGAGAGACAAAATGGGTGAGTAGCTTCTCCACAGTTCCAGGAACCTCAAACATCTGGAAGAATCTGAAGGCCAAATGGGTTATTGTGATATGTTGGCTTCAGAGAATGTTTGCCCAGAAATTACCGGACAATAAAGGAGCAAAGAAAACTTCCTGCTAATCAGGTTTGAAAACTCAAGAGTACTAATCCTCACAAAAAAAGCACCAGGCTTGACTCTTCTTTGATAAGTTTAAAGCTGTTAACATGTTTGCATAAACAATGACTCTGGGTGCTGTTTTCTCCTACGGGGAGGGGGCTTTGAGAGGGAACCCCTCCTGGTGTTTCCACATGTAGTATTAAAATGCAAAACATTCCCATGCACTAAATATTTGGGTGCATGTGTGAATGTTGCTGATGTGGTGGAGAATGAATTTTAAAGCTGAAGGTACATTCTAACCAATCAAGATTTTACTTTCACATTTCAGATTCTGGGAGCTTTTTAGTGACACGCACGGAAGTTAGATGTACAACTTAAGGCAACCATTTGCACAGTTTGCTTGGTTAAACTCTGGCAACACTTGAAGGAGGGAAAAACACCCAGTAATACTTTTTCCTCCCCAAACAGGCTGATGGTCAAAATTAAAGTCCTAGTAGGACCCAGTACCTGGTGTTTCCTGAAGGAAATCATAGCCATTCATGTTCCAGATGGACCTGATGGTTCTCCAAAGAGAGAAAGAGAGAGCTAGAGGAGTCTCACACCCCGAGAGGGACTTCTGCCCAGGAAGCAGCATAGGGGTTCTGAGCAGGGAGCCATGTTCTGTCTGACTAAGCAAAAGAGAAGCCAGCTGGAGTGTGGGCTGCAGGGCTAAGATAATCCCCTTAATGCCAGTCACAATGAGATTTGATTGGAGGCAGGAGTTCATGCTGTGGAGTTTAAGGAGTGCTGCTGAGTGCTGGAACAGGTTTCGTAAGGTAGCCCCAAGAGCTGTGCAACTGTGGCCATGTCCCATGACCATCCTGTGCTGAACAGACCACTTTTCCAAAGTGGCTGCTGCTGAATATGCACTCGCGTCTGCATGTGATTCGCCTGGAGTCAAAGAGTTTAAATGTAATAAATGCATAGCATGTCTGCAGCACTTTATCTCAGAGAACATCCACACCAAACGTTTAAAGCACAGGGTTTCTCTCAAATAATCTTGGGTCTGTTAAGGGTGCTGGGAAGGTTAGCTCTGTGGGAGGTAAACTTCAGTTCCCGCGATTCTTGCAGGGGGAGGCATGTGATTTAAATTTGATTTAAATGTCTGGAGTGGATGTGGCCAGTTATATTTACATACCCTCCAACATTTCTCTGATGAAAATAGGGATGTCCTATTCAAGAAAAACAAGAAGTTTATTATTTATACCACACACATCTGGCTGGGTTGCTCCAGCCACTCTGGGCAGCTTCCAATATATATAAAAACATGCTAAAACATTAAACATTTTTTTTAAAAAAAACTTCCCCATACAGGGCTGCCTTCAGATGTCTTCTAAAGGTTGTATAGTTACTTATCTGCTTGGCTCGGGGCTTGCATAACTCCATACCCTCCAACCTTTCTCCAATGACAATAGGGACATCCTAAGGAAAAGCGGGATATTCTGGGATCAAATCAGAAACCAGGATGACTTCTGTAAATCTGGGACTGGAAAATAGGGGAACTTGGAAGGTCTGATACTGCTGTTTGCATGTTCAGTAGGTGTGCAAAGCCACTTTGTTGTTTGCACATAAAGGCTTCTCACATGGTGGCAGAATGAGCCGCAGGTGAGGGAGCTAGACTGTGCAGCTGAATTGCACTGATGCAAAAGGATGCTCTGTTGTGAAAATGGCTTAACTGGTGTGTCTTTTAAGGGTTGGGCTGATTTCAAACCAGCCCTTTATCCACATCCCTAGGGTTTCCCAGGGCCCACTGCAGCCACACTGTATATTATTGTTCCTAGTTTCCCATCCCAAATGCTTTTTGACAAGGGGAAGAATTTGACTTGTGTGTCTCGGGCATCAGCACTTCCAGTTTTTGATGATATACAGCAATACCGAGAGCAGATAAGGCAGTTCCTTTCTCGCTTACTGGAAAGCTTTCTGCTGGCATGGAGATGGAGATATGTCACCCAAACCAAACACTTTGCAGGTGTACATGCAGGTGGGGTGTCATGGAGGTTTTTAAGCAAAGGCTGGATGGCCATCAGCCATGGATGCTTTAGTTTAGTTTCTATTCCTGCATTGCAATGGGTTGGACTAGATGACCTGTGGGGTCCCTTCCAACTCTATAATTTCATGATCCTGTGAACCCTCTTTTTGCACAAGCAAGCTGCAGTCTGCAGAAAGGGGAAATGAACGCTGCTGGAGTATAATGATTTGGAAATGAATAAAACGTGGCTTCTGCGCAAGGGGATGAATCGATAGTCCAGAAGGTGTGAAAAAGGAATTATTCAACTGAAGACACCAACAGTGCAAACTTATGCGCACCTAGTCAAAAGTCAATCCAATTGAGTTCAATGGGGCATGCTCCCAGCAGGTATATGGGTCTATGACAGCAGCTCAACACCACAGTTCTTTAAATCCCTATTCAACAGTAAGTCTCACTGAATTCAGTGGGGCTGCTCCCAGGTAGATATATGCACATTCCATGAAGCCACATTGCACTAAATGGGACTTACTTCCCAGTAGGCATGCATAGGATTTTACTGTAAGGCTGCAATGCTTTGCACACTTAGCCAGGAGGAAAGGTAAAGGTAAAGCGACCCCTGACCATTAGGTCCAGTCGTGACCAACTCTGGGGTTGCGGCGCTCATCTCACTTTATTGGCCGAGGGAGCCGGTGTTTAGCTTCCGGGTCATGTGGCCAGCATGACTAAGCCGCTTCTGGCGAACCAGAGCAGAGCATGGAAACGCTGTTTACCTTCCCGCCGGAGCGGTACCTATTTATCTACTTGCACTTTGACGTGCTTTCGAACTGCTAGGTTGGCAGGAGCAGGGACCGAGCAACGGGAGCTCACCCCGAAGCGGGGATTCGAACCGCCGACCTTCTGATCAGCAAGTCCGAGGCTCTGTGGTTTAACCCACAGCGCCACCCGCGTCCAGGAGTAAGCCCTATTAAACATACTCAACTCACGTACAAAGAGGTAAATCCCACTGAACACAACGTGGCTTCCTTCTGAGTAAACACATTTAGAATTGCAGACAGAAAACTCTTCTGATTCCAGTATGAGCTATGTAACTATGCAAATGCAATTACATTGTTAATATTAGAGTTACTATTTTGCAGTTACCCATGAGTGTGCTTTATTGTATTGTGATTTTATGTTTTACTGTTGCAGAAAGATGGGATAGACATTTTAATAAATAAGGAGTGCAGAAATCCATGGATATTAGTAAGCATGGTCCTTGCCAAATGTTTGCAAATATTCATTTAACATGCTTATTGGCAGGAATATGTTTTAAGTTAAATGCTACTAAAAAGCAGCTGCTATGGTTCCTCTCTCTGCTTCCTTTTGTTGACTTCTCATCGCCCCCTAGTGACAAGTCATTGAATCTTTACCATGAAAGGCGACTTCAAACTGCAGGTACAGTACAGAGCCATCCCACAGTTGCCTCTTATGATAGACTCAGGGATGTACAAAATATGCACAAAGCATGTCAGATGTGAAGACGGTCTGCAAGTATGTTAGACTCAATATAGCCCTGAGTCTTTCCTGCTTGTTGCTCACATTTTTATGGAGAACATAGTAGGTTTTTTAAAAAGTAAATCCTTAATAGCATGCATGTTATAAGTGTGTGGTTTTTTCCACCGGATGCCCGTGCACAACAAGCATAAACAAGCTGCTGTCAAGTCCTACTTATTAGTGTTAGAAAGCAGTCATGAATCTCTGTTGTATCACATTTGCAATCGTAAAGCCTCTTACACTCGTTGTCTTGAACTGCTGTGATGTCATGGAATGTTCACAAGTATTTAAAGTGCTCAGGAAACAATCTATTGGAATATTCATTGTCCATTTTGAGAAAGGAAAGGGAATGCCAATTTTGTCTGGATAGATTATTTGTGGGCCATGGGGAGGATAGCAAAGAGCAGACAGTAAGGAATCTAAAAAGTCATTGAGTGGTGCTGAATTTTACATATAAATTTTAACTGGCCAGCCAATTCTTTGCCTACAGACTGGTACAACATATTCAGTACTGCTGTTAATTAAGTTTAGTTTCTTTCTGTGAGCGCAGGAGGCTGCCAGTGATCTTTTTCACATGTAACACTAAGCCAAAGCATGGCTCAGTGAATGTTCAGGCTCCCACAGAGGAGATTGTGAATGCTTTACTCCTCCTCTGGTCATTCTGCTTCTGCACTGAACTCAGCCATGCTTTGGCTTAGCGTGTTGTCTGAACTTGGCTCTCAGACAAACCACAAACTATAAGCCAGCGGTAGGCAACCTAAGGCCTATAGGCCACAAGCGGCCCATGGGGGTCATTTAACCACCCCACAAGCCACCCCCGAACCAAGTCGCCCACTCAGTGAGTCCCACTCCGCTAAACTGGTGCAGTGTGGTGTGGGGACTCGCTTTCGCAGACGCCGGAAATCGTGGGTGAGAGCACTCACACGTGTGAGCAATCTCACCCACTGAGGGATCTCCACTGGAGTGAACGGGTCCAGGTGAGGTAAACCTTGCTGATCCCTCCTATAAGCGATAAGACACGCCTTGTTTGTGGCTTGCGGTTTGTCTGGCGAGAGTTAAACCACAAACCTGGGTTCAGATGCCAAACCATGGCTTCACTCAGTGCAGCACAACAGCAGAGCCACCAGAGAGGAGCAAAACAACCATTATTTCCTCTCTGGGAACCCGCATGTTTGCTCATTCACATTAAGCTATGGTTTGGATTCACGTTACCCGTAAACTGGGCCAAATACTGTCAACTCTGCTTGATAGTGACACATGGATTTTGAAATAGGTTAGAGCAGATCTACTTGCCTTAATCTTAAATGATCACCAATATTGAAAAGGTGAGTGGATACAACTGCTCTCAAATCACACTGGGAATAATGTCTTTTCTTACACAGGTGACTGCTTTTTCCTGTATTTTTTTTTTTACAGCTTTGATCTCTCTCTCTCTCTCTCTCTCTCTCTCTCTCTCTCTCTCTCGCTGTACTGTCTGCTGTTATGACTCTTAAATGCTCAAGAGAATCAATGCCATCACCAACAAAGCCAGCCCCACCTATGAGGCAGGGTGACATAGCCGCCTCATGAGGAGGAAGCTGAAAGGGGAGTGCTCCTGCGGGAGCCCCACCTGCCCTGCCAACTTTGCTGCCAGCAGAGAAGTGGAAGATAGCGCTGGATGGCTCCATCATTGGCGCTGCTCTGCAGGCACCACTGCACAACCCTGGTAAGGAGGACTACAGAAGGGCTGCATGTTCCCATGTTGGCAGAACAGGACACACTGCCCCCTGTTCACCAAGAAAGGAGAAGTTCAGGTTTGACCTGAACTTAACCTGGTGAGACTTCCATCATCATCATCATCATCATCATTATTCTGCCCTTGTCTAAAGATCTCAGGGCAGCGTTCAACACATTACGAAACATCCATAATAAAAACCTGTCCATTAGTCTGGAGTCCCAATGGATATTGGAGGTTTACTGCTCTGCATAGATTTCTTCCCCCAGCAAGCAGAAGTAAAATCAATTATGCAAACACACACACACAAAAACAACAACCCGCAAATAAGCTGAACACCTCATTTAGATCACAGAGATGGGCTTTTCTTGGTAAAGAATTTTGGTTTTCCTCCGCCACACATCACTGAATAGGTCCAAGCTGCCATTTTCTCTTACATCCTCTGCATCCCAATTCAGGAAAGCAGTTTTAAAACGGACCAAGGAAGAAAGGGGATTTACGGACCATGAGACTATTCACCTCAGGGTCATGGGTTCGAGTTCCACGCCGGGCAAAAGATTCCTGCATTGCAGGGGGATGGACTAGATGACCCTCGTGCTCCCTTCCAACTCTGCAATTCCACGATTCTATGGGACATCATTCCTCCTCTTTAATCGGCCCTGCATTTTCAAAGTCTACTCCAAATGACAGCCAATGCCATGGGGCATATTTGCTGTGGGAAGAGATTGCAGCTACACCCAACGAGACATGCAAGCCACTCAGACATGACACGTGCTTACAAATCTCTTGTCATGGAGGTATAATTTTCCAAAGACTGTAAGCAGAAGTTGGTGACTGATTAGCAAATGCACATGGAGTCAGTCTTGGGAGGAAGGAGGCTGGTAGGCCCCAGCCGACAGTCTCCATTAGGAGCTTGGGGCTTTGAGCCATAAACCCGGTGAACCAATCTGTGGCGGGTGTCATTTATGTGTCGGCAAACACTCTTAGCGAGGTCTAGTTATTGATTTGGACAGTATAAAAAGGCTGTTGTGCCACTTGTTCAGGTTTGCGCAGGTTTTATGACTCTTGTTCTGAGGAGTGTCAATCTGTTTGGTTTTGCCTTATTCCCTCAGGTCTCTTGTTGACATTGGCTGAGCTAAGTGGTGTGTATCCACGCCACTCCAGGAAGCCAAATGTTTGGCTGCCTTGTGCTCTGCCTCTGCTCCTCCATCCTCCTAATTCCTTGGAGGTTACCTACTGTGTGACACACCCAATCCCCAGCCTCAGGTTTTCCGGGCGGAAGGTGGGTGAAAGGTACATTTCCTTCAGAGTATGAAATGGTTACTCATTCTAGGCATTCAATCAATGATAACTGATCAATGGAAGAAACAGAGGCTTTATTAGACCCGGGTCATGGAACATCAGGATGGCAAAATCCCGGGAGAGAAGCAAGGCAAGGCAGAGACTAAGGAGGGGAGCATTTTCTCACAGATTTTTCTGGCCTGTGAATAGCATGACTACTTTTTAGTAGTTTCACCCATTTGGAGAGAGGGCAGAGGGCATTGCCCTCACTCTGAGCTGGCTTCAAGGTGTCATAAAATCAAATCTGTTTGATTCAAGAAGGTAGCCGTGTTGGTCTGCCATAGTCGAAATAAATTAAATTGATTCTAGTTAAAGACTCTTCCTAAAAACCTAAAAACTCCCTAAAAAGAATCAAGTCTTCAAAAAAGTTATATGATCTAAGAAAGTCTTTAAAAGAAGCCTTCCAAAAAAGTTTAAAAATTATAATGTAGCACCTTAGAGACCAGCTGAGTAGTTTTAGGTATGACCTTTCGTGTGCATGCTGAAGAGTCTTTTTAACTTCTAAAATAATTGTTTTAATCAAATCTGTTTGGTTATGTGATGTCGCTACAGCAAAAGAACTGCACTGATTGGTAAACAAAGAGACAAAGAGTGAAGAGAGGTGAAAAAGGAAAAAGGGAGGGGATGAGAAGGTGACGCCAAGGCATATTTTGGAACCCCTGAGAACCCACATTTTCACTTGTGAACATACAGTACAGTCCTAGCAGAGACTGAGTAAAGAGAAAACAGGTGCTGGACAGGACCAGGATCAGCAAAAGCATCTCCTCATTACTCAGAGACAACAACCCTGATGTGAACACTTTTTGTTGATGCTAGACCTTGCAAGATGACCTGCTATGGTCTGCTGATACTGCACAAGAGTCTTCTTTTACTGGTCTGACTAGCTACCCTGCAGAACTTGGCGAAGGGGCACTGCACAGAGTGACTTCTTCCCTGTCCTTCCTCCAGTTTCACGTTAAAGTGATTCAAACCATAACAGAATGGCTGTTTTGCTGGGAATCTTAGGTGAGATACCCATATAGTGGAAGTTGCCCCCAGTTCCAGTCACCACACAGAGGCAGCTTAAGTTCCCAAATAGCTTACTGCTGCAGAAGAACAGGCTTCAGTATTCCAGTTCTGGATGTTGATATATACAAACAGCTTGTAGGCTTTGTAGATACAGATATACGGTATGTATATACAAGTACAAAACATTTCATAGAATCTTAGAGTTGGAAGGGATACCAAGGGTTATCTAGTCCAGGGGTCAGCAACCTAAGGCCCATGAGCCGGAAGCAGCCCGCAGAGGTCATTTGACCAGCCCCGAGCCGCCCCCAAATCAAGCTGCCCACTCTCGCGCTGCGCTAAACTGGCGCAGCACGGGGACTCACTTCCATGGTGCCGAAAATTGCATCTGTGCAGGCGCAGGTGCCAAAAGTTGCGTCTGTGCATGCACAAACACCGAAAATCACAGGCGGGCGCACGACCCGGTCCTTGGAGGGATCTCCGTGGGACCAATCCAGCCCAGGCAAGATAAACCCCTGATCTAGTCCAACCCCCTGCAATGCAGGAATCTCAGCTAAAGCACCCATGACAGAAGGCCATCCAACCTCTGTTTAAAAACCTCCAAGGAAGGAGAGTCCACCACCTCTTGTGGGAGTGTGTTCCACTGCCAAATATCTCTTACTGTCAGAAAGTTTTTCCGAATGTTTAGTCAGAATCTCCTTTCTTGCAACTTGAAGCCATTGTTTTGAGTCCTACCCTCCAGTGCAGGAGAAAACAAGCTTGTTCCCTCTCCCATGTGACATACCTTAAGGTATCTGAAGATGGCTATCATATCTCCTCTCAGTTTACTGTTTCCAGGCTAAACATACCCAGCTCCTTCAAGTGTTCCTCATAAGGCTTAGTTTCCAGACCCTTGATCATCTGGGTTGCTCTCCTCTCCACACGTTCCAGCTTGTCAACATCCATCTTAAATTGTGGTGCCCAGAACTGGACACAGTATTCCAATTGTGGTCTGACTAAGGCAAAATAGAGTGGTACTGTTACTCTATTACTTCCCTTGGTCCTGGACACTATATTTCTGTTGATGCAGCCTAGAACAGCATTAGCTTTTTTGCTGCTGCATCACACTGTTGACTTATGTTAAGCTTGTGGTCCACCAAGACCCCTAGATCCTTTTCACATGTACTGCAAGTAAGTCAGTTGGAAGGGACCCTATTGCTCCAGCAATTCAAGACACAAAACACACTCCAACTCATGGATTGACCCTAACACATAGACAAAGAACCCAGCACACTAATGAGCTGAAGCGTCTTCATCACTTATATAGAAGACACTGGCTGTTGTCCCATAGCAACTGGCTTGGCTCACATGCACCTGTTGGCTCTTCTCATACATGGGACCACTTGTACTTGTGAAGGAAATCAACCCTTTCCTCTATGTCCAGTTCCTCCAGGTGTCAGCAAACCTTTTCAGCAGGGGGCCGGTCCACTGTCCCTCAGACCTTGTGGGGGGCCGGACTATATTTTGAAAAAAAGAAGTACAAATTCCTATGCCCCACAAATAATCCAGAGATGCATTTTAAATAAAAGGACACATTCTACTCATGTAAAAACACACTGATTCCCGGACTGTCTGCGGGCTGGATTTAGAAGGCGATTGGGCCGGATTTGGCCCCCGGGCCTTAGTTTGCCTACCCATGTTCCAGTCTATTTGACAGCCCTTAGTGGCTTTTGCAATTATACAGATGAGCTCTTTCAACTGTTGATAAAGGGAACCTTTCTATGCCAGCTTCATCACCATGCACCCAATTAGTTGCTCAAAAGAATTGGTATCATGGATTAGGCTGGAGGTCCATGAAAACTCAGTGCCAGACAAGCTCGCAAGCAGGACAGGACAGATGTAGCCATCTCCCATTACTGTCGCCAGCATCTCACACTCTGAGAAACAAGTTGGACCTGCGACAATTTGCTGTGGTGTTCAATTCTTTGTTCATGGTGCCAACCCAGCAGCCACACCATCTTCAGGATACTCCGTTCTTTCCACCCTCCCTTCTAGCTATTCAACACTACTCAGTAAGCATTTGTTGGCCACTGAGCATGCTTAGTCCTCATTGACCTTTTTGGGGCTAGCCCATCCTTTAAGGTTTCCCCGAAGCCTGCTGATACCTCTCGTGCTTGGATGGTGCTGTTTGGGCTACCTAAGGATCTGTATATGGAGATGAGTTTGCTATTAGCCTAAATCATGATACTATTTCTGAAAATGAGAGGCTCAGCTGTAGTGCTCAAGACTTTGATAGGCATATCCTCCTTGAATTTGTCTCATCTGAGAGAATGACATCCACAGCAATGGCCACAACATCATCCTATGTCCCACCAAAACTACATCAAACAGGGAGATTTTGACATGAGGGAAGTGTTTTGAAACAAACCACATCCCATGTGGATTCTGATGTGGTACAGTCCTGTGTAAGGATTGTACCACATGCACCACCACATATTTGAATGAGCAGAAATAGAAGGGAAATAATAAATGGGAGGGGGGACTGCAAAGAGAATTAACTACACAGTAAATACAAGTTTTCTGATATATGCCTCTCTCACTAAACTTAGTACCTTAAAACTGCAGCAGCTCTTATAATTTCTTCAAGATACTGATCTTGCACACTTTATCGCTACACCAAGCTCTCTGTGCTTGGCAGATGCTTTGTTGCTGCACTGATAAACATCTGCAATTAAGGATCAATTGTATCATTGGTTTTCAAAAGGACCCTTCCTAACAGGGTCATCATTTGTTTTGAAGTTCCCAAAATTACTGAGTACTATAAAGGAGCTATCCTTCCTGTGCCATTTGTGTATGTACCTGTGGATTAACCTGTAGCAGGCACTGCATAAGGACTTTATTGACAATCGCTGTGGGATTAACAGCGTTTACCCAGCGCTTGGGCTGTGGCAAGTGGGAAGGACATGTCTAATCCCCATCTCCTTGTGTTGCTTGCTCTCTTTCCCTGAAGCATGCAGATGACTGCTGAAAACCACACTGTGTGAGAGACACTGAACACAACATGGTGGGATTTGTCCTCATTGTTTATGTCCCACTCCACCCAAAGCATTTGAATAGCTTGCAAATCCTGCGATAGCCTTGCAAAATCCACAATGCCACCATCACACACACACACACACCACCACAACAAAAAGTTACTAGGCCAAGAACATTTTACTTTAGGATTTGCTCCTGGCAAACAAGCCAGGCAACTCTTTTGCTGCAAACAAACCAGCATCTCTCCTGGTTAGGGCAGTCATTTGATTACACCATTGCTTCCCCACACATCCATTTGAAAGTCAACTCACACTTGTTACTCTGCAGCAAAGGGTGTTGAGCAATAAATGTGGTTTGAGTTGTGAGCTAGATACATGGCAAAGGCATCCTTTGACCCCTTTCATAATGAATCCAGTCAGTCCATGATCCCAGAATACCAACGTAGTTGTGTGAATTAGCTGGGGATGGAGAGTGAGACAGCATCTTAAAAAGCAGAGACATCACCTTGCCAACAAAGGTCCGTATAGTTAAAGCTATGGATTTCCCAGTAGTGATGTATGGAAGTGAGAGCTGGACCATAAAGAAGGCTGATTGCCGAAGAATTGATGCTTTTGAATTATGGTGCTGGAGGAGACTCTTGAGAGTCCCATGGACTGCAAGAAGATCAAACCTCTCCATTCTGAAGGAAATCAGCCCTGAGTGCTCACTGGAAGGGCAGATCCTGAAGCTGAGGCTCCAATACTTTGGCCACCTCATGAGAAGAGAAGACTCCCTGGAAAAGACCCTGATGTTGGGAAAGATGGAGGGCGCAAGGAGAAGGGGACGACAGAGGACGAGATGGTTGGACAGTGTTCTCGAAGCTACCAGCATGAGTTTGACCAAACTGTGGGAGGCAGTGGAAGACAGGAGTGCCTGGCGTGCTCTGGTCCATGGGGTCACAAAGAGTTGGACACAACTAAACAACTAAACAACAACAGCAGAGAGTGTGAAAGGCAAAAGTGATTAACATATGATTCTGCCTTCAGAATATGAGAAGAGATGAATCAGACCAAAGATGTATTTAGACCAACATCTGTTTTCTCATAGCGGCCGATTAGATGCCTGTGAGAAGCTCACTTGCCCTCTTCCACTGTTTCTCCCCAGCAACAGGTAGTCTAAATCATACCCTCCTTGTCCATCAGGCTTGGTATTGCCATCTCCTCTGACTTGCAGTGACTCTTTGGGTCCATCTGAGATTCTTTCAGCTGGATTTGCTTAGGATTGAACTTGGGACCTTCTTGATGAAAAACACGTGCTCTGCCACTGAGTTATTGCTCTTCTTCATATGGTTTTTGGTGTTAACATGGGTTTTATGGTCTGTTGCTGCTGCTGCTTTGCATCCTGGGGCAATTAGCAATGTCTGTCTTGCAGCTGCTCAGAAATTGGTTCCTCAATAGCACTCTGAAGAGTTCAGCCTGACATTAGCTCATGCAGAACAGAGAGGTTCCTTAATCCTTTTCCAAATTCCCCTTGGCTTTAGGACTTATGGAGTCCCTGAATCCATCCTCTGTTTTCCTTCGTCTTATGTTTGGATAACTTTGTAACCTAGCTATTTAGAAGGACTGCCCTTCCCTCTGCCAACAGTCAGTTGCTCTTCTGCATTTGCTCCCATTTCCTCTTTGTTGTTTCCTCCCTCTAAATCTTTAGACTCTGCTAGACTTGGCAGGCTTTTTCTCGCGGCCAACATTTAAACAAGAAAAGTCTGGGGAGGAGAGCGCACCCTTTGTTTAATCACTTAAAACAGATGGGGAAGACGTGGCTGGCTGGTGGCGCGCAAAGCAGTCGTTCTTCCCCAATCCAGCAGATAGAAATGACAGCTGCCTCCTGAAGAGAGCATGTTTCCATCTGGGGTGGCAGCTAGATTCAGAACATGCACCTTAAACATACCCTCCAAGTGTCCTGATTTTCCAGGGACAGTCCTGGAATTACGAAAGCTATCCTGGCTTCTGATTTTACCCTAGAATGTCCCTATTTCCCCTGCCAGTGCTGCCACCGCCAAACTCATGGAGGAAGATGCGCTTGTTCTGAACGGCAGCAGCAGCGAGGGAGCATCCCATTGCCTCTCCATGGCTGCTGCTGCTGCTTCCGGTCTCCTCACTTGGGCAGCTTTTAGCAGCTGCTGGAGCGCAGGTGAGGAGGAGGAGGAGAGGCTGCCACAGCTATGGCCCAGTCCTGTGTACCGTGCCAGCTCTGAGGGGCAGACAGAGGTCAAGGCCACCCTGGGTGGAAAGAAAGCGGGAGCAGAGTGGAGCGCAAGGAATATTCTTTATGCTTTGTGCATCCAGATCTAACTTTGTCCCTTTCTAAAATTTGTTTTTTGGTGTATGTTTTTCTTTTTGTAAACCAAAGAATAAAATTAAATAAAATTGGGATGGAGGGATTTTCTCAGGACAGTGGAAGGCATATGTGGTGTGTCCCATTGGGGAAGTGGTGGTGGAAATGCTCAGGGGAAGGGGACAAAAAATGGGGGCGGGGTCAAGGAGCATCAGTTTTGGGGGGGTGAGAAATGTTCTTATTTTCATCTGAGGAATTTTGGAGGGTATGACTTAAAGAGATGTGCAGAATGCATGACTACAGCAGGTACAATTTCCTCCCCCATGCAGTGCATTGAATGAAAAATCCGCATGTGCAAAACCTTTCTCTTCCACGCACCCACTAAAGCTACAGTAACTCAGCCCGACATTGAGCCAGCTCTTTGCTTCATGGGCCACCCCTTTCCTCTCCTGCAATCCAGGTTTAGAGCCAGTTCGGAAACTGGTGATGATACCACTTAATTAATGGTGCTTCAGCCCCAGCAAATCATTTTTATGTTGGAAGCTGGCGGACAGCTGCTTCCTTTAATTCAAAGAGAAGTGGACATGGTGCCCTGACCATAACTTATTTCACAGATAATTCAGGTGTTTGCAGCAGCCACTGCCAAATGGACTTAAAAATAAGGCTGGTGCTCACTGTCAGAATGTGTCTATAACTGAGGATCCATTCCACTCATATAAAATGCATGCAATGTTAAAGTCCACAGGCCCTGACACGTTCAGTTGACAGAAACTTCCTGCTACTTGATGTAAAATTTCTCAGCCTGGTCACCTAGATGCAATTAACCGTTCCTGTATTGGAGTCTGGTCTGTTAACCCCTTTATGTCTTAACCTCCTAATTTGAGGGAATCAGCAGTAGCACTTTAGCTGACATTCAGTTGCTGCTGCTTTGTTTTATTGGTAGCATCTCGTACATTTATTGGTTTTGCTAATTTAGTGAACGTTCCTCTGGCTTAACTTAAGCCTATTAATTTTGATGGGTCAACTGTGAGTAGAATTTAGATGGAGATTTGGTTTCTGTGCTGGGCAGGAAAGAAGGGGTTTCTCCTTCCCTCACTAGGGATGGATAGATCTCTCAATTTTGGTTTCTCTCAAGTTTTCATTTTTCCACTATTCAGTTCTTCAGATTTCCACATCATGATGCAATTTTTAAACAACTATCCTGAAAATTATTCAGCTTTTTAGTGCGCACTTCTTTCAATATACACATTTTTTTATAAAATGGTGCCTAATGCACATATTTTTGCCAGCATTTCCCTCTAATACACTACATTTTTAATGTTATTTTTCACTGTTGTTATATGTGCTTTTA
Organism: Podarcis siculus; assembly: GCA_034642415.1. Lineage (NCBI taxonomy): Eukaryota > Metazoa > Chordata > Lepidosauria > Squamata > Lacertidae > Podarcis > Podarcis siculus. The sequence continues at coordinate 3,999,691 of JAXCMG010000006.1, read as the reverse complement.
TACAGTTTCCTTGAATGCGTGGATTTTTGTAAACACATGGTTGGAGAACTGCATTGAAAAATTCAGAAAGGTGTGAATTTTGAAGGAAAGATGCATTCCTGTTCACATATTGTTTGGGGACGTGCAAATTAGGTAGATTTCCATACAAATGTAAACCAAACCTAATTTCTCTCCCAACCAGCATAAAAGAGCAGTGGAGTAGCAGAGGATGGACAGAATATTCCATCACTCTTCCAACCAACCACTCAACTCACCTAAATGAAATTCATCTGGTGATCAGCCGAGTGGTTTAAAATAAGACTGACTCCTTATAGGTGTCTTAACAGGCTGAATAAAGCAGGATTGCAAATAAAAAATTCATAATTCAAACCTATGCTGAGTGATCAATGCAAGCTTTCATCATAGCTAAGTAACTGCTCCCTCATATAACTGAAGATAAAATGCTTATGCATTTACAGAAAATGGGGTTTATAGCACTAAATATCAGGAAGTCTCTCTGTATAGTACAGTGGTACCTCTGGATGTGAACGGGATCCGTTCTGGAGCCCCGTTCGCATCCTGAGCAGAACGCAACGTGGGTCGTGATTCACCGCTTCTGCGCATGCGTGTGACATCATTTTGAACGTATGCGCAAGCTGCGAAACCTGGAAGTAACCCGTTCCATTACTTCCGGGTCGCTGTAGAACGCAACCTGAAAACGCTCAACCTGAAGCTACTTTAACCAGGGATATGACTGTATATGCATTCACAAAATGCTGGGAATGACTTTGCCTGCAGGTATGCCAGAACCTTTAACGTCTTTGAGTCCCTACACCTCTGTAACAAGACTGTTGAGATCTACAGCAGACAATCTACAGCAGACATGACCTTTTGAACCCATGGGAGGTGTGACTTTTTAATCTGCCTATGCTAACTTCCACCTGCCTTGCGCCAGACTGAGTTGGTTGTGTACATGTCATTGCTGATATCATCCCCTGAATTTGGTGGAAGTCAGATTTGGGTGCTGGGTTGCAGCCGTAGCTTTTCCAAGTGGTTGCAATCTGGTATCAAAACTGAATCTGTGTTCTTAAGCATGCAATAAGCATGCGTATGATCACCAGCTTAACCTATGGCAGCATGAGTGAAAGCGAGGGCTGGCTAACAAAACCAAAACAAAACCACAGCTGCTGCAGGAAAGCGCGATCAAATTAATATGGATCAGGCAATGCCTATTATTGAAGTAAGTTTTTTGTTTTTTTTTTTGCATTGCACAGAACTCAGCCTCCAGCTGTAAGTCTGGATGCTTTAACTGTGGTCTGCCTACTCTACTGTTATGGTGAATTCAAAATAACACTCCATCCATGTTGAATCTTGTGTATATTTCTTTTAGCTCATCACAACAATCACCCTTAAATCCTCAGAAAATGATCTTTAAAACTTTGGGAGCCAGTATGGCGTCCTGGAGAGTGCTGGACCAGAACTGGGGCGACCCAGGATCAAATTCACACCCACAAAGCTGGGTGACATTAATCCCATCACTGTAGCTCATCATAATTTACTTCATAAAGTTGCTGTGGAAATTAAAAGGGAGAGGGAAAAGAATCATGCATACTACCTTGACCTCCTTGAAGGAAAGATCATTACCAGCTTGTCATTATAAGAACTAGTGTGTAACTTAAAAATAAGTGCCTGGGTTTGCTTGTGTCCTCTTCCCTCCTCATCCTTTTTCCTTTTGTGTGGTGTCTTTTAGATTGTAAAACTTGTAAGCAGTAACTATTTTGTTTTCATTGATCTTATGTTAAGTTCACTACAGTGGGTGCTCTGTGGCCTGGAAATAAAGAAAAGTGAGCATCTGTGGGGAAAACATGCAAGAGTCAATTTTGAAATACCTAGAGTTTTTTCTGCACTTTCCCTTAAGAGATATTCTGGCCAGGCATCAGAGGCTTAGTTTCTCAGGCCCTCAAGTTTCAGGACCCAACGAACCAACTGCTCATTTGGGTGTGTTGAATTTTTCAACTATCTAATTCCCCAAATGAGGGGTGCTAAAAAGTTGTAGCATGACTTGGGAATTCAAAAGATAATTTGGTTCAATTAATGTAGTTTAGTTATATTAAATTTTGACTAAAATTGCATAGAAACCATTAAAAATTATTGTGAAGTACTCCCAGTTGTACTAGATTTTATTTCCTTATTTCTTTAGCGTTACCTGACATTTTCAGAAGGTAAAACTAAAATTCTTTGTTTTCCGAAAGTAGCTTATGCGCTTCTTCATCAAACCTAGACTTACCAAGCTAAAATGCTGTCCAGCTACAAAAATAATATCAGATTTGAATTCCTCACACCCCAAACCGTATTTTTAAGACCAGTTTCAATCCATCTGATAAAAGGGATCTTCACCTAGATTACGGTCTGGTATGAACTGCAAACACAGGAAGGTGTCTGCAGACATAGGAAAATATGCTGAGAGAATATTATGCATGTGTTGTATTTGAAACAAACCCATCAGCTCCACAATGTTGGTAGATGCTTTCCAAGCTCATGGATATATGACTGAGCCATAAATGGGTGTTTATATTTTACCACCACTAAACATATTTTCCATGCATACAAATATGGGGATCGCCAACTCGGTTCTGCAAAATGCAATTGGGGGAGCGGGACTTTGGCCTGAGGCCCTGAGAACACTTCATGTCCCTCCAGAAAGTACCCTTAACTGAAGATATCAACTGAATTGTTTCTACCTTTATGCTGACAGAACTCACTAGATCCCTACAAAAAACCAGCTGCCTCCCATTCATGAACTAAACTTGCGTCAACTAAAATATCTCTTGGCGTTACTATGTTCAGCCACTTTGCAAAGCTTTGTGAGCGATGGATCTGGGTCAGGTCCTTCTGTTTAGTATCAATTTCAACTCTTCCCTTGGAAACCTCGTTTCTCTCTCACGCATCAGACTGCACAAAGAACGAGGAAAGAGCCTCCTTTTCCGGTTTGCACGTTAAAGGCTCTCCCAGGCCAGCCGTTTGAATCAGGACATTTCAGCCTGAAAACTTTTGCTCACACACATAATCGAAAAGAGAGAGAGAGGTTGTTTTCTTTTTTTTAGGAAGGGTAACTTCTGACTGAAGACGACACAATAACCTGAGGGGAAGCACGTTACAATGAAACACACCGTGTCGTTAAAGCGTTTAGGGGAGGGAGGAATAAGGCTCCCCAGATCGACAATGTGTGACTGGCATGCCCTCATCGTACACAACGCTGCCCATAATCTCTCAGCTTCTATTAAGGCTCTCTCTCATCAGCAACAAGGAAAGAAGATGGTAACCTGCGTACTCACCATATGGCGCCTCCATCTTAGCACTTAGCTGTGCGATTACATTGACCATTTCTCATCAGTATAATTCTGGAGAAAACGGAGAAAGTGTAAAATTACAAGAAAAGCTGGGTGAAGGAGGCGGGCGGAAGGGTGAGCAAACCTGCCTCCTCTGTTATCTTATTGATTCGCTTAATCAGGCCTAATGTGGGTGGAGATGTTAAATAGTAACCAAGCTCATATGGAAACCAACCTGCAAGGTGCCGTCTGCCACGGTAGCTATAGTAACTGCTTCCAGGCTTGAAACTCAAACATGACTTTATGGCACACTTTTGGGACTTCTACCGACACCTGGTTTCAGGCCTTGGGTGACCCCATTGCCGGGCGATTGCTTTCCTTCTTATTCCTCCAAGACAAGAGGCTAAAGGGAAGTCGCCCCGGAGCCTGGCAAGGCAGAGAACTCTCCTTTGGGAGCTGTGAACTAGGTCAGTTTCACAGCTGCAGAGACACGGGGCATTTATTGCCCTCGCCAGGCAAACAAAGAGAACAAAGGCTTTGTGTCTGTGCGTGCTCGCGCTTGAGGCCCTGCACGCCATCATTGTTGATGTGCCGTGCGTACATACCCAGGTGTACATTTGATTATATGTAAAAGCATAGAGGGTTGTGTATTAATTTATGGCAGCATACATGTACAGTGTAAATAGATAGATCTGGGTGTGTAGTAAATGTGTGTGGTTGAGGATAGGCATTTCTAAGGACCGGAGCTTATGTGTAGGTGTGTGTACATTCTATATATATTTATTTTAAAGTATATAGTGACCTTTACTCAGGCTCCCGAAGGAGATTACATCAAAACAGGATAATTAAAAAATGCAAATGACACACATGTACCTAATAATAATAATAATAATAATAATGATATCCCCCTCAGTAAACCGTAGCAGCAGGGGAAATAATTTAAACGCGGGAATAAAAAGGTCTTTGCGTGGTGCCGAAAGGATAGCAATGTTGATGCTACGCAAATAAAACAAAATTAAAAACTCGTACAAAAGTTAAATCCCAAAGGAATGCCAAATGGTTAGGGCAGTCACAACTGTGGATTAGCTATGACCTGGGGGTGCTTTTGCACTGACAGTTATACGCAGTTTTACTAGTGGAACTCTGGATACACTCTTATTGTTGTATATTCCATACTTGACAAGTGGTGTTCCTGGTGTTAAATTATTCCCACTGGAAGATTCAATTTCAGCATACTGCTTTTATTTTGGGGGTGTGCATGAAAAATACAGCATAGATGACAATTTCTTCTTTCCTACAGGGCAAACAAGTTTGGGTTAAGGTGGCCATTTAGTGTGACAACACCAAAAAACAGGAAACGCATCACACACACACACCCCCCAAAATGACAAAGATTTGCATAAAATTTGTATATGCTGATCTATACAATGTGTATATAATAGCGGGAGAGTGCCTGGCACTGCCTAGGAATGACTAGAAACCAAAAAATATTGTGATTTTTAAATGGATAGGGCAGTTTATGAGTTTGAACCCATCACGCCAAGCATTGGGCAAAGTCATGCCAAAGTCATTTTTCGGTTCACCATCTTGATTCAAAATGGTGCCTGGCGTCCAAACATCAACAGAGACAGCTGTCCCCACCTCAGGAACCCTTCTGCTGACTTTGACGACAATATCTCTGGAGGCAGCCGAACCTACGCCAAAGTCATGTTTCAGTTTGCTATCTTGATTCAAAATGGTACCCTACATCCAAATGTCAACAATGACTGCCACCCACAACTCAGGTCGAGATTGGCGGCAATATCTTGTGAGTGACAAAACTTTGCGAGAACAGACAGGCCAACAGGCAGACCACTTACCAAAATATATAGCAGATAAGAATTTGGAAATCATTACTACAAATCAAATATAAGTGCAATATATCTTGTGAAAGTTGGGAAGTCTGTAACGCATGTGCCGCATCCCTCCCCTCTGCCTCTGACCCTCCATCTGCATCCGGTTCCTGTTGGGTTCCCTACAAGGGAATGTAGCCCTTTTGCTGAAAATGGTCCCCCTATGACATTTTTCATGGTGTGCCCTCCCTGGTATCAGTACAGATTATGGATGGTCTTTAAATATTTTTAATAATAAACAAGCACATATATCAATTACTGCTGAGATGGAACCACAATTGTGAGGCCTGAGGAGATTATGATGATGCCTCCTCAGCTGTTGCTGTTGGTTATGGACTACTTGTGACATCACAAAGCCTGAGTGGATATAAAGGTGGGCCTGTTCCCCTGCCCTAGCAGAACACAGCAGACAACAGCTGTGACCTTCAGCACTGCCTGGTCTTCTTCCACTTGGAGAACAAGAAGTGGCAGATGGACAGAGGCAGTGGAATGCTATGGAGTGAGAGTAAGGCAAGCTTACTTGCTGAGCAGGATTGTAGCTTGAAGATGGCTGATATCCACAATTGGAAGCTGGCTGATGTCTAGTAATGGACCTAGCAGAAGCTGGCAAATGTTGGTAGGTAGAAGCCGGTGGAGTTCACATTAGTGAACCAGCGGGTGCCACAAGGTTGAAGCAGGCTGATGTTTGTGGATGTAAGCTGGTTGACATTCATCTTTTGAAGCTGGTTGACAGAAGCCAGTGGATATCTGTGGGGCATAAATGTGAATGGAGAATGAAAGATGAGTGAATATGTCCGTTGGCATTCTTCATGGATGTTGGCAGATGTTTGCTTGTGTATATGAATGGGAAGTTTCAAATGTGGTTCAGGCGAATGTAGGGGGGAAGTGGGGTACATTGATACATGGGGCACATTGATACGCTAACAATATTTCAATATCGAGAAATTTTTTAATATATTTTTTATTAAGTACAAATTAGAAAACATACATATTTACAACAAAAGAAAAAGAAAATACATATAACCAAGGAAAAAAATTAGAGAATACTTTGTCTCTTTTCATATTTACAGTTATTTATACCTCTATAAAATGCTATTCACAACAGAGGAGTGAAATGAAAGATAAGCTATCAGAAAAAAGGAAAAAAGAACAAAGAAAAAATAAAGAAGTAAAAGAAAAAGATCATAGGTGATTTTTTTTAAAGTAGATAAGTATTCACTATACATAGCCGTTTCTCATCTATATTTATATTCAATTGTATAATTTCATCTTGTCCTTATCTACCTTAAATAAAGTGTTGTTGCTTTCTAAAAAAATGTTATTCGTGTTGTGACATCCCTAAAACGTGTCTATACATGTGTGAGTACAACAGTTGCGACCGCGCCGCCCGCCAGTTAGCCGTTGGCTTTTGACAAGAGTAGGTGTGTTTTTAGCGCGGCCAACTAAAAAATTACGTGAAATGTAAAAGTGTTCCAAAGCTGTTTTACGTCGTTTAGTTAAGATTTAAAAATACCAAAGGTAAGTTATTCCATTCAGTAATCAGGATTACACGCAATTTTTAAATAAATTCAGTGGATTTATTGTTAGGGTTTTTTTAAATGTCCATTGGGGCACTTTGATACACTAAGACACACTGATACAGATAAAAGTGCCCCATTAGTATATAATAGTGCTCCAATATACAAGTTTGCATGAAATCTCTAAACTCATTAAATTTGAAAATTAAAAAAAGCTGTTGTTTACTATGTGGCCAAAGTCATTTCTAAATATAATATGACCGATTATCAAGTGTCATATCTCAGGAAAAAACCAGGATCTTGTATGTTTGTCTTCCCCATTGTAGAAGATAAGGCAAGCGCTGATTTCAAGGATGTTGTTTTGCTGTTGCCAAAACCAAATTTCCCAAAGGGCAAATCTCGAACATCATCTCTTTATACTTTTTCTATTGACTTAAGTAGATATAATAATGTGTAACAGAAGCTAAAGGTTATGTAATTATCTTATTTTTTTTATAAGCATTTTGTTTAAATTACTATTTTTTGACTACCTAATGTGACTACTTTTTAAGTTTTTCCAAAGTTTTTTTTTTAAAAAATGGATAGGTGTTTGAGGAAAGATTAATATAAGTTTTGATGTTTTGTTAAGAAAACCTGCCATAAAGTCTATGATACATGTGAAACACTGTTTGTTTTGATACGTAATTTAGATTTTAAATAACAAATTGTAAGGCTGATTATGATCTCTCACAATAAAAATTGTTTTTTCATTATACTTTTGCAAATAATTACCATTCTCATACAATTTACACTTTGTATCAAAGTGCCCTGTCCAATGTATCAAAGTGCCCCATAGGTGGGGCAGAATGATACAAAACCCATTTTTTACAGAAGTTCATTATATTCTCATTATTTTCTAACTTTAATGGTTATTTTGATTGCTGTTATAATATTGATTAGTTATGCCATGCATCAAGCAATTTTTTAATTATTTGACTCATTTTTGTTACATAAAATATGAGGTTGACCACACTTAAAAACAACGAAGAGAATCACAGGGCTTTCTGAAGTGAGAGAGGCTTTCATTCTTTTAAATACATCTACCTGTATTGTCCATTCTTCAAGAACAGATAATGGAAGCTCAAATATATGAGTTTATGGGGTGACCCCCCTCCCCATTAGTACACATGAAGCATGGGCTGTAAATATTGTTAATAATAAACTAACGGCTGAGGTGCCCCCACAATTGTCAGGCCTTGGGAGGTTGCGCTGATGTCTCCCCAGCTGTTGCCATTAGCAACAGACTGCCTCTGATGTCACAAATGGACATGGCAGCTGAGGAGAAAGGCAGTTATTGGGCAAAGCAGGAAGGATGACAAGAGCCCCAGTAAAAGGGAAATCAGGGTTGGCGCCTTCCTGTCTACTTGAGTTGCCAACTTTTTGCTCTCTCAGGACTCCTGCACCTGTCACACCTACATAGCTGTAAAAAATCAAACAAACCCTATTTTTTGTCACTGAGAATGCCCCCTATCCCAAATAAACATCTTAGGACCCCATGGGTTTTAAAAGTTATATTTTAATTGAAAGAAGCCCGCTGGGTCTTGTTAGGTGTTCGCTTCAAGATCAATGTGAACTTTTATTTATGTATTTAATATCATAATCTAATACAGATCTGGTTTGTTGAGGCAAAAAGTGTTCACACACACACCGACAATTGGTTCCACGGTCAAACTGCTCTCAACAAAAATAAGTTTCTCCTAATATTGAACCCAAATCTACCCTCCTGTAACTAAAGCCCATTAGGTCTAGTCCCACTTTCTGTGTTGTACCTTGTCTATGCAACAGTTCTTTGGGGATTTAAAGAATGCAATTAAGTCCACCGCTCCACATAGGACTTGCTTTTTAAACACCCCTGGCTATCATCGTTGCCATCCTTTGAACGCTTTCCATTTTGTCAATATCATTTTTGAAATACATTGCCCAGAACTGAATGAGAGGACTCCAGAAGAAGTCTGACCGCTGCAGACTGAATTGGAACTATTATTTCTCCTGACTTGGAAACTATGGTTCCATTAGCAAAGCCTGCAATCCATTAGCCTTTTCCTTGCAGCCTCATTGCGCTGCTGACTCATGTTCAGCTTGTGATCATATGTCTTCTGAATGAAGGTACCTGCTTTCAGTTGGTGTATAGGATTATTGAGCTACATTTTCAAATAAAGAAGAAATACGCAAGTGCTTTGGGAACCAAAGAATTTATTGCAGTCTTCTGAAGAAGAAGAAGAGTCCTACTTATGGAAGAATGAATGGGATGTTTACAGTAGAGATTTGAGCATACAGAGAGATTTGAGCTCCCTGTTTTCTTAACCATCCCACAAAGTGGGCCCAGAGTTATGCCAGCCCCATAGCTTTTATAGTAATGCCATCCCACTGATCGCTTTATGAGTTGTTTAACAGAGCAACCAAAGCAAAAGGCTTTAGTCAACATTTGCTAAAGGAACTTTGACTATAGTAAATGCTTTGGGAGAAGGCAGTAATCAAATTTAACAATTATGATGGTTACATAGACAGGGAAGATTTAATCAGGTATGAAAATATGCTAACAGGAGGAGGAATAAATTATGAGAGCATCACACTTGCTTTAGAACTAGTCAGGAAACTGGATGAGGGACACTGTGAAAATGGTTCATGTGGTGCCTAAATCAGGGTGGAGGACCTGTGGCCCTCCTGATATTGGACTAGCATTCCTGACCATTGGCCATTTTGGCCGGGGCTGATGGGAGTTTGATAACATGGAGGGGTGTGTGTGTGCTACAGGGCCTAGATAGTGGTGAGCTGGGGTCAAAAAACCACCTATTTTACCAAGTGTTAGAAACTGAGATATGAAAGCTAGGAGCTAAATGGCACCTTAAACCTAGGTTATGGGTGCAACAATGGAATGTCTAGGTGCGCTTTTTTATAACAAGAATACAAAGCTGAAAATGAATGAACTGCAGGTAAAATATTTTGCACATTTTTCGCATGGTCTAGTCCTCATCTGAAGACTGTGAAAAGAAAAGAAAGAAAGAAAGAAAAAGCCATACTTCCAGTCTTTTGAGATGTGCTGGAAGTGGGGAGGCAGAAAAAGATCCTCCTTTCATTCCACTCTGCAGTTTTAATCTGAAATCTTAGGCGCAGTACTGTGCACTAATGAAATTCCCTGTCGCAAAATGTGCCTAGAACGGTGGGAGTTTCCAACACTGCTTTTACCTTGGAAATGTGCTGATTTGTTTTCTAGCTGCAAGGAACACTGAGAGAAGCAGCACCAGAGCAATTAGTTGTTTTGACATAAACAAAAACTGAGAAGCCCTTGAAATGGGCTTCCATGTGGTGGCTAAAATGTAAAAAATATATATTGTAAGAACACACAAATACAGCAAAGTTTAAGAACCTTTTCCCTATAGAAAACTATTGCAAATGCAGGCCCTTTATATATATATAGATAGATATAGATATACCTGTATATAGTCATGAGAAGAAATATACTTGAAACTTTATTAATCTATGGGAGAGGTTCCAAATGAAAGGGAAAGAGCAGCAGCCAAAGACTTCATGTGCATAAATAATCAACTTATTTTACAATTTGCTGTACACTGTGCCACACTTCTGCGGTTCTGTCATTTCCAGAGGATCTGTGCTGGCGCTCAGAGCCCATATGCCTGGTTCAGAACCAGCTCACTTTATTGGATTTGAGTCCTGAGTAACACATGTTGTTGCTGCAGGTTCCTCCGTAACTAGGTGGGCAGGCCGAGCAAGGTCTCCCCATTTTGTAAGGTGCTTCTCCTACCCAGTTTCCCCTGGAAAGAGAAAAAGAGGCATGAGACTTGTTTGTTTCATTGCTGGACACTTGGATGTCACACGTCACTCTTAACACACCCTCCCAAAGGGCTGCCTACCCACCATACACCCGGCTATCTATTATGTTCTTATGCTTGTTTCATTATTCAGTTGAATAAGAGTTACCTGATCTCTGAGGAGTCCACCTGCAGCTCATAAGAAGAGTTCTAATAGATCAGACCAAAAGTTCTCCTCATCCAGCATTCTGTTTCTACAGTAGCCAACCAGATGCCTCTAGGGACCCAAGCACCAAAGTGTTGAGGCTCTAGCCCTTTTCGTTTGTTGATGCCCACATTCAAAGAGGTAAACTGCCTCTGATTTTGGAGGTAGCATATAGCCATCATAACTAGTAGCCACCACTGATAGACCTCACTCAACATTAATTTGTCCTATCTCCTTTTAAAGCCCTCTAACGCAGTTAGTTCCATAAATGAATTATGTTCCTGCATGAATCACTGATCTGCGCATGCCTAGAAGAGAAAGCCTAGACTAATAACTGAAGCAACAGAGAGTCATGTCTGGAGGTAACTGAACCTGCTGCATTCAGGTAGGTAGCTGTGTTGGCCTGACGCAGTTGAAATAAATAAATAAATAAATAAATAAATTGTCCAGTAGCACCTTAGAGACCAACTACGTTTGTTCTGGGTATAAGCTTTCATGTGCACGCACACTTCTTCAGATACAGTCATACCTCGGGTTACAGACGCTTCAGGTTGCATGTTTTTTGGGTGGTTCACCGCGCCAAACCCGGAAGTACCAGAACAGGTTACTTCTGGGTCTTGGCGCATGCGCAGAAGTGCCGAATCACAACCCGCACGTGTGCAGATGCGGCGCTGCAGGTTGCGAACGCTGTGGGTTGGGAACATGCCTCCCACACGGGTCACATTCGCAACCCGAGCGTCCACTGTACACTGAAACAGAAGTCACCAGACCCTTATATATAGTGGCTGATGGACTCAATGGGTAGGGTAAACCTGTTGACGACTATTAATGACTGCAATTAGTCCTACAGTTTAGCGCCGCGTGCGGGGACTCGTCGAGTGGGCGACTCGGTTCGGCGGAGGCTCAGGGGCCAGTTATACAACCCCTGTGGGCCGCTTGTGGCCCATGGACCTTAGGTTGCCTCCCCCTGACCAAGATGAACCTGCTGCATGTCTGTATCAGGAATGGTGCAGACACACAGCAGCATTTACCCATGCGCAAGAGAGATTGACTTGAAAGAAGCACAACAATAAATCAGGCAGAGATACTGTGATCAGCCAACTCTGGGGAAGGCTGCATTATCTAATTTCCTGTATCTGGTGCACAATTTGGAAATTTGGGCTTTAGGGTAAATTAATGTGCACGGTCATCTACCCAGCTATACCAAAGAACATACTACGTATCCCTCCTTGTATTGAAAGAATGCCTCAATGGCTATCTCTTTAAATTAAAAGAACCTTTGGGAGGAGATATTTTTTCAAAGAGGAGTGTCAAGGAGAGCGGCGATTCACCCTTTCTCCTCTGGCCAGCTCTTCCTATCCAATATTGTACCTCACGAATCGCTTCTACACATACCTCCCACCCCACCATTAGAACTCAGATATGACGTTTCAGTTTCTCTATACCAGAGATGGGGAGACTGTAGCCCTCCAGTTGTTGCTGGACTACAACTCCCATCATCTGTGACCAATGACCATGAGGGCTGGGGCTGTTGAGAGTTGGAGTCCAACAGCATCTGGAGAGCAGCGCATTTGCCAGCCCTGCACTAGACAGTTCATCAGAAAATTGCCCGCAGTCCACCAGTGAACTTTCTGTCTTAGGTAGCTTTCCAGCTTTCCGCCTCTACTCTGCTCCAAAGTTGCTGTGTTTTCCAGGATGAACCCCCCGACCCCAGTTTACTTACTTGATGGCATAATTGCACACTAAGTAGATTGCTCGGGGCCACGTGCTGCCCCACACATTGATGTTGGTGCACGTATGGAGGGCACAGCCAATTCGGTTGCTAGAAGCCCACACCATCTGTTTGAGACACATTAAACCAGTTATTATTTTTCTTTTCTTTTTTTAAAAATAATAATTTTTATTAAGTTTCTTACAGATATAACACATCACAAGAAAAGAAAAACAGAAAAAAAAGAAAAAGAAAAAAGACAAGATCACAAATATAAACAAAAATAAAAACAAGGAACCGGTAAATACCTAAACAACCTAAACACCTAAACACCACAAATTAATTAATTATTTAGAGTAGACTTCTATCCTCATAAACATATTTTTGGGCTTCCTCTGAGCCCTCCCATCTGAATTTCCTTGTAATTAAAATGTAGCAGTTTTCTGATATCATTTTTTTAAAAACACCGTATTCCAATTAAAGTAAAATTTCTTAACTTTCCTTAAGGTTCTAAATCTTATTTATTTAATTAACTCTTAATTTAATCCTAGGCCTATTTTGGTACTTTCAAGTAATTTCTAATTTTTAATATCACAGAGAATATCTGTCCTTGTTAGGGCACACCCATGACTATGGGATTTTGCCTTAAGTATATGAAGGCATGGTCTACCAATGGCTAAAAGATTTAAGTGTCAGAGCTGCATGTGTGTCCCTCAAGCTTCACTAGCCTGGCGCCTTCCATATGTTTTAGACTACAGCTCCCATAAGCCCCATGCAAAACATCTGGAGGATGCAAAGGCTTGTGTAGCTGGATAGTCTGTAGCAGACTGCCTTAAGAGACAAAGAGTTAAAGGCCACCCCAAACCAGGGTCCCAAGGGTCCCCTGCATCTGCAGGTTTCTTTTTGAAAGCCACTCACAAAATTGCTAATTGCATGAATGTAGATATAAAGCTGCCTTATACGGAATCAAAACATTGGTCCAGCCAGCTAAGTATTGTCCACACTGACAGCAGATCTCTAGGGTTTCAGACAGGGAATCCTTCCCAGCCCCAAAGCAGCCCCTGAGCAGCTGAATATATTTCTTAATTTTTAAAGAAGCAGGTGTTCTTTTTTTCCTTCTTCCTCTTCTTTCTAGTCTGCCTCCTGTCTCTTCATTGCCATTTCTTCAGACACAACACACTGGAAATGAGACAGATCAACCTTCAGGAAAATGGAGAAAAAGGTGTCTAGGAACCAGACAGACACCCAGACAAATATGTGGGGCTGGGTATTTCCAGAGACAAGAGCAGAACATTCCGGAGCTGTGAGGAACACTATTCATTATGGGTTGGAAATGCTTTGCCGCAGACCAGGTGGGAGAAGGCGGTTTTCCATCTTGGGCTGGCCACTCATACTTGGGGATGAGCAAATGAAGGGGATGTATTCACCAAGGTGCCAGATGTTTCAGAAACATCTTGTCACCACAGAGATGACTCACTGCAAAGGAGGCAGAAAAGGGCTTTCCCTTTCCTTGAGGTGCTGTTTGTTCAACACCAGCTACTCTGTGAGAAGGACCAGGAGAATTGGGCAGGTAGGCAAATGAGATCTCAGAGCCCCAACTAATATCAAGGGCCCCTCCAGACTGAAGGACATTTGCCTTCCTGGGTGTATTCTGCAACATGTCATTGATGCAATAAAAAGTACATTTAGTGGTGGATTTACGTGTACTGGACTGCCTACAGATCATTCGGCTTTAGCAGTAGTTCTGTAGCATTTTTTCCAATGTTATCACATTACTGTGATCTGGAGGAGCACTCATGTACACGGGCAGACCTACAGTTGGGTGTCTCCTCTGCAACCAGCAAAAGGTTGAGGTAACCACTGTTATCTTCTTCAGTGTAGTGGTTCAGTTGTGACAGATTGTCACAATTTTATATATATATATATATATATATATATATATATGCTTTCGTAGATTTTCACGGGTACAGGAATGCAGGTT
>JAXCMG010000006.1:3963940-3984868 GCA_034642415.1 Podarcis siculus | reverse complement strand
ATATATATATATATACACACACACACACACACACACACACACACACACACACACATTTCAGATTTTGAATAAAATTGCTGTACTGGGTTATTTCACATGTCAAAGTCAGTGGTGTGAATAAAAACTTCCTATGCCTTATAGTTTTCAAGTTATGGGATGGAAATCTCCAGCATGGAACCACTGAACTATCGAGAAGTTCAGTTCTATCACTTGCAACCTGCCTCAAGTTAACAAGTTTTTATGTTACTGTATGTTAATTAACTTTTAAGAGGCCAGGACGTTTGTGACATCATCGCCACTGGTTTGTGAATGGTCACTGTAATTACTTTATATCCATTTAAACTTTAACACAATCGCCACAGTCTGAATTCTTGCATTACGTTTCTCTCACTGCTAACATTTTCATGTTTATATACCTGCAAACTTAGGATGGAAGTCCAGGCATCTGATGAAGTGGATTCCAGACCATGAAAACTTATACTATAACAAATCTGTTTGGCTACAGTTTGCCCAGACTATATTTTGCCCTTTGCGGAAAGGATTCAGGCACAGGCCAGAAATTTAGGTTTGCACAATTGAAGTGGATTAATTTGCACTGTCGCCTCAGTGGAACAGATCCAGGGGAAAGCACTGGAAAGTGTGAGGTGAAAAAATGATCAATGAGAAGACTATATGCAACCTGGGATGAATTCTCAGTCAGGACCAGACATAGTCTACCCTCCGCATAAACTTTGTGCAAGCAAACCAGGATAAATGCTCAATAAAACCCCAAGGAAGCCCTATATGATGCAAATATATTCATATTCATTTTGTTTTTAAAAAACAAACAAACACAAAAAACCTCGCAGATACTTGTGGTTTGTTAGGCCACCACAGGGAATGACAGAGGCCATGAGATGCTAAGTAGGATGTTCCTGAGTCATGAAGAGAAGCTGTTTGTCTAAGTAACAGGTCCTCATCATAGTGACTTAAAACATTCCATGTCCCTGTGTGGACGATTTTTTTTTCTTCTTCCAGCCATCTAGCTGAGCTGGAACTGACAGCCTTTCCTGTGCTGGATGGGACAATGGAAAAAACAGGCAATGCTTTCAGAAAAGAAGCCGAGGTTTAGACCGTGCATTTGGATTGTTTGCAGACAGTGGTGAGTGGCAATATAAAGGACCAAGCTTGGCAACAATGGAGGTAGAAATACTTCTCTTTAGTATGAACCAGCAGCCCTAGAACACGGTTGGGGAACCTGTGACTCAGCTTCAACTCCCATCAGCCCCAGCAAGCATAGCCAGTGTCTAGGGATTGTGGGAGTTGTGGTTTAACAACATCTGGAGGGCCAAAGGTTCACCACACCTGCCCTAGAGCATGGCTGAAGACGATCTCTTGGGAAGCTTCCTTGTTCCTGAACCTCTGCCCCATCCCTCTTGCTGAGATATGCACCGTTATGTTGGTGCAGCATCACAGTTAAAAGCAGGGACTATTGTCCCTGGTCCACATAAAATCTCTCCCACCAACTCTCTTGGTCTGCCTTAGGCAAAACGTTATCTTTCATTCTCAGCTCACAAACCTTCACTATTGGGGGAGGGGGAGATTGTTGGCCTCATTTAGGTTTGTTGTAGTGATTCTTGAAACAAGGGTTGTGAAGCATCTAAGGAAAGTGCTATTAAAAACAAATACGATTTGCTACCTAAGCAACAACCACTGTTTCTTTGTTTCTTACAGGACTATACTGTACCTGGGTATAATGGGTGCAGACAGGGCCGCTGCATTTGGAAGGGAAGGAGTAATGGTGCTTCTCATAATACCAAGATTTCACAAGGTCCAAAGCTGAACGGTACCTATAGAAAGTCACACACAATGCAAATGTGAAGAAACCTGCCTATCCAAGCACAGATGCCCCAGACAGAAACTATGTGATGCAGGAAGGTGAGGAGATGCCTCCAACCATCAAGACTTCCCACCTCTTCCTGTAAGCACAGAGTTGAAAGGGATGTATGACTGACCTGCTGGAGCCTGAAGGGCCCTGCCCTGCTTCTCCCCACCTGGCCTGGGGCGGGGCCTGACAGGCTCCATAAAGGAGTGCTTCTACTGCTGCTGGACAGAGAGGGCTCCATTTTTGTTTTTAAATTGCTTTTACAGTGGTACCTCAGGTTACATACGCTTCAGGTTACATACACTTCAGGTTACAGACTCTGCTAACCCAGAAATAGTACCTCGGGTTAAGAACTTTGCTTCAGGATGAGAACAGAAATAGTGCGACAGTGGCGCGGTGGCAGCAGGAGGCCCCATTAGCTAAAGTGGTGCTTCAGGTTAAGAACAGTTTCAAGTTAAGAACAGATCTCTGGAACGAATTAAGTACTTAACCGGAGGTACCACTGTATTTTTTCTATATGTCCTTTTAAATTGCGGTTGATATTAATGCTGTATTCTTAGTTTTAGATTTTACGATTTATGTGGAAATTGTTTTCCATTTGGTTGTGTACCTTTTTGTGTGTTTTATTTATTGTTTATGGCTTTTGTTATGTTGGTAATTATGTAAATCTTGTCATGTTGTAAGCCGCATTGTTTTAACTATGAAAAGGCAGCATACAAATAAAATGATGATGAATGAATGATGAATGACACAGAATCATAGACGTGTAGAGTTGTAAGGGACCCCAAGTATCATCTAGTCTAACCCCCTGCAATGCACATGTCAAACACGATGCCTTCTGAAGAAGTGTGCATGCACACGGAAGCTTATACCAAGAACAAACTTAGTTGGTCTCTAAGGAGCTACTGGACATTTAGATAGATAGATAGATAGATAGATAGATAGATAGATAGATAGACTGTGTCAGACCAACACGGCTACCTACCTGAATCTAGAACGATGTATTTGTGTTAGTGTCTCCCCCCTCATTGCAAGAGGCAGCCACTGAAGTGGGGGGAAAGGGCAGAGGAAACCTAGGCATTGATGTTATATGACATGTATTTATCAAAAACACAGGGGGACACACAACACACTGGTGTGTCAAGTCATCTCTGGTAACATGTACCTTGGACCTAAATGACGTTTTTGTTGTTGTTGTTTTTACCACTGCTGTGATAAAACAGCACTGCAATATGCATAATCAGTGTTAAGGGAAACTAGTGCAAAAAGGGGTTCCTCAAACTTGCCTTCCTCCACACACTCCCCATGCCTCCCTCAAATCCACTCTGGCAGGAGGAGAGGGGAGATCACTCTGTCAGGCAAGTAGAAATTATTGCACAGATGCAGCAACCTCCTTAGTGCTACACTGAATTCCACCCAAAATATTTTAGTGAGATGGAGGCAACATTGAGGTTGATAGCATACTTGTTTCCTTTGCAGTATACATGTCCATTTTTTACATTGTGCACTGCTTAGAAATCTCTTAAAACAAAGACAATCACGCTTGGTCCATGAAAAGAAGGGCAGGGCAAAAGGCTCTCTCAGCAGTTCAGAGGTGTACTTGCGGTGATGTGCAATCAGTGCAACATCTTTAATGCAACATCTACAGACCTAGCATTCTCAGAAGACACTGCTTACCTGCCTGAGTGAATGGCAAGGTTTTGACCAATGAATTTCATCAGTTGTGGAGGTCCATGGTCCCATATACACTGTTTTGCCCAGGCTTCTGCAGATCTGGCAAGCCTCTCATCCCACACCTAGTCGATTTGAGGCAGGGGGGTGGGAGGGAGAAAGAACACACAACAGACAGTGAGTTACTGCTGCTCAAGGTAAAACAAAGTGCTCAGTCAATCTCTCAAACACTTAACAAGATATATGCCATACAAGCAAGGGAAATATCATAAGCATAAATGTTGTTCCTTGGAAGATATAGTGTCATAGGCTAGTAGATTCAGAAATAGAAAGTCAAACAGCACAGCTTCATTTCAGACTAGGAAAGTACCTGCCTAATGGTACTTCATCTGAAAATCTTCCAGCACTTGGAAATCTAGAAGAGGAGGTTAAGGGGTGATATGATAGCCATGTTCAAATATATAAAAGGATGTCACATAGAGGAGGGAGAAAGGTTGTTTTCTGCTGCTCCAGAGAAGCGGACACGGAGCAATGGATCCAAACTGCAGGAAAGAAGATTCCACCTAAACATTAGGAAGAACTTCCTGACAGTAAGAGCTGTTCGACAGTGGAATTTGCTGCCAAGGAGTGTGGTGGAGTCTCCTTCTTTGGAGGTCTTTAAGCAGAGGCTTGACAACCATATGTCAGGAGTGCTCTGATTGTGTTTCCTGCTTGGCAGGGGGTTGGACTCGATGGCCCTTGTGGTCTCTTCCAACTCTATGATTCTATGTCAGTCTGACATGCCCAACTTTCTGCCTGATATGCTCACTTTCCATGCACAGGTCGTCTTCTTACATGGGGGAGCATTCAAACATGCTTAGCCTCTTGGTATTGTTGTTGTTTTAATTTATGCACTTTCATAGACGTTCAAGGTAATTTGCAACCAGACAATGAAAATGAGTCAAAATACGGTTTAAAAGAATACAAATAAACACTCATGGTGAACTGTCTGAAGTCGTACAATGCTATTTGTGCACACATCAGTTCTTAAGCGCTGCTTGAGTTGTCAGGTGGTCTGTTTAAATCAGCCCAATGAGGATATGGCAAAGGGGTCACAACTACAAGCTACGCCCCCTGGCCATGCATGCCTGTGGCAGCAATACCGAGAAAGAGAGGCTATGCACAGAGATATCCTGGACAGCAAGGGTTTAGTAATCCAGGGTTGCAGGAAATCATAGATCCATTACTTTGGGGGAAGGAGGGTTCCAGCAGGGTCCCCATGCAGAGGCCATGGAGAAACTGGCTCCAGAAATCTGTCTTCAGTTTTCTGTGTAAAGCTGTGAGCTTAGACAAGTAAAAGGGGATGAGAGACAGGAGAAAAGGCAAGGCGGTGTGAAGGTAGATTGCTAGAGATCATGGAGTTGTGACGTATATGTCTGTGATGACGTGCCACTGCTGTCACAGCAAGATCAAATGTGGGAGAAGCTTCCCGTCCTTCTTGTACTGCAGGACAAAGGGGTGCATTTTCTCTGCCCTTCCTTCTCTCCTTGCCCTCACTCCAGACACTTTGATTACTTGGGATGCATAAAAGGTAGTAATTTCTAATGTGGCTATTGCTGGGGCAGCTACTTGCCAAGGCACCCTAGAGACGCCTCTGCCCCTATATCAGCATCCTATGCCCCTTCTCATGCAGTAATTAGATTCAAGAGTGCTAGAGTTACATGGAGTTTATTTTTATTTATTTATTTAACACCTTTTGTCTTCCAAAGATTCCCAAGGTGTTGTACATGGCCCTCCGCCTCGCAACAACCCTGTGAGGTAGGTTAGGCTACGAGATGGTGACTGGCCCAAGGTCACCCAGTGAGCTTCATGGCTGAGGGGGGATTCAAACCCCGCTCCCCCAGCTCCTACTCAAAAATTCTAACCATTACACCACACTGGGACCCTACACTATGAACCTGGCTCCCCAGAAGTGGCGATATGCAAGTAGCTAAAGAACGAGCCTAATGCGGAATTAGAGGGATGCGGGTGGCGCTGTGGGTTAAACCACAAAGCCTAGGACGTGCCGATCAGAAAGTCGGTGGTTCGAATCCCCGTTGACGAGGTGAGCTCCCGTTGCTCGGTCCCTGCTCCTGCTAACCTAGCAGTTCGAAAGCACGTCCAAGTGCAAGTGGATAAATAGGTACTGCTCCAGCGGGAAGGTAAACAGTGTTTCCGTGCGCTTCTCTGGTTCACCAGAAGCGACTTAGTCATGCTAGCCACATGACCCGGAAGCTGTATGCCGGCTCCCTCGGCCAATAAAGCAAGATGAGCACCGCAACCCCAGAGTCGGCCACGACTGGACCTAATGGTCAGGGGTCCCTTTATCTTTTTTAATGTGGAATTATCTAAAACACTGAAGATTTTTCCCTCAGGCAGTACTGCAATTTTGTGCCAGAACTGTTGCTAAGGGCATTGCCAAGGACACTCTGGGCTATCTGAAGACTCTGCTCTCTGCTGCCTCCTCCCCCCTCCTCCTTTTTCCAGAGAAGAGCTTGAAATGGGCTTCATTGAAAGGTAACTTGCTCTTACTTTAGTAAGGACCTTGATATTTTGAAACTGTGGGCTTTTCATTTCTCCGTGTTTATTAAGTCTCCTCCCTGTAACTTTATAAAAGAATGCCATTTGTGGGCTGCATTATTGAAATGCAGGAGGATGCTTTACTGTGCTCTGTAAAAACAACAACACCTTTTTCTCTGAGTGTGTGCGCCTTGCTCTCATCTCTCAGTGAGCTGTACTCTCTGCAAAGAAACATTTTGCTTTCTCTATCATTGTCTTTAGGTGCTTGAACCTCAGAAAGACATAACCTCATCCTACATTCGCCTGTCAGCAGAACACCAAACAAAACACAATAATCTAGTGTGCTGCTTTAAACAAATCCCTGTGGAAAAATTGCTCTGCTTGAGGTGCATTCTTCACAAATGCTTAGCTGCAAGGCAGCCCAACCACACTGCTTCTCTGACACTGTTGCTCCTTTCCTCCTCCTTCAAAGTATATGTGGTAGATTTTCAGAAATATGAATGACAAGGGAAAGGCCTCAGTTCATTGGTAGAGCATCTGATATGAATGCAGAAGATCTGAAACACTGGAGAACCATTGCCAGTTGGGGTAGACAATACTGAGGTAGATGGACTAACTGTTTGAAGAAGATCAAACCTATCCATTCTGAAGGAAATCAGCCCTGAGTGCTCACTGGAAAGACAGATCCTGAAGCTGAGGCTCCAATACTTTGGCCACCTCATGAGAAGAGAAGACTCCCTGGAAAAGACCCTGATGTTGGGAAAGATGGAGGGCACAAGGAGAAGGGGACAACAGAGGACGAGATGGTTGGATAGTGTTCTCGAAGATACAAACATGAGTTTGAGCAAACTGCGGGAGGCAGTGGAAGACAGAAGTGCCTGGTGTGCTCTGGTCCATGGGGTCATGAAGAGTCGGACACGACTAAACGACTAAACAACAACAACAAATAGCAGCTTCCTATGTTCCTGGAGCACTGAGGTGCCGATGGATGTATCAGCATCAAAGGAACCAAACACGTGCCATATTTACTTTGCATAACATCTCAGTGGTCATTGTTCCTTCCCACCCACCATCAGAAGCAAGCACAAAGGAAACTCACCATATATTCCATATTAGACGCTGGTGGAGACACTTGTGCCCGCACTTGGTTGTGGTAGTCCAAAAGCGCGCTCATATCCCGGGGGGAAATATAACGTTTCCTGCGAGTCCTTGGTACACCCAGGCCAGATGTATGGCCTGCCTCAGTGCTACCGGTTGGGTAAAAGACCTCAGTAGTATTGGGCAGCATGTAGGAGCTGGATTTCTGCATCATCCAGAAGACCGAACCAGTAAAATATAAGTGCACATGCAAGAGAGTCATTTTAGGATTTGCACACTTTTTCCTTCTGAGTCTCTAATTTTGATTTCGAAGGGCAATCAATATCGCAAATCTTTTTCCTTCCAGCTTCTGTGTGTATACAAAGAAAAGAAAGAGACTCGGTTTTATTTGTTGCCTTTCCTTGGGGGATGGAAAAGGCTATTAGAAAGACACCCAGAGAAAACTTTACTCAGAGCAGGAGTGAATGAGTTTAGCTAGGCTGAATTTATAAAGAGCTAAATTTCTAAGACCAGCTGTGAAATCTCCAGAGGTATTTTATTTATTGCTGGTGTTCTAGAAAAGAAAAGCCCCCCCCCCCACATCTTTGCAGGAAAAAAATCCCATTCCAAACATATGCAGGGACCTGTCAGAGGGGTGCTAATTAGTGCCATTTTCTTATGGTAGCTTCACCAACTTCCCAGAGTTTTTGCAGATATTCAGTCCATCAGGCAAAGTTATTGCAATAAGTAAGCAAGAAGAAACCAGTAATACATTTTTTAAAAAGTTGATTAAGGAAATCAAAAGGCTAAAGGATTCTTTTCCATTTGCTTCATTTCTGTTCAGAAAGAGGACAAAAATAAAAATAGCAAAGACTTTTTATTCTCTTTTTTTAGTCCTAGAAAAGCCTTCTAAGATAGTCCTTAAAGAAGCTGAGATGACATTTCCCAGACTACATACCTTGACGCCTGAGCCAAGAACAGCTGAGAAATGTTAGTTGCCGCTGCAGCAGTAAACTCAGAGACTGACCTTTGCAAGCAACCTGCTCTCAGGGACATGTGGCAGAGAGATTTAACACAACCAAGCCCAAGGAGTCTTTGATGGCAATCTGACGCAGAAATCCGCATCTGATCTCTTCCCTTTGGGAACGTCCTCAAGTTTGAAAAGGGTCCAGCAGAGCAATTTATGGCCTTTCCCCTGTGTACACATGGCTCCGTCTCTACCGAGTGTCTCTGCTTGTTGTGAGCTTGAAGGTAGGGGAAGCTGCAAAGAGCAAGTAAATGGAAGCCTATGCCCTGAAAGTTGAGAGCAGCTTTTCTCCAGGGGCAGCATGCATTTAATTTAGGAGAATTTCTGCACTTTGGGGAAGGGACAAGGCTCATTCGGTGACAGAGTCTGCGAGCAAAAGGTCCTGGGTCCAGTCTCAAGCATCTTCAGGTACAGCTGGGAGAGAACTCTGCTTGTAACAGCACTGCCATTCACTGCTGAGAATACTGAGCTAAATGGACCAATAGTATGACTCGTTATAAGGCAGCTCCCTGGGTCCCTAGGGTTGTTGTCAGACCTAAAGCAGGAGAACGTGCATGTCTCCAGCAGTGGCAGGTGACACAGGACACCTGGTGTCTCAAATTTCAGAGGTGCCATGTGCGGCACCAAAATCTGGCGCCCCTCCACCTTCCATTGGACTTCACAGTTGAGGCACCTGTTGCAGCACTCTAGAAGCTCCACGACTGAACTAATTGCTTTCCTCTAGATCTGCACTTGGTCATCCCAGAAGTAGAGGTATTGCATTTCCTGGGACGGGGAAAGGCACTGCTGCTGATCTTACCCTTCCTTCAAATGCTGCTGTTGCCACCATGCACATTGCCAGGACTCCTGCAGAGACATCCTTTTCATTGCGCTATGACGATCTGTGCTCAGGGTGATTGTGGGATGGTCATGTTGGTCCTGCTTTCAGTACAGTTTCTGCTTGGAAAGAAGGAAGGAAGGAAGAGGGGAAGGAAACAAAGGCGACATCTTTTGTTTCATTTTGGTGGGATTTTATTGGATACATTTAAAAGAAGAAACTTTGCCTTTGTCTCTTCCACAAGACTCTCAATAAATTTGGTATAAGTAACACCTAATCAGTTGAAAAAATTTCTTGGCGCAATGTAGGGCCTTTTATTCTTCGTACTCCTTGTGCCTCTGATGGTTTCAGTTATAGGTCTATGTATCTGTATATCTTGCAAGTCATGTGCGCCACACCTCTTTTTCTCTCGTTTCTTATGATGGTACCCTCCATCTGGATAACCAAATATATAATTTATTCTTGTGAATGTAACATCCCATGCCAGCCTCAGTTTGGTTCAGTTCAGTTTTTACGTGTTTGTCTCATGGAATTCTATTTTGTTATTTGGGTTATATGGATAAAATAAAATAAAAAATACTTCAAAAAAATTCTTTGATTTTCACAGCCTTCTTGGACACCACTTTTGATTTTTATAGCTCTCTTGGACAGGAATCATTTTGGACTTGTCTGCTAGCCCTCTCTCCTGCATTTTATACATTTTGTGAACCTCTGTTTTAGTTCTTTTAAATAACCTCCGAACTTCCTGAAGGGACTGGGCTCTCTAACTGTATTTAATGATTTATAGTCTCTCCTGGAAGGAGACAAAATGAAGCCCAGCACATGTCGCCACTGAAGCCTGCAATATCACAATGTTATGTCCTTTTAACCTTCCAAACACATTACGTTTGAGAAGAGACTTTTGGTTTCTGTTTGACAGCCTGAGTGGTCTGGATCCACTGGGGCCCAGCTGTGGATGTCAGCCACTGCCATAAAGCAAGCTAACTTGAAAGCATCTTATTATGGGGCTTTGTCTTGGGCGCAGATTGAAAGGGCTGCTTAATCAGCACCCTGCCAGACAATCTACATTCCAGGAACTGGTAGGTTTTGTATCCCTGCCAGGCGTAATATCCTGCAGCCCAGACTGTCCTGTTTGCCAAAGCACACGGTATCTGCAGAGAGCGCTTTGCGATGAGCCAAAAAGCACACACAGTTTGACTGGAGTCAGCAGCCATCCCCAACCAATTTTCTTTTTTAATGACCAGAGAAAGAGGGAAAGAAAGGAAGAGGAGATAAATCTTCAAATTGGCTAACCATGCCCCTTTCACATTGGCCAGTCACCACACCACGAGCGCTCAGTGGTTGACACACAGGCAGAAACAATTGGCTTCTAATATACAAGGTTGTCTGCAGACCTGGCAAGATGGTACGTCCTGCCCTGCAGTGTCAAACCAAAAGTCTGTCTAGTCCAGCCATTTGTGTCCAACAGCAGCCAGCCAGCAGTTTCTGGGAAGCTCACAAGCAAGTAGAAAAACAATAACCAGTGCCGGATTTACGTATAAGCTAAACAAGCTATAGCTTAGAGCCCCACTCTCTTGGGGGCCCCCAAAAAAATTAAAGGGAAAAACCCCTGGATGTACATTTCCAAAATATAATATAAAAAACAAATAAAATAAAACCTACATACAGCAACAGTGTTTTGTGTTGTGTAGGCTCCTATGATGTAAGTAATGGGCCCCACCTGCTAGCCTGCTCCCTAAAATCACTGGTTTGCTCATTTCTATATATAGGGTGCCTACATTCTGCATGTGCAAATGGCTTTAGATACCTATTAGGTCCATAAATTACCATATAGCATATATTCAACACACAAAAAATCTACAATTTGTTGTTGACAAAGGACAGCTGGACATATAAAGGGCCCCATTACCTTCAGTAGCTTAGGGCCTCATCAAACCTAAATCCGGACCTGTCAATAACTCTTCCTTGTTATTTGTCCCTAGCATCTGGTACCCTAATTCTGTCCCTAAAGTTCAGTTTTAAAGCACTTATCTGCCTACTGATGGTGCTAGTACATAATGAGACCATTTTTTTATCCTCCTACCCCTTGGTTGGCATCTGTCTGTCATGGGAGATAATGAAGAAGTGTGCCTTTGGGTGTGAAGACAAACCATTGGAAGCTACAGTGCCTGCTCTGGCTGTTGAGACCGTTGCAGGAGAGACATGTTTTGTTGCAGCTGGGGCAGATGAAGGTGTCTGGTTGTACTGCTGCAGATGCACCATGGCGTTTCTTCTCTCTTCCCCCCTCCCAGCGATCATTCCTCCTCTGGCCATTGCTATAGGTGCGCAACCTGACTGTCTCCCGGCACTGGAGTCATCAGCATGGGATTCCCGCACAGTGGGGTCAATGTTGCCAATCTTCATGTCACATTTGCAGGCATCTTTGTAATGCACATTCCCTTGCTTCTTTGATGGATCCACTTTGAACAAACTTGAAACTTTGCAGTGTTTGCACATAAAAACGAATGTTTCCAGGGAGGAGATGTTGTTGGAACTCAGCCCATTCAGGTGTCAAACCGTGAAACTACGAATGAAGCTCTCATGGGATTAAAATTGATGCTCCCTGTAAGAATCAGGGACTGTGCTGAAAATTGTGGCACTGGGCCTCTACAGTGAAGCTGGACCAAGATGTCCTGAGGGTATTTGCTGGATCTTGCTGGATTATTTTAGATACATTTGTTTATTGATTTCACGTGATTTCTTTGCTGGCTCTCCACCCCACTTTGAACCTTAAATCTTGTTAGTGGTCAGTGCTTTCTAAACCACCAAGACAGAAACATGATGTCTCCTGGCCAATGTTTCTGTTACTCCATGCCAACTGGCATCCTGTCATGTGGTGTATCAGGTATGGAAGCAGAGGCTGCAAATGTGAACATTTCACCTCTTCTGAGGCTTAAACAAAGAGTGAAGAATGTCAGATATGGGGCAGGCGAAGGTGCGTGGGACTCAGCAAAGGAGTCAAAAAATCCCAAATCTAAGGCACCACCATTTCCCAGATTTAGGCAATGCCACTCTTTACCTACTGACCTATCAGACATGATTTATCTGTGACCCTAAGTGGTTTGGTGCCTGATTGATTGTCTCTTTATTGGATAAGCCCAAATTCACATGGGGGAGCATTGAGATTAGTGTTGTTTCAAGGTAGCATGATGTGGACTTCACAAATCAAATGGGAACACAAACAAGTGCAAACACACTGTAAACTCTGGAGGTGACAAGCCCCGAGGTGAAATTCCCCTTTGGTAGATATGCTCATTCAATCTTCTCTTCAATCTAGAAACTGATTTTCTAGATCCATTTCACTTGGGGTTTAGGCCATTTTAGCACAGCAACTGCTTTGGTCACTCTGTACGATGACTTCTGTTGGGAGAGAGATGGGGAAAATGCGTCATTGTTAATCCTCATTGACCTCACAGCAGCTTTTGATACCGCCGACCATGGAATGCTTCTGGAGTGGCTGTCCGAGTTAGGGGTGGGTGACACTGCTTTGGGGTGTTTCCGGTCCTATTTGGATGGTCATTTCCAGAGGGTGATGCATGGGGAGTGTTCTTCTGCCCTGTGGAGCCTTCAATTTGTGGTTCCATAGGGTTCAAGTCTATCGCCTAGGCTGTTTAACATCTACTTGAAACTGTTGGGATACTGCCAGGGAGATAAAGCCCATCATAGCCCCCACGTCGCCTCCGGACGATCCATCGACCTCCCGTAGATACAGTATCAGCAATTAGCGACATGAGCTCCAGAAAATATCTTGTCACATTCCAGAGCTGATGCACGCTCTATCAGCAGAAATTCGCACAGCGAAAAGTGCACGCAGGAGAGCATTATTTAGAAGTTTATTCAGCGTTGGTCAGAACAAGAGAAAAAACATGACTGCCTGCTTGCGTGTTCAGGCATAGAGAGAGAAACAAAAGCAAAGACACAACATAAACTTCCTGTGAACAGGAAATACGCAGACTCTGTGACTCACAAAGCCTGCTCCCTTTTAAGGTGGAACGGAAATATCCTAACAGAAACCACTGAGTAGGGTTATCCAGAGTTCTGGACTATGTTGTCACCAAAATGCTGAGGACACACAGCTCTACCTCTCCTTTACATCTGCAGGTGTGGCAGTGGATGTGCTGGACCATTGTCTTGCCCCCGATATGAACTGGATGAGAGCCAACAAACTGAAGCTCAATTCAGCTAAGACTGAGGCACTATTACTGGGTGGTTACACGCCTCTGAAAAAGTGGGTTCATAACTTGGGAGTACTTCAGGGTCCTTTGCTGTCTCTTGAGACTCAGGTGGCCTCAGTGGTGTGGAGTGCCTTCCATCAGCCTTGGCTGGTGGCCCAGCTGCAATGCTATCTGGGCAGGAAGAGCCAAACTACTGTTGTCTATGCTCTACTAACCTGTAGGTTCGATTACTGCAACATGTTATGCATGGGGCTGCCTCTGAAGATGGTTCGGAAACTTCAGCTGGTGCAGAATTCGGCTGCTCACCAGGGCAAGACAGTTTCAGCATATAACGCCAATCCTGGCCTGACTGCACTGGCTGCCAGTTAGCTTCCAGGCTCAATTCAAAGTGCTGCTTTTGACGTATAAAGACTTAATGGCTCAGGACTGCAATACCTCAAGCACCGTCTCTCCCTATATGAAGTGAACTGGACCCTGTGATCACCATCTGAGGCCCTGTGCCTTCGCCGCAAGAGGTTCAAAGGATGGGCAACATAAGAACTGGACTTTTCTGCAGTGGCTCCCCATTTGTGGAATGCTCTCCCCAGAGAGGCTCACTTGGCACCTTCAATACATATCTTTAGGCATCAGCAAAAATGTTTCTCTTCAACCAGGCCTTTGGCTGATTAACACTCTATGAACTTTTAGATTTATTTGTGGGAGTGGGGTTATTGGTTTGTTTTTGTTTGTATTGTGTATTTTGTGTTCTCATTTTGTATTTGATCTTTGGATAAAGGGCGGTATACAGATTTAATAAATAAAACAATAATAATTATCTATAACCTTGCAAGGAAAAAGAGTTCACAGTTTATTCCATTGCCAAACTGTTGCTACTCTTACATCTATCTTTAGAGTGGAACCTCCGGTTGCGGACGTAAGCTGTGATGGAGGCACGTCCGCAACCTGCAGCGTTCACATCCTGAAGTACCGCGTCTGCGCAGGCATCAGCGCAATTTGGCGCTTCTGTGCATGCACAAAGCGTGATTTAGTGCTTCTGCACATGTAGCGAAACCCGGAAGTAACCCATTTCAGTACTTCCAGGTTTCCCGTTGTCTGCAACCCAAAAACACGTTACCTGAAGCGTCCGTAACATGAGGTATGACTGTATATCCTTTCTTGGCATTTGCTACAACTTGAATTTTCCTGAAAAGGGAGAGGCAGGAGTGTTGTGTGGACAGTGGGTTAGAGAGCTAATAAGTCTTCTGGCTACTTGTCTGGAAACTCAGTCTGCAGGAACTTCTATTTTACCTAGATCTGCCTAATTTCTACTGCCCTCTTGCTATATTTCTGTGAACCATTTATATTTAGATTTTCTTCCCCACTCAGCTATTTTCTCTTTTCTATTTATTTCCACTTTATTTTAATTATGGTCTAGCCAGGAGAGGTCTTTTCAAAAGACCTGGTTCAGTGGGTTGGCTAGATTTGTTCCACTGAAATTTCAGGGCAACACTAAAATGCTCAGATTTGGCCGGATTATTCCCTATACATGCACTAGTTGAATACTGTCCTGATGATTCTAGTCGCTCTCCCCAAATCCTTTGGTGTCACCTGATGCCTGTGGACTGGAGTCAGTAAATCATGCTCACCTAGGGCACATTTTTGATCTTGCTGTCAAGTATTACTTCACAGTTACAGCCCTTACCTCCAGGTGTCCTGGCACACAGCAAAGGCATCTACTGCTGAAAGTCCCCGCCACCCCTCCTTTTAAAAATTATTTTTTCACTTAGTATAGAGTGTTCTTGCTCTTGTGTACTGGCAACAGCAAGGACCACCATAGCTCACAATTGGAAGGATTTTCATGAGGTGATATTAGATCTATGGTATCAGGGAGTGTGGCAGGTTGCAATTTTGGGAAAAATAATAATAATGCAAAAGTTGAGGGTTGCTGATGGGCAGAAAAGAGGTCACTTTTGAATCAAGTTGGTTTCCATTTATTAACTTTGCTAATGCAGTATAACATGGTTGATTTCTGCTATCAGCATATGCTCACCAATGGACATACTAACTGATTTTTGCTACTATTTAATACCTATATACACCTAAAAGGAAGGACAAGAGAAATTGACTGTTGTGTTTTTTAAGCAGTACTACTGTATTGAATTTTGAAACAATGCATTTTCACTTCTTTGGGTGCATACTTTTCATTTACTGACAACTTACCTTAATTGTCTGTATGCTCTGTTTAGCTGGTGATATATCACGATGTTGAAAACCAATTATTGCCCAGCCCTACAATGTGTAAAGATATCTGTGGAAGTCTTATAGCAACCAGGATGCCAAAATATACTTTAAAGGTGAGATCCCACCCCTATACAGTCTGAAGAAATAAATACTTGAAGGGAGTTAGATACTTCTTTTTAAAATTTTCTTTCTATTTTGTTTTGTTTTGTTAGCATCAATAAATTTTTTGTGTGACATTAAAGGGAGATAGTTACCACATGCCGTAGAAATCATCCTTTACTGTTTGCTGTTTATTTTTTGAGTCTACCAAGTTTGGAGTTTATTCATTCTGTCAATAAGAGAAAAATCTAGCAAGTTCAAAATAAGAAACCACCAGATCGTGAATCATTCCAAACATATTTTTTTAAAAAAAACTGAGGCCAACTGTTTTACACAAAACTATCTAAAGGTGGCCGTCAGCTGACCTCAAAACTTCCCCTGTATTTCTCTCCCTTTACATAGTGTTATAGTACACAGACAAAAATATTAATAGATTACCGGTATTTCATTGACTGCATCCAAACCATGACTCTTATAGGCAGTGGCTTAGTAATAAAGCTCAGCAAAGCATTTGACAAGTCATGCCTAGAATACTCTGCAGCATTAGCTTCTGGCTTCGTACCTTCCTCATCAAAGGCTAGTTTGGTGTCACAGCACAGACTCAACAAAGTGAAATCAGGACACCCTGGCAGCCCTTAACCTGCAATTTTCATGCTTGAAAGGAAGTGTGCCTCAGCTTGCGCTGTGACCGCTGTATAATTAATTTGCTCAATTTCTTTCCAAACCCAAAATTAAGACAGAAAGTGACCCGCAGGCACCAGTTCAGAAGCAGGGGTTTTTTTGGGGGGGGTGTTCTTTCACAGTTATGCGCTTGTTATAATTGTTTCTCTTTTGGCTCCCGTCAGCAGCCATGAAGGTTTCTCTGTATTTCTTTGCCCTAGACAACCAGGTACCTGAAGGAGTGTCTCCACCTCCATCGTTCAGCCCGGACACTGAGATCCAGTGCTGAGGGCCTTCTGGCATTTCCCTGCCTGCGAGTAGTGAGGTTACAGGGAACCAGGCAGAGGGCCTTCTCGGTAGTGGCATCCGCCCTGTGGAACGCCCTCCCATCAGATGTCAAGGAAACAAACAACTATCTGACTTTTAGAAGACATCTGAAGGCAGCCCTGTTTAGGGAAGTTTTTAATACTGGATGGATCATTGTATTTTAATATTCTGCTGGAAGCCGCCCAGAGCGGCTGGGGAAACCCAGCCAGATGGGTGGGGTATAAATAATAAATTATTACTATTATAGGAAATCAGCCCTGAGTGCTCACTGGAAGGACAGATCCTGAAGCTGAGGCTCCAATACTTTGGCCACCTCATGAGAAGAGAAGACTCCCTGGAAAAGACCCTGATGTTGGGAAAGATTGAGGGCACAAGGAGAAGGGGACGACAGAGGACGAGATGGTTGGACAGTGTTCTCGAAGCTACCAGCATGAGTTTGACCAAACTGCAGGAGGCAGTGGAAGACAGGAGTGCCTGGCGTGCTCTGGTCCATGGGGTCACAAAGAGTCGGACACGACTAAACAACAACAACAACAATTATTATTATTATTATTATTATTATTATTATTATGCCACTGAAGTGTCACATCATGCCAGTCAATGCCCTTTGACCTTTGCTACATTTGTATATCACACTGCAAGCTGCAGAATTTTCTTTCTCTAGCTACAATGGCCTTCCCTCACTTGTAGAAATAATTCTTTATATTTTGTTCCTTTGTAAAACAGTAGCGCCATGGCGATACTTAGTGGCAATTCTTCCTCCTTTTAAAACTTCAGAGAAGCGTGGGCTGACTAATTGTGTTGTAAACCTGCCTCTGTCTCCAGCTTTCAGCATCAGCCAAACCTCACACAGGCATACTTGCCTATTGGCATATTGGTCTCCGTCCTAGTAGGACGGTCCTAGTCTGACATTACATTCAGCCAGGTGAGGTGCAAAAAGGACTGCCCAATTGTCTCTAAGGCAACAGGACAACCTCTTTGAACATGTAACTGGCAATGCAGTAGGACTGCATCGTGCATGGGGGTTACGTTCTAGGGGAAGTATGTAAAATCAACCTTAGCTTCTGGAGCCAGCGCAAAATTTCATGACGGCTCCTGGTCCTATGTGAGACCTTCCCGAAGCCTGGTAAGCAAGGCAGAGAGCTTAGAAGCTCTTTCTGCATCAGAAAAACCCAGTGTGGAAAGTGCTTTTAACCTTTCTGCCTTGCATGTGTTTAATTTGTGCAATATCAGAATGCTGGCCGCCAAGCACCTAAAGCTATAATCACACAAGTTAAATGTGTGCAAGTTGTGATCCTACTGTACTTATCTGACCAGCTAAGGATGTTATCTTACAAGGAAACTGTCTGGTTGGTTCAGTGGCCATTTCTACTAGATTCTAAGTCTCATTGGGACGGAATCACAGGCCTGGAAGACACCCACAGATATATTCCATACTGACAACCCCCCCCCCAACCCTATGGCAATATAATCAAATCCAATTAAAAGTCAATAAAGAGGCAGTCAACAGGAATACCAGGTCAACACTGTGAACCAGAAAAACAGTCAGGAAGACACCTCGGTAAATAAATGGATGCACATAGATAAAGTGTGATATAGAAGTACACAGAGACAGCTGCATTTCAGTGACTTTAATGCAAGTTTTTCAAAGCAATGCAGTCATGGAAATAAACTTCTCTTGATCTGTAGCATCCAGTCAACTCTAATTTTTCTCTGTTTGGTCATATGCTCACACATATGATTGAAAAGAAAGTAAGTGTGCCTTTTATGTATGAACTGGCCATTGCCTCTCATTGCAGTTCTTGCTCGAGGAAACATTTTGTTTCCATGACTTAAGCTTCTGCCCTGTAGCCCTTGAAATGTGGCAAACAGCCCAATCCTATGAATGTTTACTTGAAGCAAATAAGTCCTATTTTATTCAGTGTGACTTCCAAGAAATTATGCATAGGATTGCAGTCAAAGACCCAGCATCCTTTTCTGGCGAACCCCAAAGTGCTTCTGGTGTCTGGTACTTTTGCAGACATGACATCACCCTTTCTATGCCAGCATAGCCATCGGATCGACGTCCTCTGCTTTCAGCATTTGTACACAGCTGGGAAGAATATACACACACTTTTGGCTACTGAAAAAAAATGCTGTTTAGGATATCTGGAAGCTATGGAACCAGTATATTTTGTGTCAGGGTGATTTTCTGGTGATGTAGAAAATAAATAAACCCAGGGCTGTCAGCCTATTTTTTAAAAATGTAGTAAAGTGGTACCTCAGGTTAAGTACTTAATTCGTTCTGGAGGTCCGTTCTTAACCTGAAACTGTTCTTAACCTGAAGCACCACTTTAGCTAATGGGGCCTCCTGCTGCTGCCGCACCGCCGGAGCACGATTTCTGTTCTCATCCTGAAGCAAAGTTCTTAACCTGAGGTACTATTTCTGGGTTAGCGGAGTCTGTAACCTGAAGCTTATGTAACTCGAGGTACCACTGTAGATACATTGTAAGTTTAAACTGATTAATCAATAAATCAATAAATTTTTACCAATTATATACTACTCATGATTCAATAATTAGCTGCCCAGAGTGGCTGGGGAAACCCAGCCAGATGAGTGGTGTCTAAATGATAAAATTATTAATGTTGTAGTTGTTGTTATTATATTTCTTCATAATTCATCATGACCTAGTTGCTCATCTGTTGGCGGCCACTGCAAATCACATTCTTCCAATCTCTCTCTCCCAATCTGCAATATGGGAGATAATAGCACTTTAGAGGGTTGTTGCAAGCATGACAGCTAGATAATACACATAAAGTGCTTTGGGCATCTGAAAGCTCTATACCTGTGTTTTATGACTCACACCAAGTATTATTATTACTTACATATTTGCAATGCATCTTCTGCAATTAAGCGTAATTTCCAAAGAACGCCAATTGTGCAATGATCCTGTTTTAAAACACAGTTTGAATGAGTGTTGCTTAACTACTCTCGAACAAATCTTCAAACATGCTACCAAGATGTTCTATTGGGATTTCACTGTTTGTTCCTATCAGTAAATATGTCAATACTGGAGCATGAGCACATGATGTATGGGAGAAATTACACAACCCTAAGAGCAAACAGATAGAAGTCAACAAGTCATGAAGCAAAACACATGCATGCCTGACATGACCTTAAACAAATCTTAAGTAAGCCTATGTTTGTAAAAAGCAAAATAGGATTCATCCAAATAAACCCATAAAAACAAATGCACTTTATGCATGTATTCATAGCCTGTCTGATTTCATGCTCTAATCGGTTTACAAAGTATAAAATTATGTGATTAAACCCAAGAATCCCCTCCCTTCAAGAGTCAAAAGCCAGAAATGAGTAAGGACTTAAGCTGTGAATTTAAGGCTGTGTGGAGATAAACTTTCGAACCAAAGCATGTTTATAGAAGACTGTGGAATGTATAAGAGCTTTGTTATGATGCAGTCAAAAATGCCGACACCATTTTGGGAAGCTCTGTTGGAGGACTAAGACTGGGGGGGGGGGAGAAAGAGTGAAAGAGAGCTCTTTTATATCGTGGGAGAAACTCCTCAAAGAGGTCTTAAGAGCGACAGAGCTATAAATCTATGATGGAAAAAGTGATCTTATCTCCAAAGGTGACGATTTATGGGAACTATCTGGATTTGAGGAATGACGACGGGAAATTCACACAGGAGTATTATTGGCGTTTATCGGCTTAAGGAGACCATCAGAAGAGATCATAAAGGACAAAGAGAAAATATAAGAATAAGAAGTGATGTGGAAACAGCAAGAGAAGATTGGAAAGAACTATGAATATGTGTTGACTGTTGGAACATCTATCTGGACTTATTTGGACTGATTTGGACATTAATGCAGAAGTAAGGATTTAGATCAGAATCCTTCCTCGGATCTGGAAGTATGGGACCCCCCCCCCCAAAATTTAAACATTCGGCTCTGTAATTTGGAATTTATGTGATTTGATTCGATGTGATTGGCCGGTTAATAAAATTTATTTAAAAAAACAACAACAAAGTATAAAATTGTGTAGAATCAAACACCTAAAAACCAGGCCTTTTTTCCAGCCGGAACTTGCCAGAATTCAGTTCTAGTATCTCTTAGGTGGGCACCATTGCCATTATAAGAGAACAAGGGAGGTGTTCATGATGAATTCTAGCACCTTGTTTTCTAGAAAAATAACACTGCCGAAAACAAAGATAATCCCTTGAAGGTGTTACTAAATTATCTGGAGAGCTGTATTGGGGGGGGAAACAACCCAAATGTTGAAATTATGATTACTGTGTTATTGGCAGCAAAAATGTTTATAGCTTACTATTGGGGAAATGATATGAGTTTTACTCAACTAACTTCTGCTTAGGGAACTACTTCTGGGTCACAGAGGATGTGTGCTCCTGACTGTCAAAA